>SMGT01004407.1:39510-139755 GCA_004794575.1 Lanistes nyassanus | reverse complement strand
ATGGAGTTTACACAAAGCTTAACGCCGAGATACAATCCTTGGCCAAGACTGGATTCCTGCCCTTAGTTTTTGACACGCGTCCGATGTTCCACCGAATGAGCTGTCTAGAATCCCGTTAGAGAGAGAGAAAACAACCTTGTGCAGCTGAAATTATAACATTTTGGTCAAAATAGGGCTAGATATATAAATATATAACTTTAAAATACTATATTCTACACACAAACTCTATATTCTTCCCACACACGCGAGTGTAGGTAAACATCCCTCCCCCCCCAAAAAAAAAAGTATACAACTTTTACAAAATTGAACAGTTTAAATGCCATAGAGAATGTCGAGTTTTCTTGGATACAACAAAAATCCTTCCAGCATTTATAACTACCTCATTGTGCTAACAATATCCTTATACTGAGCATTACCCATCATCAGAGCCCATATGTAAAAAGTCCAAGCTAGAGCCCTCAGCATGGGCTGGAGTTTGCAATCTAAGTTAACATTGCATCTCATACTATATGACTCTAAGTTAACACTGCATCTCATACTATATGACTAAGTTAACACTGCATCTCATACTATATGACTATGTTAACATTGCATCTCATACTATATGACTAAGTTAACATTGCATCTCACACTATATGACTATTTTTTCTGTGCACCATAGACGTCTTCGACACCCTTACCACCAATGATGCCGACGAAAACAAAAACAAAACACAAACAAAATTCAAATGCACTGCTGCTGAACAACAAACACTAAAAAAAACTGGGCAAAATCTGCGCGACAGTCAGTGATCGGCTATTTAAATTACATCGTCCTTCAATGTTCCGTAAAAATCGGTCACTTTTGCAAACAAACGAAACTGATCTAGCTACCTTTAACTAACGGACCGATCGTCACCATCAAAACGTTTCATTCAGTCGCTTCACCTGCGCTGCAAGCCCCATTCTTTCCTTTTGTGTGGTATGATTGTCAAACACTATCAACGTTAAGTTCATCTAAGAGGTTTTCATAATATTACGTCACACTGCATTTCCTGTTCGACAGGTTGCCGAAACAACAAAACCAAAGAATTTTTTTTTAATCCAGCGATCGCGCTGCGAACGCGATTTCGTATCTTCTCGCCTGAAAAACGCAGGTGACAAACCCAGTGACAATGGGATTAAACTCTGAATGAAAAGAAGCGGTTCCTGGCCTAACTCCATCTCCATGTTATTCGAAACTCACCTCTCCAGTTTCCTGGGGACGGGAGTTTTTGTTTCTCTGCAAAATGCATCTTGTGTGTCTGCCATCAGTTTTCTGACGTTGATGTGTTTTACATTTTTCACATCGTGATTGCTTTTTGCTCTGATTCTCTCTCTCCACTTCCCCCCATCTCTTTTTCTCTGGGCGTGTCTGTGTGTGTGTCTGTGTATGTGTGTCTGTTTGTGTGTCTGTGCGTGTCTGTGTGTGGTTGTGGGTGTGTGTGTCTGTGTGTCTTGGTGTGTCTGTGTGTGTGTGTGTCTGTTTGTGTCTGTGTGTGTCTGTGTGGTTTTGTGTGTGTCTGCGTGTGTGTCTGCGTGTTTGTGTCTGCGTGTGTGTCTGCGTGTGTCTGTGTGACTGTGTGTCTGTCTTTGTGTCTGCGTGTATCTGTGTCTGTGTGTGCGTCTTTGTGTGTGTGTTTGTGTGTGTGTGTGTTTGTGTGTCCGTCTGTGTGTGCGTCTGTGTGTGTTTGTGTGTGTCTGTGTCTGTGTGTGCGTCTGTGTGTGTGTGCTTGTCTGTGTGTGTGTCTGTGTGTGTGTGTCTGTGTGTCTGTCTGTCTGTGTTTGTGCGTGTGTGTGCGCGTGTGCCGCTCTTCAGACCACACGCCGCGCTGTTTCCTGACATGGTTATTGTTCCGCTTGTTACTCGTTTGGTCGGAGATCTTTTCCGCAATCTGCTTTCCGCCTCTCACAAGGGCGCCCGCCGGCGCGCGGATGTTCGCATTTGAATCTGTCTACTTCAGACACCGTCCCGCGTGCATGGAATCGAGATCCACGAGAGTGCAAGTCAGCTGTTCCGTTTTCAGCCTCCAATCACTCTACATTTGAAGCCCTTATAACCTACTGACTTCTTCCCATCTCTTTTTTTCTTTAGTCTTTTCTTTGTCTTTTTCCTTTTCCTCTTCCTCTTTTTACTGGTGGGCGCAGGAAGAAAGTGATTTTAGTTTACGAAGGCAAACCTTTTTCAAATCTATCAAAAATTTGTAATTTTTCTTAGAGAAAATACCATTCATCAAACGAAAGTTGATAAGGAATGAAAAATCCTTTGACTGTTTTGGGAGTTTAAAAACAAAAATAATTTTTTTAACAAATACACGAAGGAGCAGATAAAGACTACATTATTTTACTCGTGGGTTTAGGGAGATAGTGCTAGTATATTATACAGTCTCTGTGCAGTCTTAAAATGACACTTTAATGAGATCGCAAGAACCTTTAGGTAAAATGTAGAGGTCGGAGTGTTTTACTGCGTGCACGTCTGAATGCAATAATACTTAGGCGTGGTGAGTTACACTCACTCACCCAAGCGCGTGAATGCATGCAAACAGCAAAAAACACTGCAAAGAACGCTGAGATCTATCCATTCACTGTTTTTGGAAAGGTAGCAGAGAGTTGGCACCTATACTCCCCACACCCCTACCCCAAAAACACTGTTTAAATCATTTATGGTGCTTCAGGGAGATAGAGACATTTGTAGAGAACACTGTGTTCGATCCCTTATTTTTTTCTCGAAAGGTAATAGATAGCCGCCACCTATACTAACCCCCTCCCCCGAAAAAAAAGGTTTAGATCATGGAACTCCACTTATTCATCGCTTCATCTCCCTTGCTTCCTAATACACATTTTTTTTAAAAAAAAGTCTTGCCCATGCAATCGGTTACGAGGGCCATCGGTACTGCATAGTATCGATAGATTTCTCTGCTTCTTCCCCTGCGCTCGTCTGTTCAGTCAAGTTCTGACTTAACTACGGGTACACATGTCAGAGAGCTTTCGAGCTTCCGATCAATCCCATTGAGTGATACTCAAATTGCCAACGAGAGGTTAACCCCCTCGTCAAGAAACCTACCCTTGAAGCAAATGCCCTGAAGAACCAACGCCCGGTTTCCAGCCTACCTTTCCTTTCTAAACTGGTTGAAAAAGTTGTTTTGGACCAACTCCTCACCTACCTTAACTAGCATGACCTTATCTCTCACTCGCAATCAGCATAAAGGCCATTCCACAACACGGAAAGAGCTCTTACTGGAGTCGTCAATGAAGTTTCGTCCGCTCTGGGTACAGGCGATGTGTCTGTTCTGAGCCTCTTTGACCTATCCGCGGCGTTTGATACGACCGACCACGCCACAATCCTCAATCGTCTTCACGATCTCTGTGGCATCTCCGGGTCAGCGCTGGCGTGGATTCAGTCCTACATCTCTGGCAGAACTCAGACTGTGCTTGTCGCCGACCAGTTGTCAGCCCCAGCGGCATTGTTTCTTGGAGTCCCTCAGGGATCGGTCTTGGGCCCTATCCTTTTCATCTTATACATCGCTTTGGTCTCTCATTCGCTGTGGGTTGGGTTGGGTTGGGTTTGTGTACACCGATAGAAAAAAACAAATTGATAGCCTCCCTTCTCCCAAGGAAAACACCCCACCCAACCAGCAACGCTCTCGATAACAGTGCCAAACAGGACGTACTCTCGGGGAAACTGTACAGGAACCATAGGCCTGTATGGGCATATACGGGTTTTGCAAGCGGCTACCAGGTTCGCGGCAGAGGCTAAATTTAAAAGAGAACGGAAAAACCAGAACCTTTGGAACCAAGACACATTAAGGAGACCAGGAACAGACCAGCGCGTGGGGCACGGAGCCGGCATTCATGGCGGGAGCGCTCGGGTTCTGCGCTCCGTTAAGGTCTGGCAGGTGGCTTTCTGGCGTCACCCGCCAACAGACGGACTACAACCCGTTCCTGTGGGTCACGGGGCCAAGCGACAACGTCACCTGCTGGACTACGGCGAGGGAAACCTACGGCTGACGCAATCTGCCCAGCTGTCAGTCAAAACGAGGGACCAAATCGATCACGTGCTTGCAGGACTTTTATCTGTGATTGCGTGCATTAGGTCTAGGACAGGGAGCCGAGAGTTTAATTAAGTTTGTATCTATGAAATGTCCCTGGTCGGAACTGCCGAGGAATTCGCAGTATGAAGAATCGCTCATCACAACCATCACATCTCTCCATCGTCTGTCAGAATGACCTCGGAAACCTTAAAACGCCTCACCGCTGGCAATTGTAAGAATTAGGGAAAAATCTGGTTAGTATTAAATTTGTGAAAGGCCGAAAGAAAGAAAGAAAGACTGAAAGACTGAAAGAAATAAAGACCGAAAGAAAGACTGAAAGAAATAAAGACCGAAAGAAAGAAAGACCGAAAGACCGAAAGAAAGAAAGAAAGAAAGACCAAAAGAAAGAAACACCCAAAGAAAGGTCGAAAGAAAGAAAGACCGAAAGAAAGACTGAAATAAATACCGAAAGAAAGAAATAAAGACTGAAAGAAAGAAAGACCGAAAAAAGAAAGAAAGACTGAAAAAAAGACCGAAAAAAAGAAAGACAGACAGAAAAAAGAAAGAAAGAAAGAAAGACCGAAAGAAAGAAAGGAAGAAAGACTAAGATGACTAAGGTAAAAGCTACTAGAGGAAGAAAAAGAAAGAAATTTGCAATCCTGTGACATTTTGGCGATTTCGGATAAAGCAGTTATCATATTAAGATGTTTAAAGAAGACACTGAATTGTTTATGTGTCGAGGTCACTGTCAGCCATAAGAAAAATAAAATGACTTTTCCCATCACCGCCAGAAGATCAGTTTCTAGAAAGAACTGTATTTGTGCTGTAAACATACATCTATATGGAGACACAGTTTATTGACAGAACGAGAACCCGGAAATTTCTCTGACCGTTACACGGGGCTCATATGATAAGCTAAAGAACTGGGCAACTGCGGTGCCAACAGGGGAGTAAATAGAGAAGCAAATCAAATTCAACATGTCGTTGACAGATAAATGTGGTTTCGTGATCGAAAATTGTAAAAAATAGAGTTGGCAAACATAGGGGGAAATCTAGACCCCAGATCTCAGCAAAACTTCCGCAATTATTTTGACACGTCGAATTCAAAACTGTCCGCAAAGACATTACAGGTGTATATCTTGCGTAAGTGCTGCAATTTTGCTGTTTCACTTTTTTATTTTACAAAAAATAGAGGGGTAAGCGAGGCCATTTTTAGGTAGGGGCTGGAACACATCTATTATGTGCAGCAGCATGGCAGAGCTGTATGTAATCAGGTCACCTAGGACAAAAACCTTTTTTCACGAAAATTTTAAGCGTGCACTGAATGGCTTAATCTTACTTTCTCCTGTAATTGTCTTAGGCTTTGATCAAATGCTCCTGCGCACTGAAAACCATCTTTTGCGATAAATTATCTCTTCATACTGGATCCAGGAAACTGATTAGGATTTTCACGCATTCCCTTCGTCAACACCACCAACATTATCATTGTCGTCTTCATCATCACCATCAACAACAACAACAACAACAACAACAACAACAACAACAACAACAAAATTTAGTCTTATACAGAAGAAAAAGTCACTAAATTCTACCATTCCCAGCAAAGGCAACAAAAGAAAGTCGAAGGTCGAAAGATGTCTGTTTCCGAACGTCTATAGACATCTTCATGCAGATATATCTACACACAAAGTGCTTGTCTTCCGCCGGGATTTAAAAAAAAACATTTATGACCTGCGTGTCCTAGCAACATCCTCTTTGTCCCTAGAAGGTCAGTGACCACAGCCTGTTAATATAAATATTCACAGACAAAAAGAAAATAAAGCAAAATCTGGACAACCATATCAGCAGCAGGGCTGAGAGGATAGAGTGACTCCCAACATGGCGACTGCCTCTCGCGAAATAATTAAATATGCAGGAAACAAGGAAACTGTTAGACACCGGAAATAACTTGCATGGAAAAAAAATTACTGTCGGATGGTATTAATCTCACTGCGTCTGTAAACTACGATGTTACTAAAAGAATCGATCTGCATCCCTCTGCCCTCTCTGCCAACCAAGGTCTGATCTCGTGACCCTGGTATGAGAAGAGTAACAGACCATGGATTCATTCATCTGACAGTCGTGAATAGAACTCATCTTCAGAACTTCTGATCCAGAAACCACTCTGTCGATCAAAAACAACAGAACAGAAGCCGATCTGCATTGCTTATTTATATGAGGAATAAATGCGTTTGTGTATGAAGCCAAGCAACAATTATTCGTAATGCATTCTCACAAAAGGTCATGTCACCCGTTCTTAATGATGCAACATGTAATGTGTACGGTGTGACGAAAAAGATTTTTCCCCACCCCGGCTGGTTTTGTCGTGCATTCGTCATCTTTTCCCGTCACTTGCAAAGATACCTTTCCAGAAACATGGCGTCTCATTAACTTTATTAACTTCGCTGGCTTGCTCAGATTTTCTTCGATGCCATGTGAAACAGTTTGTTTTGTGGGGTTTTCTTTGGGGCGGGGGGTGTTTGTCTTTTGCTCATTTTCTGGTTTGTTTTATTTGGGGGTTTTTCTTGGGGGGAGTGGGTGGCGGCTGTTATTGTTTTGTGGGTGGGGGGCTGTTTTGTTTTCTGCATGTAGCTCAGAATCTGCTGCACGGTACTTATCCTGAGAAGGAAATGACATGCTTAATTAAATTACGACACTTGAAGTAAACATCAAATTAGGATTCCCGCCGCGATCTTCAAAGATCTTGGAACGAAGTTGAATACATGTGTATCCCGTTTACTCTACTTTAGACTTGATCTAGCACGTGACGAAAGCAAGCTGCATGGACGTGCCTTTCTTGTGGTTATAAAACATTTTAAATCGCCCTACAGGCGTGTAATCTGCAGATATTTACAATGCACTGCATACAAACACTGCTTCTGAGTGATTCCAAAAGACTGTCGATTACAATATTACCAAACCCAAGGTCCGCTGTTCTGGCCCCGTATGCAAGACAAACGGATGGCTGACTTATCCTTGTCATGGCGGATAATCTAGGGTAAGTTCCTGGAATTTCCCACGCACGAAAACCAAAAGCCTATTTTTTCATGGTCATTAGGTAACAATTCAGTTATTCGGTTGTCCCAGGAGCGAACAGCTTGTTCCAAATTCGCCGAAACAGCGTTTTCAGAGACAAAGAAAATCCATTATTCGGGTATAAATTTAGTACAGCTTACATGTACACGGGGCCTGGGCTAGGTAGCATGGGCGGACCTTTCTTCTTGCGCATGGATATAGTTGCACATGGACCTGGTGTAGTCTATGGGTATTTTCAAGTTCTGAACAGCGAGAATGTTACTTGCGAATAAGCCTTAATTGGGGGGGGGGCTACATGGGAGTTCATTTCTGCTCCTTCGTTCATAAATGCGGTCGTGTGGCACGCTTACCTTGTGTATTTTATGTGCTCTGTACGGACGGACAGAAAACACTAGGGCCATGCAACCCAGCCCTGAAGCGTAATCAGTTCGCGTTATCAAGTGGAAACCATTCCCCACCCCCACCTCCACCCCCACCCCTCTTTTATTTAAAGACTCCCAGTTCTGCAGACTGATGCTTTCTCGAGCTTCTGGCTTTCACTCAGCAGTCCACTAAATTCCAATGCATGGCAATGAGCAACGGTGTTTATATTCAAAACCAAAAGAAACGCAAATTGACACACAGGCAAGGAGTTGTAAAATTTCATGCATTCGGGTACAATGATAGCAATAAAAAGTAGGTTAACACACGGACAAGAAGTAGTTAAATTTCATGCATTCGGATATAATGATGGCACTAAAAATTAGGTTGACATGAGGTCGCATGGTCTGTTGAGTGTAGCCCTTGATAACGACGTGTCTGACGCAAAGAAACTGTCCTTTCTGGCGCGCTTAAGTCGAACAGTGGTTTTCGCTCGTGCAGCGTGAACAAAAGCAGCAAGACTAGAACTTTCTTTGCGAACAGAGGGCGCCAACCACTAGCAATAAAAGCCGATGCTCGTACGCTCCCAGACAGACCACCTGTCAGCCGCAGAAGAATGCCAAGGCTGAAGGCGACAGATCGGGAAAGAGCCATCGGACGACTGCAGGCTGGAAACCGCCCAAGCGTCGCCGCACATGCACTGGGTGTTACAGTTTCCACATTCTGTCGTTTGTGGGTTCGTTTTCCAGCCACTGGCAACACTCGGGATGGAGTCAGAACCAGACGACCTCGTGTCACGACTGCACGACACGACAAGCAGATCTACCATCTACCGCGACCACCTGCGCCAACCGTTCCTCACTGCCGCAGGGACGGCCCGAGCCACTGTCGGGAGCTATGGAGCTGCCATCAGCCAGCAGACTCCGCGTCGCCGGCTGTCTGAGCGACAGCTGTGCTGCCGCCGTCCTGCACGGAGGTCAACGCTGACTGAACGACATCGGCAGCAGAGAATGCAATGGCCCCACCAACACCTGAACTGGACATGACGGTGATAGCGTGATATCCTCTTCTCCTATGAAACCCGCTTTTGCATCAGCCACGTCACCAGCCGCATCAGAGTATGCAGGAGGCGGAACGAGGGGTACGCCAGCAGCAACATCCTGCAGCACGACCGTTTGCCAGGCCCCAGCATCATGGTTTGGGTTGGAGTTGGCCTCAACCGACTCGTGGAGCCCATCGTCTTCCAGAACATGTGCCCTGGACGAGGAAACGGCGTGACAGCACGAGGCTGTGTGGACCAGGTGCTGAGGCCCCACCTCGTGCCACACTTCCACCAGCACGGCAACCTCACCTTTCAGCATGAAAATGCCAGCCCGCACACGGCAAGGCTCACCACGGCGTTCCTGCGGCAGAACGTTCAGATGATGTCTTGGCCCTCCATGAGCCCAGAACTCAACCCAGTCGAGCATCCATGGAACCATCCACAGAAAGAGCTGAACGCAGTCCAGCTGAGGCCGACAACAGCTCGCCAGCTGGAGCAGGGCGTCAGGCAGATCTGCGCAAACATGCTTATGGTGGTGGTGGTGAACTGTCTGGTGCGCTCCATGCCTGCTAGGGGCCTGGCCGTTGTCGACGCGAATGGGGGACACACCTGCTTCTGACTCTGAATTCGGACTTTGGGGACATTTTGAACGCGTTCTCAGCATGACCGATGAACACACATTGTGCAAAGACTCACTATACCGATTTTCTCGAAAATTGATCAATTCAAACCTGTTCAAAAGGAAAAAAAATTAAATCACCTACTCCCTCAGTTTGCGTTTGTTTTGGTTTTCAGTATATTTCCATGTTGTCTTTTCCTCGCTCCTCCTTTCTCCCCATCCCTCTCTCCCAACTTCCCACCAAACCTCTCTCTGTCTCTCCTTCTTCCCTTCTCCCGTATCTCTTTCCCTCTAGGTCCCCCTCCTTAGATTCCCATCCCCTACTGTCTTCCTCTCATTTCTCTTCCCATTCCTCCCACTCTCTCTTTCTCTCTCTCTTTCTCTCCCTCTCCCCTCGCTTATGTTTTCTTCTTCACCGTGGTGCACGTTTGTGCTACTATACTCTGTGCACTTACATGGGCGAGAAAGAACAGTTTGCTGTGTGCCCACTTCCATCTTTCCTGTTTGTTTTATACTTGTACACGTGAAAAAGCTGTTATGGCTTCCACTCTCGTCAGCTGCACCCAGAACCAGCGTGGCGCGGACGGTCCTAGCGCGACACCGTCCTGCTCAGTTCCCCTCCCTTCACAAAAGTCCACCCCTAAGCTGAAAATAGCACACACTACAGTAGTTCGTGGGGAAAGGACTTCAGTTAATGTGCACCCACTGCTGGCAGAAAACCACAAATAAAAACTTTCTTTTTCCATCACGTCCGCCGTTTTCCTCCACGCACAATGGGGCGTGCGACTGTCGTTCTATCAGGTCGAAAGGAGATGATGATATAGACAGCGTTGCATCCGCCTGTCTGCATGTTGCACCACAGCAACGCTTGGCCAAGGGACTGAGTTTTACTATCACCAAAGCTATGGGATACCGCACTGTACGCTCGGTAGTGTTGATCCAAAGACAACCCGGTTCTCTGAACGTCTAACCGAGAACGTGCTTAACCACGCGATCTTACCACATAACGCCACCTGAACTATTAGATATACAATATACAATAGAAAAAAATTCAAAATCAAAACCGAAATCGGGGAAACATAAAATAAACAACAGATGAGCATGCGAATTGTCTTTTTTTTCATGTTCTTTCTTTGCGGCTGCTATGATATTGTTTATTTTCTAGTTTTAGAATGCATACCCATATAAACACTGTACGTGAAGGGCGCTGTAGGTGAAGGGCGCTATAAAATATATGTTTGCATGTCAGGGCACTCGGAATACGCTGTCGTAAAATTTTGGTGACGACGACCGTGGACTCGCGCATGAGCGGATATTTCCATTAGCACGCGGGCGACTTGCGTCACAAACCGACTACGTGTAGCGCGCGTTTCACCACAACAGGGTTTAACGGCAAGGAACGAACGGTAATTATTAACATTTTCGGTCATTCTTGTTTTCCAGCCGACGTGAAGATAATTCAGCCTCACTACAGCAGGATGTTGTCCACAACAGGCTTACACGATGTGGGTCTGTGTGCTGATATAGATGAAGCCACTCTTCCGACTTCTGGTCAGCGATGCAATTTTAGCGAAGCTGTAAGGCACGCCCCAGACATACAGCGGCGTGAAACGCGATCCTGCGATGTGTGTGGCGCACGGCGATATGGTATAGGGGTTCAGGTATCGCACATTTTCTGGGTTACTGCTCGCACAAATTGAACCCAGTTTGTTCACTTCTGCCTGGCAGATTTATTCAAGACACGCTTATACACACTTTCAGCAGGAGGTAAGTTAGGTAACAGAAGACAGCCCATCCAAAAGAAGTTTTACCGTTTATACTACATACAGGCCCACACGAGGAAGCAGTTTCTCAGAACAGTCGAAATCTTTTAATTGCCAATAACTATCTTATTAAAGCGTCTCCGACCTGTTTGATTAATCATTTAATACGAAGGTTTTTCCTGTCGCATCACGGTGGAAAATATTCATTTTGTTCGAGCGTTCTTTGTACTACCTCAAACTTGTACACTGGATTCTGCACAGCTGTAAATACCTTGCACCTTATTAAATTAGCATCAAACCTTACACACTGAATCCCGAGAAAGAAGTATCGCACATCTAAAACAAAATGCTTTCATGACATACGCGTGCAAATATGAATGCATAGACTGATCACGATTATAACTCCAGCAGATAGAAAAATAGTGTCCTTTGCTGGCTTGAATAAACGTTCGTAGCGGCTCTTCCAGTTATAAAAGCGGTCGTAACACCTGTTCGCCCTGTGTACTTTACGTGCAACTTCTACGAACAGGAGATAACGCTCGCACCTGGATCGGAAGTACACCAGTGTGTACACCTCTGACCATCTTCGATTCTGTGCAGTAAATGAATCACTGGCACTAATGCGAGTGTTAGAATCACCAAGCTATTAAAACGCATTGGACGAGACTGTTTTCAGATAGTGCCACTCTCATCCATTGTATGTATACACAGCACACAGTTTTAGTGTCAGTATATTTATGCATTTAGTGTCAGTATATTAGCTGACAGTTGCAGAACTACATGATTAGGCCCCTACCTAGCAGCAAGCATAACGTTTCAACTGAATGCCGCAGTCTACTCAAGGCCACCTGGGATTTAAGAAAGAGTACGTCCTTTAACCTTGACTGGGAACTTGAACAAATGCATCCTGTTTTACCACCGATGTATAGAGTTCACATATTTTCATTTGGGTCCGTATGCAAAGGATTTATTCAAGGCTAGATTTATTAAAGGATAGTAGCTTACACAGAAGAGTTAATTACAGCGACGTGTGGTTTTCAAGTTGATAGAATCTGCGAAGGGCAAAGCCTGCGAGCATTGGTTTGCTTTTAGCTTTTGCTCTAGGATTAAAGACTTATTACTCTAAAAATCCATGAAGTAATTCGCAGCACTCAGCCTCAGATCACGAACACGTCGAGGGTAAGTTATACTACATACGGGCCCTAGAATCGTGATTGTTGCAACATCAGAAAAGATCGTCTTAATCTGTGACGTCAACTCACCTTGTTATTCGCTCCCCTGCTTGATTTCAAACTTTCCGTACTGAATGTAGCTTTCCAAGTAAATTCTTCAACTTGTGCGCCCGAGCCTTCGGTAGATAGATCTACACGTGCGAATCCGACCTTTGGGCATCCCGCCTGTGTAGTTCGTTGAGTACGCTGCCCCCAAAAAAGCAAAAACGGAAGCGAGCGATCACGCACGCGCCCTCAACAGCTTCCATTATACACTAGGTTGTCACTCACTTTAAACACTGCGACACGCACGGATGGCTTTGTCCTTGCACACTTCAGCAGACAAGCTATGCAATGTGAAGTGAAGAAGTGGCGCGAACCGTTCACCGACTTGTCCAAAATGTAATTTCTCTGAAAGCATGTAGGGGCCGCGACGCAAACCAGCCTACAGTTCTCTTTGGGTTCAGCAAAGACCTGCGGGCATTTAAAAACCGTACGCTAGTACTTTATCGCCGCATCACATTTTGTTCAATTCTTAACATACATAACCAGGCTTTGGCTGTAAAACAACTTTTCACAATTTCTTTTATTGGTAATGCACTCCTGGTACACGGGGAACGAAACTACTGTATTCACTCCCCTACTCCACTCCCCAAACAATTCCTCTTTCAAAAAAGGATTTGTTCGATCCTGCGTTCGGACAGCTTGGAGTGAATCAAATTCAAGTCAAAGAAACGCAAGCCACAGTTCTGTTTTGAAACTAAGCCCCGCTATTAAGGATTTTTGAGGGGAGGGTCTCTTTCCCCTATCCGTAACAGTTCGTATCAACACAGAGCATGTTTTGCTGCCCAAACAAAAGTTTAATTTACTAGCAGCAGTCCAGAGGGTGACGAAAGATTGATGTACGGCCTATGGCGCTAGCAGTGGTCCACGTCATCACGTGTAGAACCAAACACATGCACGCACACGCCTATTAAAATACAAACAGCAACATGTGTATGTGCACCTCAAATTCTTCGGTTTATTTTATAATATCAACGAAAATCATTTGAGCTATTATCACCGATGTTATCTGTCACCCGCTACAGTCATACACACGCCTGTATCACGCTTTACGTCATATACAATTACATATATTGTCAACGCGCATTTTGGGGGGTAGAGGGGACAACAGCACCCATTAATATAATATCATAAAAATATTTAAATGTTCAATGAAGTCGTCTTTCCGTGACGTCGCCTCGCGCCTCAGGGTTGACAGTGCTTTCCCCGTCTGGCTTGAGTGAAGGTGCCCGTAGGGTGCACTTCACCTTTGTGAAATGTGTGCACAGTTTGATGGATTAAACGCAGACATCAACGGTCAGGCAACAGACTCGGCGCGCATTCCCTCCCCCAACCCCCGCCCTTCCCCTCCCCCTTTCCAACGTTCTGCAGCAGTCACTCTTTTCTCAATTTGCAAGTAGTCAGTGGGTCATCTGATCGGACCAGTCTCAAGTCGTCGCTCCCGAATAAATCGTAGGTCGATTAACTGTGAAACGTTATACTGTGGGCAAACTGTGGGCCCGCTGATTTGCTGAAGGGGGTTGGGATGGGGGAATGTCGATCATAAGTTTATGTGCATTTCATCCCCCTACCTTTCTTTGTCTAGTTGTCATAGCCGAAGAATGTGAAGAATATATAGTGTATGACAAACATAAGAAATCACGACGTCTCTGACAAACCTAATGGAACTCGCATTTCATCAGCTTTTTGTTTGACAATTCCACTCCAATAGTTTACATACAGCACCTGTGCGCGGCCATCAACGGACACCTTAGAAAAAAACCCACGATAAATCAGTTGATGTATGTTCGTAGCAACATATGAAACTATTTTATCAACAGCAATATGTAAGACAAAAATTAAATCCCGACATTTTCTGCGAACCTCGTGTTTAAAGTCATGCACACGTACTACAAACTATCTTGCATGAAATACGCAAACTCTAAGCAAGAAAAAACTTCAAACTCTACTACCAAGCACTGACCTGCCACCCACCCTTTGATGTGGCAGAAAACGCTGCCTGCCCCCACAGTTAATTAACAGTTAATATATTTTATGGCGTAGAATGTGATTAAGCAACAGCAGAACAAACTGATATTGGTATACTTCACTTTGGCTGACTGTATGGCATAAAATTACATACTATCGTTGACAGTATATTACTCTTTGGTCCACATAGGTACACACAGTAACTACCTCAACCATTACAACCCAACTGACAAGCCAGACTAACTACCACTGGAACCATCTTCATTACGCATCTATGAAAATGTTTTCAAATATTATACAATTATTATCATATTTATAGCATTAGGTGTACGCGGCTACATGGTACCTTCCACAGACATAAAATCCAATGCCGGCCATATCTAGGGGAAATAACTTATGTTTCCCCACATCGTCGGGATTGAAGTCCCTTTGGTCGGTTATGGTCTCCAGACTCGGATATTAAATCTTTAATGCAAACGAAACAACCATAAACTTAAGACACCACTCGCTGGTTAAACAAGATTCAAACAAAACATTACTGTATAAAAGCAGAGTTCGTAAAGTTTGTATCATACGGGGTTTGGCACTATTCAATCGCTGTTTAAAATAAGCATATGATATACAGACCTCTGTACAGAAGGTCAGATGATAAGCAATCCCAGTGAACACTCCCACTTCCAACCCTTATTTCCACTTCTGATCTTATCTTGGCCCAGCAAAAACACCTGGGTGGAAGCCCCACCTCAGTAAAATATACTGCTCAAAGGAACTGAAAGCCCAGTGCAAACTGCACTGCTAGGTGATGCTAAAACACAAACCAGCAGTCACAATGAACCTGAAGTGTAGCTAGCAGCAAATTACACGTCCATGATCTACCTGCCAAAGTGCAGCTGGTCTTTGAATTTTTTTTTAGCAGTATAGAACAGCATGACCACATCTGTATCACTGACCACTGGACACACAGTTCCATCAGCTACCTGAAGAATCCAAGCTCCAGATTTCCATCGAGAGCAACAGGCGCCTATCAGCATTCTCCTAACGTACAAAAAGAAACTTCCCTTCCAGCACAAATGTAGCTGTACAGCTCCATGATTCAGCATCCCTGTTTAGTTTATCTGTGTTCACCAAAAACCACAAAACTGACCTTTTTCTTTCAAAGTAAAGCTAAATGAAGATTTGAATATGTAATAGATATCATGCATCATATTTGATGTTGACAGGAAAAAAGAGACACGCTTCAAGTTCATGTCAGCAAGAATATGCTAATAAAACAAAAACAGAAAAAGGACTCAGATTAGCCAAAAGCTATAATGTGATAAAATAAACATTATAAGTCAAGCAAGCTTTCCCAGTCTGTGCTCTAAAGCTCCACTCTGTAACAGCACTACAACAAAGGCAAATCTGTCAATGACTAGTAAAAAAAGATTTACATCAAGCTAATTCTTACATGTATTCCTGCAGCATGGCATGTTAAAATACACCAAAATATACCACAAGAAAACTGCAAATGAAAAACCATAAAACGTATTGCACACGTTGTAAGCATCTACTGTTTTTCACCGACATGATAAGGGATTTTGCTGAAATATTGACCCACCTATACTGTATAGAAAGTATGTTATGATGGTATTTTCCCCCATTTTTTCCCTCTCTCCCTCTTTCCTCGTACAGCCCATTCATTTTAGCGTTTACCCACAACGTCAAAAGGAACTTTTATCAGGAAAAGTTCTGACCCCACGATAAGTCCCAAATGCATTCCACTGGCAGCTACTTTATCACGTCCATCTGGCACCTTAAAATGTTTTCAGGCAGCAAATGTAAATGGTGATAACACGTATACTTGGTACAGTGGTGGTTAGCGGAGTGGTGGGACTCCATCCATATGAATTTGTCCTTCTACAACAATACATACACTGGCCTTAAATTCACGTCATTTGACACAAACCTCTAAGTCCACACACAATGCACAGGAAACAGCATAACACCATCACTGTTGTGAAGGTCCTGCTCAGTGGGCTATCCAGTGAAGCTGGGATCGTTTTCTCTTTTTAAATACTTACCAACATTTGTTTTTAAAAAGAACATAAAAACTGAGAATGTTAAAATCTAAATTTTGTTTGCTCATATTCTGTTAAACTATCCGAATTCTATATCATATGGAAGCAAAAGAAAACAAAAGGAGACAACTAAACGCCATTTCAAGGATGGCTGCTAATTTCTTATAGCCACCAAAGTCTTCTAGGTACTATTTTCTTCAGGGTATAGAAACTTAAGACAACAAACACCCTCATTCCACTGACACTGTGTAACAACGACCATAAGATTAAGCACGTTCCGGCTATGTGCCGAGCAGAATGAAAAACTGTTTGGTCAATGGCTTATTTCCAGATGACAAACGTGATTCACACATCATGACAAGTCTCTACACCACCCCACACGCTGTGAAGAGTGATGGGAAGAGGTGTGACAGCCATATCAGAATGGCGAGGCAGTGATGGACAGTCAGATCACACCTATCATCTAGGCCGTACACCATATATTTATTTCACGAGATATGTCAATCACGTGAAAACTACCATCTAGGCCTTACACCATATATTCATTTTGTAGTCATTCATGTGATATGTCGGTCACGTGAAATCCATCATCTAGGGCTTAATTCCACTAGATATTCATTTTGTAGAAAGTCATTCAAGGGCATCTTCAGCTTTGTTATATAATAATTGAAAGGGAAAACCTGACAGATCAAACCTACCATCTAGACCTTACACCATATGTTCTTTTTGTAGAATGATATGGGTATCTTCAGTTTTGTTATGTAACAACTGAAAGAAAAAAATAACCTGAGTATTTCTGCCCATACAAGTGTCCATCTGATCTAACAATCGGCACGATACAGAACAAATTACTGAATGCTGTACACCAACAATCTGAAACAGAACTTCTGGCCCACAGCAGCTGGAATAAGCCAATCCAGTACAGCCTCTGTATTACTTTTCACACAATAGCATCTTCTGTTCATCAGGAATGTCCCATGGCAACATATCTTAATAAAGGATGAAAGAAATGAAGCCAATAAAAACAAGAACTTCTCAAGGACCCATCATCAGATTCTGTATCCTGGTTTTTCTTGCACACTGCATCACACTATCAGCCAGTTAAAATAAAACATAACGCCAACAACTGTGGCTGACTTAAAACTCAGTTTGGTTTAGCTAGTACACGTCTTTCAACGATTTGTCTTCAGGAGAACAACAGGCATGAAAATGACAGCATGATGACATTACCTGCCTCCATGCAGCTGTGCCACAGCGTATTAAGCAGCATCGACAGCAAACACATTAACAAGTTGAGGCAGAGTTTTTCCCCCAAGTCAAATCACAGGTTGTGGATTGCAATGTGCTCCCCCTTCTTTACTTTACTCCCAGATGTTCAGAATGTGCAGTAATGATATTTCATTTTCAAATGCATGTGGGCTGGATAATACTAATAGGGGATAAAAGATGAGTATGCAGGTATGCAGGCTGGGGAACAGTGGGTAAAGGATGAGTTGGTGGGCACGTTTCGGCCACATTGTGGGCACGTTCTGGCCACATTGTGGGTAGGTTTTAGACTGCACAAAAGAACATCTGCATGGGATTTGAGTACGCAACGGATCACAGTACAACGAAGTCATCAGAGTCGATTGTTTTTGCTCGTATTCGATTGCCATCTTCATCACACCATACGTGCCTGATGTGAAGTCGACCCAGTTCACGGTAAGGCAGCTCTCTGGCCTGCATCTCACTGCTGGTGCCTTCAGCCACCACAAACAGTGGGTACTGCCCTTTCTGTCTGGGAGGCACCACCATCTAAAAAGAATTTCCAGTGACAATGATATGTTTCCTTATAATACGTCATATGGTGCTCACATCTTTAAATTCTTTTTATCCAATATCCATTTCTTCAACCAAGCCAAGTAATTATCGTATTCCTAACCAAAAATGAGATAACTACACCTGAAAACAAAACTATCATGTAAGTACATTAGCCAGACACCATAATTAGGTAGCATCCTGTGACAGGCAATACATTCTTAATAATTTTAATTTACAAAAATAAAAAATTGAGGCAATGGTATGAACAAATGACTGCAACTTGGAGTGAAAACCCTGAGAACAACAAAGTGTCTGACCCAAGCAAAAGGACAAAAACCGATCGAGTCAACGTTTCTGGCCATTAACCATTTATCCTGATGAATGCCCTGAAACGTTGATTTGTGTTTGTCCTTTATCTTGGTTCAGATATTCTGTTGTTCTCACAAACTGGCGTAATCACAACTGAAAACAAAGCTAACATGAAAATACATTATAAACCATAATTACTTTACCATATCAAAAAGAGAGAGAGAGAGAGAGCATGTTAATAGTTTATCCCCACTTTTTAGTCGGAACAGAAATTTCATGCTCTATTTAAAGTGTCAATGTGCATGCTTTGAAAATAGGTCACCCTAGAAGGATACAACTACAGTTTGTTTTGTTTTTTTAAAATTTTCAATAACATCATTGCAATGTAAGTTGACTCTTCCATGCTACTTACGTCAGGAATTTGGCCGATAAAATTTTGCAGTTCTTCTTTGTTTCTACAGTAGAAACCCACAGTACAGCTTGGATCCATCTTTGTAAACAAGATCTTGCGTGGTGACATGCAGTGGAAGGACTGGAAGATAAATTAAGAAAGGGTTTTAAAAATAATCTTACTTCAAGCATATTTAATACAAACCATCTTAGGATGACTGAAAGAAATTACAACAACATGCTGAGTGAAATATTAAAACTAACAACTATCTTCAGAAAATATGTGTCAAACTGCTTCTGCTGGCCACTTACCGACATCCTGTTATCTGACCCAACATGAAGACACTCTCAGTCAAACAGCAATATCTCATAAAACTTCATCTTGACTTACAAAATTGACAGACAACAGTAAAAACAAGCAAAATTATAGTGCATGCACTGATTGGGAAGATGGTAAGTTTCTAATATTTTACCAATGAAAACGCTGGTGCCATCTAACTAGTCCATTATCTGACCATCCATTGGTTGTTCAAACACCTCACGCCTTAACTCAATCAGATTTGGCTGGAAAATTGAAATCCAGGTAAGTCTCCTTAAATGTTTATTGAATCTGATTACAACAGCAAAAAAAAAAAAAAAAAAAAAAAAAAGATTCTCACCTGGATAGGATAGTTGTGTTTGGTTGTGTCAACAACATCCTGGCAGTAGTGTGGATCCAGATAAATCAGTTTTTCATCTGCACCGAAATCAGAAATGTCATTTTTTAAAAATCTTTACATTTAATTATCTCCTGACATTTTAAATCTCCCAGCACTTTGCAATCCAACCTGTGCTCTCTCAATCCGTCGAGGGACACAGAACAGGACAAGCACCCATTTTTAACTGCCTCAAAACCTTGAATAAGTATTATTTCATTTGTTTCACATTTTTTCATCTGCTGAAATTATAAGATCTCACAGAATTTTGTGACCCAATCTACTGATGCAGCTACTACATTCCTCTACGACAACTTCTCAGACGTCGTCGTAAAGTACCATTTTAACATGATACGTAACAACCCAACTGCTACTGCTTTCAAACTACTTACCCTGCCAGCCGATAAAGTACAGGGAATGTTTGGGTTTTCCACCAATGATGCCAATGCAGCTGTCATGGGCAAGCATGGACTTAACACAAGGAATGTAGATCTGATTCAGTGTCTCTCCTCCAAGCCGCATTGGTATTAAAATGATGACTGCTCCCCAGTTCTCTTTCTGTCTAGACTCTTTCGGCTGTGGCTGTGCTGGGGTTGTCTCTTCCTCAGCAGAGCCACTACTTGCCTCCGAATCTCTCTGAGGGTGCTGCGATGCCAGGTTGATCAGGTCTTGCGCATAAACTATTACATACAGATCCATATAACTAGAGATGTTTTAAACATAAAA
Organism: Lanistes nyassanus; assembly: GCA_004794575.1. Taxonomy (NCBI): domain Eukaryota; kingdom Metazoa; phylum Mollusca; class Gastropoda; order Architaenioglossa; family Ampullariidae; genus Lanistes; species Lanistes nyassanus. Next base: position 119,628 of record SMGT01004407.1, on the reverse strand, counting down.
AGTTTAAGAAAGTAAGAACATATGGTATGCAATGGTTTGGGGTTTTTTTTTCAGCATCAAAAATGAAGCATCTTGCCAGCAGAAACCACAAAGGCATCTTCTGCCATGCTTACTTGTGCAGTCTTGTGCCACATACACGGAAATGTTCTGCAGTTTTGGAAGAGAACTAGAGGCTGTTACAAGGGCATCTCTGAAACACACCAAAAACATGGCTCCCACACTTGCACAAATGCATCTCTAAAACACAAGAAGTGCAGGGCTGTAAAAGAGTGGCTCAAAGGAAATTTCTAACCAAGCAGATCACCAGAGAAATAAAACACTGTGTATGGTATTCTATAAACGTATGTTACTGCACATAACAACACATGACATAATAACAGAACATTTTACCTGAGTACATAAGCAACTTCAACCAAAAAAATGCAACAAAAAATTAAAATACTGCATACAGTGTTTTCTGAATGCACACTACTGTAAAGACATGTGGTATCATGACAGAATGTTGTACCTGAGTATATGAGTAACTGAAAACTAAACACTGTTCACAGTATTTTTGAATGTATGCTAGTGTAACAACACATGCATCATAACAAAGCATTTTACCAGCGGATATAACTTACATAAGCAACAAAAAACAAAGCACTGTGCACATTTACTGTAAAGACACATGCTGTCATGACGGAGGGCTTTACCTGAATATATGAGCAACAGAGGCTGGCCCATACCAGTCACCTGGCATCTTGCCAACTGATGTGCCGAGTTCCACAAGATGATGAAGAGAGAAAGGCATTTTGTCTGAGGGATAATCCCCAAACCACCTAATGATTTCTCGATAAAATTCAAGATCTTCTGATTTCTGCTCACCGTAAACTCTCCAGTCTGAAAGGAAAGTGACAGACTATTTTTCACAAAAATTTTAAGGAAAGGTTTGAAGTAAAATGTGAACTATTTATTAAATCCTCTGTGGAAAGACATCAGACAAGAAGCCTTAGCCTCGAGTGGTGAAATGAATGGTTGTGTGTACTGGCATACATCACACAGAGTTGACAAACCTCTTCCAAGAAAATGCTGAACTAATGCCTGGGCCATCATCATCTGCCCGCTGCGCAGCATGCAACCCCAGCCACAGTCCGTTGTCATTTTGGAGCTACCAATAGGTGCAAATTCTCTTCGGTAAGTAAACCACAGGCGACTGGTAAAGTCCGACTTGAATTCATCCAGAGCTGATATCCTGTACTGTTGATGGTGCCGTGGAGAATGGCATTCTTGCTGCAGTTGTTGTATGTTGTGTCCCTCTTGTTCTTGCTGACTGGCATCTGTTTCAAATGTATCTAAGATTTTAGTAAGAATAACAGATTATCTGTACCAAAAAAAGTGATGTCATTACTAAATTACTAAACTAATTATTAAACTAAACTTTACATACAACTGTCTCTGTTATGACCCTGGGTGTGCGGCATTACCATGCCTGAGTAAGGCAGTTTTGTTGTACTGCTAGTGGGCGAAGTACCAAACAGAAGTGAGACATGTACAATATTCAACACACAGCTTCTGCATACTTAGCAATCATATTATATTAGTATTACATTACAGTATTGACATGCCATAGAATGCAAGCTCACTTTCAGCTCTATGATGGTAACATCGACCAAGCAGAAAGATGGGGCTGTCATATTTGAAATTTGTCTTTGTTTTGATGGTCCAGCCTGTTACAGAGTCAAACAACAAAAATAAATTGTATCACAAAATAAAAACTGCTTTATACAGATCCACAAGTCCGTAAGCGATTCACACATACAAACTGTGAAACACAAGTCTAGAGATTTTTAAGTTCAACTAAACTAGCTAAGGTGTTCTACTGTATCTCTTCTGGAACTTTATTTCACGCTCATTCAAAGGATTCAGCAAAATGATACTCTTCTGTTACACCTGTTTCTGTTGCAACACATTCAGATGCAGCAGACATCTAGGCATTTGAGAGCTACTGAAAAGCTTTGAAAAACACATAGACCTAATTATCAACTGTTCTTTCCATCCGATAGGGGGGATTTACTCTTGAAAGGTCTGATAAACCTATGAACATCTAATGAAAATGTACTTTCATATACTTTATAACACTGTTAGTATTCACAAACAGTAAATCATGCTGTGCCATGGGTATGCATGAACTTTAAACCTATTCTTAAAAAAAACTCTACCAACATGTCTGTTGATACATGTACAAGGGTTCATCAGTTTTTAAATCAAAAACTGTACTTAAGTATAATTATTAGTTGCACTTATGTTGAGTCATGAAACAGGCATAATGACAAAGAGACAAGAACAATACTTTACTATAGACAACCCTAAATTCTTACCATATTTGACATTATTCCACATAGATTTCACTTTGGTTTTCAGCTTTTCCCCTTCTATAGGAAAGAGAGGATCAACGTGTGTGTGGCTCCCGTTCTGATATGAGGACGCTGACCTACTGACTGGCACATGACGGTGAATTTGGTGCCGGACGCTGTGAGTATGAGAAGGCGAGTGATGATGATGTCCGTGTTGATGGTGTGTGCGCTGAGCTCCCCCCATCCCACTTTGTTGTTCCATAAAGAGGTTGCTGCGTGATCGTCCATAGTGGTCGCTGTGATGTGGATTTTGCGGCCTGATCCCTGATACAGGCCAATGACCCCGCATCGGATGAAGCACCGGCGGCCTTTTGGCGTTTGGTGAAAAAAATGATAAGTGTCCCCCATGATCAGGTGTTCTTCGCGATGGAGAATGCGGGTGCCCTTCTCGGCGTTGTCCATCAGGGCGTCCTTTCTGATCATTTCTGAAAGGAACTGTCTCCGATTGAGCTGACGTCGATGCCAAGTCACCCAAGTAGCTGTTATCCAGACTCGCTGCGACAGATGGAATGCGATCTGTGCCACTGCTGCTGGTCGCATAAGCAGGGTCCTGTGATTTTAGTTTCACAGTTCTTTCAACTCTGACATTAGAACCACGCCTTCCTGCCGGAACATGGCCAAGGCTCGAGGTTGAACCTGTTGAACCAGAACGAAATCTGTACGAATCGTTATGGTTGAAGCTGGGAAGGTAATCTGCCGGCTGGTCAAACGGATCCGACCACGAATCCAGGGAAAGCACATCGTCTGGAATATAGTCACTTCCATCCCTTTCCACGTAACTGCGCCCTCTGATGTTCACACCTGCCATCGTTCAAACTTCTTAACTATCCAAAGGTAGCAGTGACCACCTCACAACACTGGCAAGCCAGCATACAAAACAAACGTCCGCCATCTTTAATTTGTGAGTCACATGATTGAAGGTTCGGCAAGATATGACGCACAGATAATCCCGAAACGAGCCTACGTTACTACATGATTGGAGACCTGCTACAAATAACTAATGACTGACGCAGTAGTTGTTTTCAACGACCGAAAACAGGCCCGTTAGCAGGGAAGTAGAATTTGAAGGCACATCACAATTACAATGATCACGGGTTGTTTAGTACTTACACAAACACATGGTCATTTCTTCTATCCATATAAAAACTGTTTCTTTATCAACACTTTTTGAAGTTAAGCACGTGTATTTAATAACAAACTAAGGGTACATCCTCACTCCCTCCTCAAAAAATGGGAGTTAAGTATTAAGATTACCTTCGTTCTATGTCTACTCCTTATCTCTGGTCTAATGGAACCGTTATGGGAACACTCACATGTCGCTGTTGCTAACCTAGACAAATTGAATGTGTGAAACGTATTATTACGAACCAATAAAAAATAAGTGTTTTGTCCAGACAAACCCTGAAACAGATCTACGTCCATAGACATTTATAGCTATTCTACAACAGATAAAATGGAACACAACTGCATCAACCATCGTTTAAGTCTCTGTAAGAGTTTTCTCCCTTCAGCTACTATTCCCGTTCACACTCGTAGAATCGGTTTTGTCGGCAACAACTATTGGCTTTTTCCTTTTGTTTTATTAATACCTGAATTGACCAAGTACATTCATTATTTACCAACATTCTGACCTTGCTTATTGCTTGCAGTGAATCCCATGACAACACGCGCACGGATCGATGTTCGACGCGTCTAAAGAGAACGGAAGGATAGTCTAAATAATAAGCTCGCCTGACGAACCATGCAGTCATTTTATTTTTAGATCTGAGTGAGTTTGAGTAATTAATCGTACGGCAATTTATTCCACCCATCCACCCATCAGCAACTCTGAACTCCCATCCTCCAGCCCCAGGTGACTGGCGTAGAAGACAAAAGGGAATCAACGTTAAAATAATGCCTGTACAAAAGTCTACGCTTAAGAATGACGCACAGTGTAGGATGCATTAGATTCTGTGCGTGAGCCATAAGTTTTGAAATTTCACTACGCGGGCTTAGGTATACCTCAGAAGCTAAGGGGGGAGGGGACTCGGGGGGAGGTTAAAAGTGTCATGTTCTCGCTTTAGCCTTTAAATAGTTTCTGGCTTTAGCAAAGCATAAATCGATGTGCTTTGTGATAGGTTTGTAGATCGGTGTCCGGGGGAATCAGTTTGTTTATATAATAATTTTAATATCGATTAACGCAAAAGGTTGGGGTTTGGGGTAAGAAGGCTCGAGTAACGGGTAACGCATCATATGCAGAAGATATTTATGTGCTCATTGCAAGAAGATCTGCGTACATGCTCAGAGAAAACGCGAGCGGGGGAAAAAAAGATGATATATAATCCTCTAGCTGCCACATTTTATTTTAAATTGACGTTTAAGTTTTTGTCCTTAAAATTTACTTCCTATATACTTCTATACCCCTTCAAAGCTTCTTTAAGACAACGAGATCAGGACATCATTCGAATCTTCCTGCAGTTGTGTATATGGGCTCGCGTGCACGATGTTAGAACACTGGATATGTGAACATATGTTTTCACAAAATCTCCCAGTCACGTGGGTTCTGTCTAAATTGTTTATATAAATTTTTATAACCTTGTGATAATTTTAGCTCTTGCAAGGTGTTAATTTGCACCTCAGTCAAAAATCTGTTTTGTACATACATGAGCTTTGTGCTTTTCCTTTCTCCCCGGTTCCTGTAGGTCCCTCCACACTCCAGTCTGCGATAACATCTAGCTAATGTGTTATTAACAATTTTGGATAGGTAGTGTGCGTGTGTTTGGAATCATAGTTTACAAATAAAGATAATGCAAACACTTTTTTAAAGTAAACAAAATCAAAAGCGTTAAAACAAAGTGTAGGCCTATATATTTTCAGGTATAATAGTTTTTGTTTCCTCAAAATGCAGTAACCTGATTTATGAGATACGCCCAGCTAGAACCTTGTTCCCTTGAAGGGTCATTGAACCTTACATTCATTGTAAATGCAGGTCAATTTAAAATACAAGCAAAGGTTTTCTTTTAAATTAAAAGGTAGACAATTTTAAATGGTATTAAGTGGTTACTCCTTTAAAATATTATTATTATTAAAAAAGACAACACATATTACTACTTTTGTTGGCTTTCTTTTATTTTATACACTTTGGGGGAATGGTGTTGCCGTTTCAAGGTTGCTTTTTAATACAGTCATGGTTAATAATAATTCCTGACTACATGCAAATGCGTCCTCTGAAGGAATTGCCGAATTGTCAGTCTCTACCTGTAGTCGCACGTATAAAAAAGGTAGCAGCTGGGTTGCGTCCGCTTGATATCATCGCCCGCGTTGTACAGCGCTGCAGGAACTGGTGTCTGGGAGTGCTGCGGGTAGCGCTTGCTGCTATGGGTGGTCGCGACGGCTGGACTGTGTGTTTCCCTCGACGCACGCGACACGCGGCAGGAAGCAAGACTCTCACAGGCGTGGCCTCGTGCTCTGCTGCTACTGCCGCTGTTCCTGAGATCGATGCTGACGGACTGGCGGCCCTGCTGCCTACAGCAAAGACTCGACTGCCGCTACAGTCCCTCGCGTCAGGAATTCGAGTCAGCTGCTGAAGACAGATTGACAGTCGGCGGCACGGGTCCATCAGGTACGGCAATGTAGCATACTTTTTTGGTTTGCTTGTCTGTTTTGATCGGTCTGGGGGCGACAGTCAAAGGGGCACGTGATCACGATGTAAGCGTTTCAGAATGACTTTCGAGTCCACTTCGCGGATAGCGTCAGCACAGCATGACTTCCTTTTGCGATCCATGTAAAATGCGAAGAGTGTATTGAGTGTTCTTTGGAAATAACCTGTGCTCGCTGATGTGCTCTGAGCAGATGAGTACATAAACAGTTGGGGCGCTCTATTCACTAAGTCGCTGCCAGTCTCGTTCACGTGTGGTGTATGCACAGTAGAACATGGCCATCCATCACACTGTGGTGTTCGAAAAGTCTGTGCCTTTACCCACTGACGAAACACACCCACCTCTTCAGTAACTTTCAGCCGTTTACAGCGTTTATGCATGTGCTTTTCCTCTTTGCATAAATTTGCAGGCAGTGCGCAAAGCAGACGGCTGCTGTAACTGTAGCAGTGTGTATGGTGAGCTCAGACAGTCTGTCAGGTGCGAACTGATTAACACCTGAGGATCGTGACGTCACCGTTGACCCCGGCCGTTCGGTTGACGCCAACTGTCATGGCTGGTCGGTAGCCAAGCAGATGACGAACAGTTCCCACTGACAACTGTACACATGGCTGGTCAGCAGCCAAGCAGATGACAGTTCCCACTGACAATTGTACACATGGCTGGTCAGCAGCCAGGACGATGACGAACAGTTCCCACTGACAACTGTACACATGGCTGGTCAGCAGCCAAGCAGATGACGAACAGTTCCCACTGAGAACTGTACACATGGCTGGTCAGCAGCCAGGACGATCATAAACAGTTCCCACTGACAATTGTACACCTGGCTGGTCAGCAGCCAGGACGATCATAAACAGTTCCCACTGACAATTGTACATATGGCTGGGCAGCAGCCAGGAAGATGACAAACAGTTCACACTGATCTTTTAATCAAAGCGACTACTCTGCATAGTGAGTAACTGAAGAAGATTACGACATTCGGTGATATTTAACCGTTCACAAAGACCAGAACAGATGTCACTCAGATTTTGTTCTGGTGGAGGTGGGGTTGGGTGTGCACAAAGATTCAGAGGAACCCAAACAACCACCATAAAATCCACACGATCTAACCAGCCATGACAGTTGTCAATGTGAAATGACTGTCATTTGCTTGGCTGCTTGACCAGCCATGACAGTTGGCGTCGGACGAACTGCCGGGGTCAAGGTGACGTCACGATCCTAGGCTTCATATAACCTTAGGTTCAAAGGCACAGTCAACAAAGCAGCGACGCATTTCTGTGTGTAAACGGAACCTAAATAATTTGTTGTTATTTTGTTGTTACTTTAAACCGTCTTCTAAAAGTCTGGGCTAGCCTGCATGAGCATATTTCCCATTCTAGTCAGAAAAGCGGTCATAATTAGGACTCTTCACCCTGTGCATTTTACGTGCATCTTAAGATTTTGAGAGGAGATAAGAGTCATCATTCGCTTGCACAGCCTTAATAGGGACTGCGCCCCCTCCCCTCCCCCTGGAAAACTGCCCAGGTGTCAAGATCAAACCGCCAACAGATATGATGTTCCTCGATTCTGTCTCTAAATAATGTACAGGTTATCGATCCTGACGGACATTTCTCATGCTGCTTATGCTTTTCAATGCTGGAGAGTACAGTGCGGGCAAACGCCGGTCTCATATACAGTTGGACGAAGTCAGTTGTAAGCAATGGTAAAGGTAAAAATAATTCTCCCGTCTGCAAACAAGTGTCTCATCCAACTCCGATTTCTCGTCAACGAGCAGCAACGAAAAGTCCTACGCCCGGGTTTGTGAGAGATTTAGAGGCACCATAATGTTACAGACAAATACGAACGCTTTGCCTTGCCTGTGACTGCTGTGCGGTCTTATGGCATCCCTTGCAGTACCTCCCATCCGCAGTCAAACGACTGCCGGTGGCTCTCATATAATATCGGGCCCTCCATAGAAGATCCGATCGAAATGCGAAGAAATGAAATCATCGTAACTGCTGCAGATGTTTGGACTGTTTTCTCACCACTATCATCACTGCGTTTACAACAGATATACATGAGAGTTTCTTTAAGTGGAAATGCAGTTTCGCGCAGTGAATTTAACATGTTAGCCCTGCTCATGGTACGGAATATTAGGGTTGAGTTGCGTGAGCAGATTTCTCTTCTGTTCGTACCTAAACCACCTTCACCCTATATAATTCACGTCCCCCTTTACTTGTGGAGAGGAGATAAGATTCTTCGTGCAAACTATCCCAGAAGCAGTAGTGCTTATCGTCAAAGAAACTGGCTACATAACCATTCGTGTCTCACATTCATAAGCTATATGAGGCAAAACTGCAATTTCCGGACAAATACAGCAAAGACCTTCTCAACTGCTGGTCAAGCCACTCATTAGGGGGAAGGAAGACGATTTCAATCTGAATGGGTTTTCTTCCCCTGGGGCTAGTCATTTCAGAAAACCTCTACACACGTCGTCCCATCGCTGCATGAGGGTCAACCTTCATTAGATTTTGCTGATACAAAACATCATTTCTCGTCTAATTAATTGACAAACTACGTGCAGATCCACGACTAGGGTAAATGGTTTTTCCTATTCTTCCCTCCGTCCTTTTTTCTGTCTGTCCCTCTGTCTGTGTACCTTCTCGCAGCTATTTGCTTGGCTGTTTTCAGTGGATGAAACGGGTCTTGGGTTAGACAACAAATTAATGTTTGATTTACAAAAGCGCAGAAATTCGTTAGTAAGTCATAACGAAACTCGGTTATAGCTAATGTACAAACAGGTTTGATTCTGGACTGCTTTCTTCTTGTAATTTCTCTCCTTTAACTAACTCACGACTTGCAGTTTAATTTTCGCATTCTTAAGTGCGCCATCTAGAACAGACAGTTCTTCAGTAATCCGGATAATGAACAGACACACGAACAGCATTCATGCAAAATTCTCTTTCACGCGAGCTTGATTCGCTCTCTTAGTTAAAAAAAAATGCACCCATGAGAGTAAAAGCCCACCCGCCTACCTTGTGGCCATTCCCACCCCGACATAACACCTCTCATCGCCGTCTGAACTTGTAGGCACAGGAGTGGCTGCAGAGCGTTGAGACAGGCCTGAGATAGCGTTATCTTCTTACAATTTCATCTTTAAAATCGATTTCTCGTGACGGCAATTTCCCTCTCCTGTTGTGTTCTCCTATTAAGTGCCCTGCACTTGAATCCATAATGGAGGCAGCATGAGTGTGATCGCGAACCTAGATTTGCAAAAATGCACGTGCATGTGGGTAGCTGTCACTGACAATTTCCCTCTATGGTTCAATTAGCGATATGTATGTATGTATGTATGTATGTATGTATGTATGTATGTATGTATGTATGTATGTACGTACTCATGCATATTTATGTATGTGTGTGTGGCTTGGCATTAACTAGGGTATTTTTCCTATATTGTACCTAGCTGAAGGTAACCTGTGTGTACTCCACAAAACAATTTATTTGACAAATATTAAAAAATACCAAAAATAAATATAAGGTGATTCCTTGCCCGACAGAAATTAATATTTACTTGCCCTGGTTGATTTGATTCGGCAACTGTTGTAAGGGTGGTGGTGGTTGTTGTTGTTGTTGTTGTTGTTGTTGTTGTTGTTGTTGTGCGTTTGCTCGTGTCCACGCGCATCTGTGCATTTTCTCGAGCTCCTACGCAAACGCACGTTTGCGGGCAGTGTCATCGTCTGTGTACTAAAGACACAACGAACTCTTCTGCATTCTGTTTCCGTTTGTCTTTCCACATGTGCTATAGCATGGTCGCCACTTTGAGAACGGGCAGGAAAATTTGCCATCAGCAGGAATGGCGTGGCACTGAGCCATTTCTGATTTCGCCCTGCCATCAGTATCGGTTCTACGATCCTGTCAAATCGTCCTTTTCCATTAGCCTGCATTCACACCGCATAATGAACGCTGGTCTTCACTGCGCATTCGCTCGGAGATTCCCCGATAAAAGCCCATATCATGCCGCATTCAATTTGTCGCAAGCTGGCTGCCTGGTCTGTCCACATTCTGAAGAAAAGCGAAAATTTTGTCTAGTTCGGACACAAAATGTGTTACATGCGGAGACCAGTATGTATAATGCTAACAGCTTTAGATGTCAAACCCATTCCGAAGTGTATGCGCGTCCAATGTTTTGTTGTTACCACTAAGAACTGCATGTGTGGCCGGTTTATTGCTGTGATTGTGACAGTCGCCAGCACGAAGACATTCTTCTTCATCGTCTGCTTACTTGTGCCTGCCTTGCGTGCGTGCGTGCATGCGCGCGCGACAGACAGACAGGCAGGCAGGCAGTTAGACAGATATTTAAAAAGTTGTGACATGAAATTCGTGTAGACTTCAGTGTGTTTACCTCAGTGTAAATACGATGCCATTTCTGTGCTATGAACCGATGACGCAATCACTGTAGATATTCTGTTCGCGTTACTCCTCCCTCCTTCTACTCTTCGTCCCCACTTCTCACCTTCCCTCCAGCCTCTTTACATCTCTCTGTCAGTTTCTCAGGTCCCTGATCAGTCCCTGCATCAAAATCCCGCGAATATTGCGAAAGGTGCCTCCAGGGACTTACACAAGCCCACGGGCTGACGCCCTGTCTGGTGAGGAAGACGACTGCTTTGTAATTTATTCTGAAATGATCTGCCGTTGACTACAGGCCGAACTCTGTAATTGCGAAGAAATCTTGCGCTATAGGCATTTGCTAACGCTCACATTTACGGTCTCCGAGACCATGCACTGGTGTCTAGGGCCAGAATAATTCTCCCCTCCCCACTCCTTTTTTCGGTGCACCTCTGATAATCAATAACATCGGCTTCACGACACCATATTTTATTTACATTTTTTTTTTGAACGGCTTTTCTCTCTTTGTCTCCCCCACTCTCTCTTGTTCGCTCTCTCTTTCCCCCCTGCATCCGGTCCCATCTTTTCCCCACTTCACTCCCTTCACACTTCCCCATTCCTCCTCCCTTCCATCTTGCTGCACTACTTCGAGTTTCTAACACCCGCTCCCCCCACTGTCTTCACCGCTGTAAATTCATTGCAGCCCGGCTCAGCCAATGGGAGGGTGGAATCCTTCGGCACCGGTTTCGCTCGATCTCCACGCGCGTTTGTTTCACTTCAACAGCCATATCTCCCTGATACTAAATGAGTTCTGTAGACACGAGGAAGGCGAGCAAAGCAAGGTACTGACGTCAGAGCTCGACCACAGAAGCTCTGGTGTCACTAACCACCATTTCTAACGCCTCTAAAATTTGCCTCAGGCATAAAGGAAAGTGCAAATGCAGAGGACTGTTCCCTGTCTGGGCGGAAGTCTCCTGCTTCATTAACGCCTCGCTGCCGCCAGCAGACGAATTCTTTATGAAGTAATTACTTTATGAGGTTAAGCGTTTAAGCGCCTTAATAACAACTTCGCGCTGGCCAGCTTAGAAATAACACAGCATATAGGACTGCTGTCATTTCTAGACAGGATATTGTACAGTAACAAATTGATGAATGTTATGGGAGGGAAAGACAATCAGTTATGTTTAAGACCTTTTTGCATTTTTGTTCTATGGATATAATGCAAACCGGCACTAAAACAACAGGGTTTATGTAAGCTATAAAAACTGACGGAAAACTGGGATTTTTTTCAAAGACAAGTGCCTGAATCGGCACTATAGGGGACGGGGGTTGGAAGCGCAATGGTATATTTTATATGGGTGAACAGTATCTGAAAGCGAAAAACTCTCATTACCACTTAGGTATGTAGATCCACAAAGATCTAAATGTGTGCGCCCACTCACTCGCACACTTACACAGACGCACACGCACGCATGCGCCCACACATGCAAGCATCTGAACAATTAAACATGCATACATGCCTCACTCAGACCTTTATTATTGTTGCTGCTAATGCAGTTTAAATGTCAGTTTATGTATATGGATTGTGGAATGCTGTCAGTGGGTTTCTCGAGAAAGGAAAGACCACTCTCGTGTTCATAGATGGCCCTATTTTTATAATTACGTTACCATCAGAAGTGACCTCATCGAAACCTCCCACCTGTGTGCACAGGCCTTTGCTGCGGGAGGGCGCACCAAGAGTGGCTGTAGAGCAAAATTGAGTGGCTGATCTCCCTGGCGCCGTACGTCGTTAACTGTGGCCTGGCGTCCAGGAACAATTGCTTAATGCTCCCGTTTCCATCAAAGCACGAGGGTCATCGTTCAACCTCATATCACCGACCTGGAGACGTAGAACAGTGAAAATGCCGGTGAACGTCCTCCCGGAAATGACGTGATGGATGGAGGCACTGGTGTTAACCTGAGTGGTCGGCCCTGACGTGCTCAAGTGAGACGCGATCAATACCTCGCAGATGACCTACATGGGCGGTGATTGGAGATTGATGACGGAAGACTCCGGCGTTGGGACAGCAGTGAAACGTGAGATTGAGTGGAAGGGAGACAGATGGCGGCAGGAACAGAGAAACAGACAGCGACAGAAACACAGAAACACAAAAAACACAGGAACAGAGAAGGATGCAGAAATAGACAGTGACAGAAACACAAAAACACAGGAACAGAGACGGATGCTGAAACAAACAGTGACAGAAACACTGAAACACAAAAACACAGGAACAGAGACGGATGCAGAAACAGACAACGACAGAAACACAAAAACACAGAAACAGAGACGGATGTAGAAACAGCGACAGAAACACAGAAAAGCACAGGAGCAGAGATGGATGCAGAAACAGACAGCAACATAAACACACAAAACAGAGACGGATGCAGAAACAGACAGTAACAGAAACACACAAACACAGAAACAGAGACGGATGTAGAAACAGTGACACAAACACAGAAAAACACAGGAGCAGAGACCGATGCGGAAACAGCGACAGAAACACAAACACACAAGAGCATAGACGGATGTAGATACAGACAGCAACAGAAATACAAAAGTAGCTCCACATTGACAGGGACAGAGGGCGACAGAAACAAAGATATTAACAGAGAAATTGAGACAGCCGCAGAAATTGAGAAAGATGGTCACAGATATTGAGACGGATATAGTCACAGAAATTGAGACAGTCACAGAACAGAGAGCGGAGGAAACAGGGACATAGAATGACAGGAAAGAGAGATAGAGACAGCAGCGGGACATTTACAGAAGCAGAGAGGGTGACAGAACTGAGAAAACAATAAATAGAAGGAAGGAACAACAGATTGCGAAGGAAAGACAACTCCAACAAAGATACTGGCAGCGCTCACACAGCCGTATGCAGACGCCTGTGCCCAAGGGAGCTTACCGTACCCAAACACGTAGCAAAGAGAGGGCCGAAAGAAAGGAACTTGGCAGATCCTCAAAAAGATCTGCCGCCCCTTTCTTTATAACGGCGCTATTCTTCACACAGCTAACCCTCGGTGCACAACATGTGCATACAGAGAATCCATGCTAATGAAGTCAGCCCGCTCACTAAGCGTGTGTTGACAACTAGGATTCAAAGACGAACACAACATATGACAAATAGGAAAGACCACAACGAACCGAGGGAAACAGTGTTACGAAGCGAGCTCGCTATATTTTTATTGCAGCTTACCCGTTCAGTGAGAAGTCTAAAATTGATAACTAGCGACAGAAGCAGTGAAGCAAAAATCAGGTAGAGGCGATTGGACAACAGTAAAGGGGGAGGCACAATTAGACAGTCATATACAACCCGAAAACTTCCTTGCGTTTTATTTATGCACTTTTTCGGGCTACGAGAAACACATAAGAAACGGGTAGACGGCAGCAACAACAACAACAGACGCAGCTTTTGTGTCTGTGGCCTTGGATTGTACCAATCTTTGATTGTACTGTGAATCACTTTTGCATGTGGGATCCTTGGCTAGAAACGGGCATACTGACAGTGAGGTTTCGTTGAAGAAATCTCAGGGATGACGTGGGGGTGGGTATGGAGTTGGGGGAGGGTTGTTGTTGTTTTGTTGTTATAGGCCTTCGAAAATATTTTTATACATGCTTTCTTTCACCCCAGCGATGTTCTTGGTTGGCACGCTTCCCTTATTTTGCGGCATAGCTGTAGGATGGACGCCGTTAGAGACGTCTTAAAGCAACACATCCTCTCCTCGTGGACCTTTTCTCTTCTCTGCCTACCCCCCTTTCCAGTTTAGCTGTCGTTTCTTGCACGGAAATTTTCAGTTTGTCACAATATTTCTGTTGCAACACGCCCTATTTCCATCAGGCTATCTCCGGCTTATGCAGTTGAATACGAAATCACCAAGTGCTACCAATCTTCAAAACACTGCCGACAGCTTTGGGGGAGGGGTGTAGTCTCCACTGTCCTCCTCCCTCTTAACCACGCAATATCTATAAAGGTCAGAATGATCATAGGCGATTCTGGAAAGACTTTCCGTTTCTCGCGAGATACCTTGAGATCCAGCTGCCATATTGCTAGCGACAGAGTAAGCGCCGCGGGAAGCCCCGAGTGGCATCTCAAGAGATCGCCCATCGTGCATGAGACCAACGCAAAACCGGCGAAAGAAACCTGCTCAATAAAGTGCGTCTAAAAGCTTCTCCGTTTCGCCGTTAACTAGCAGGTCTGGCATTCGATTACGACGGCTCTACCTCTGCATTGCTGAAAAGATCGGTAGACAGCACAGAGCCGTCTCCAGCGGCGTTAGCATCCACTGCCTGTACTCGTGCTCATAAGGTTATACGTCCTGGGTCCTGTGTGGACGTGCCACAGAAGTCTCCCGTTGGACGTCGAGATTTGTACGGTGCCTCTGGAAAATAGTTCAGGCCCATATATTCGCTTGGTTTTGAGCGAGTGGGTGGGTGCGTGGGTGCGTGGGTGCATAGATGGGTGGCGAGCGAGCAACCAAGTCAGTGTGTGTGTGTGAGCGTGCGTGTGTGTGTGTGTGTGTGTTGCTCAGTCACATTGCAATATCCAACGTTCGAAAACAACATGACGGCCTTTTATTACCTTCACCTTTATCTTGCGGAAATGTCCCCATGGTTAACGCACAATTCTTCATTGCGTAATGTGTCTCTGTGGGTGGTAGCTGGTTGAGTTCACGGAGCATCGTGAGAGAAAGGCTCCGATTTCTCCTTTGTCTATTAACAGACAGTGGAGCAAGAACAGATAACGTTCCGATCAATATTGAATCGTTGTAACAGACAACCAGTCCTGTAAGCAAGTGTCACATATACAAACGAAACGAAACGAAATTTTATTCCAACAAGGCCAGGGCCCCTTCTCTTTTGTGTTGTCCGACTCTAGAAACTCTGAGAAAATACCTTACCCCTGTTGAATTCACTAGATTCCCATCAAGGTTTAAGCTTGCTCTTTTGTTATCTGCTAGTAACAAAACTGTCGTTTGTAATTTTGCCGTATTTCTATACAAAGCTCAGAAGCTTTTGGAGCATATAAGCTCATTAAAAAATGTGTTCTTCATGTCTTTTAGCCGATTTCATCATCCATGTAGAGAGTTTGGGAGAAAACCCTAAGCAAACATCTAAACGGCTTCAGTGTTTATTCCATGACTCAAATTAAGGCTTTCTAAAAAAAAAAACCTCAGTTCAGACCGTGTACCTTGAGTTCATTAAACCATAAAATCTATATATATATTTTTTTGTGCGTATGTTTGTCTGGCGTGTCTCTTGGCTAGTACGGAAGTGCAGAAAGGACACAACCAAGCGACATTTTTGATTCTATATTACCGAAGCTAACCTCTCTTGGTGTCGCAAGATAACCTTAATCTTCTCAGTGGTGTTGTGTATTAACACAAATAGACAATCAATTATCTAAGGGTCCTGAAGAATTATCCATCATTATTCCATTCGCGAATTTCGTCGGTCCATCTGGGTCACGTTACACAAAATCTGATTTGGATTTAGCAGAAGGTAGGTTGAAAAGCGTCACCCATGCAGCCTACTTCCCGTTAGCTGTGAAACAATCATCCCCTAGCACTAGCAGTCAAATCGAGGCTCTAGACAGTTAAAGACCAGACCGGTCGCAAAATTTCTCTGCGTAATTGAAACACATGGGCTATGACAGGTATGACAGATAACAGTGACAGCACGACAGATATCTCGAGGGAGCACAACATACTACATGTACAATGGGGTTGACTGGTTCTCTAACCTCTGCTCTTCTCCGGCCGTTCTCTATGTTCGGGGTGGGTGCTGAGGTCCAGTCTCTACTTCTAGTATGGCACTGCACGCCAGCATGTGCACGAAGTGCAATTTGATCCTTCTAGGTACACTGCCTATTTGGCTAGACTTTAAACAGCGTTCTCCCCATCTCCGCAGATTTTCTTCTCTCTTTCTCTCTCTCTCCATATCCATCCTAACTGAACTTAGCATAACAGAGCTAAAAGTTTAGAAAACAACGCAGCTTTAGAGAATACTTTTAGGGCAACGGGATATCGCGGAAATATAGCAGGAACTTTTGGACTCTTGAGGCACGGACAGATGCGCACAGTCGTTTTAATTGCATTAATACATCGATCCAAATAGGTGCATACGAAACTGATGGTCAAAAACATCACTACTGCAAAATATTTTTGCATCTTCTATGTCAGAGCAAATGTTATTTAAATTTCAAAGAAGAAGGGAATTTTTAACTTTTAATACATGTATTCCAATTTGACATTTTATAGTTATTAAGCGACTAATCATCTTTCTGATTTTCTTGATTTATAGACACATTTGTATATTATGAAGACAGTAACAGAAAAAGGAGAGATATTAAAGCAGCGAAAGAAAGATACGTGCGCTTATGTCTGAAATTAATTTGACATTTTACAGACAACAGTCTCTGTTAGCTAGATAACCGAACATATACATATTATCACATCAATGTACTCTGAGACCTTTAACGACAGCTTAGAACAAAAACCCTTCGATGATCAGATTCGGAAAATTCTGCTGCAGCGCCAAGGATTTTTTTCTGTAATTTACTGCTAGGCAACTGTTTTAATATAGTTAAAGTCTGCCGACAGTGAGTAAAATGAAATTTGACTGCAGATGAGACAGAACTCAGTGGTATACTGTTGCAAGTGACCATATAGACTCCAACAAACAGCGTCACAAGTACGCACTGTCAAGAACTGCTATTTTGCAAGAAAAACAGGTGACTGCCGCTTGGAGTAAAATCTATCTTAAATTTAAAACAAGGGAACTGGACCAAGCTAAGACACGACAAAGACAAAGACAATCTACATGTTTCGGGGCACTACCCCTTCATCAGGACGACACAAAAACGACGAAAAAATGACAACAACGAAAACAGAAGAAAAAGACTTAGCTTCAGTAGATGTGGCGCATAGGCTGTCCATGCTGTCCAGCCTATGCGCCACATCTACTGAAGCTAAGTCTTTTTCTTCTGTTTTCGTTGTTGTCGTTTTTTCGTCGTTTTTGTGTCGTCCTGATGAAGGGGTAGTGCCCCGAAACATGTAGATTGTCTTTGTCTTTGTCGTGTCTTAGCTTGGTCCAGTTCCCTTGTTTTAAATTTAAGATAACTGCTATTTTATTTAGTGCCAGTAGACATTACACATGAAGTTTGAAAGGTAGAATCTTGTCTGCACTGACTCTGCCTGCGTATCAATAAATGCGAAAAAAAGACAGAGAAAGTTGTTGATCATTGGACACTGGCGAATTAAGTTTTATTGTCAGCAGATTATGCAGACTGTGTCACTGTGTACGTGTTGTGCCCGAGAGAGGGGCTCTGCATGCGAGCGTGCATGTGTATATGTGAAGAAAAGAGACAGACGGACAGAAAAAGGAGGGAGGGAGGAGGAGAGATGGAGTCTAGTTAGAATTTCTTTCTGTAATTTGTCACCTTCATATCCAGGCCACAAGCTCAGAAGTTGCAGTAGCATTTTCCGCTACATTTTCAAAATCTTCATTCGTCTAACTCGACCACTCCACCCCCACTACTACCACCGTCCGCTCCTTACCCCACCAGCTAGCAGGGACTTTTGCTGCTCTGTTCCAAGTGAAAGGACAAATGAGAAACCTTCCAGTACATATTACGCGATGCTTATGCGTGCAAACGATCCAGTCCCTCTAGGCACGTCTCAGCCACACGTAACAAGAAATGCTGTCTTATTCCGTTTACCATTGCCTCTTGCTCGAGAAGTGAAATGCCTAGAGGGCAGGCTGGAGTTTTTTTCCACCTCGATAATTTACTTTCCTCCTATTCTTGCGGAGAAACTATTTCGGAGTCCTCTTGAATCGATGGCGGATCCTGCATAGCAACGACTAACGCATTGCCTTTCCTAGCGGGCCGTCTTTACGTCACAAGGCTTCTTGTTGCGGAAGATATGTGGGAAGCTCCAATTGTCTCCCTTCATCTTCGTTAGAGCGGAGAGACCAGCAAACCTGGGTACTCTCCTTTTGGTGAGCTCCGTATATTGGAACATTTCTATTAATAGAAGGCGTTCGTTTACGTATTGTCGAACACAGCGTACAATTAAATTTGAGAACGACTTAGGAAGTTATTGTGTGCTAATTTTAGCATTTAACAATCTAGGTTATTTTTAACCAAATTATGTTATTTTAAACTCCCGGTTTTTTTAATCTAGATGCTTGTGCGTCAGCATTTAATGCGAACTGATTCAACCTAGTGAAAAACTGTGCTTACAAAGCAAGGTTTAAAAAAAGAGTGCTGCATTTCTTTTTTAAAATTCATTGGGCCATACTCAAAAATCCACGTAGAGAATCTCTTCAACACCAGTGAGTCTGAAATTGTTAGCCAAGATTCCTTATATTATCTCCGTCTCAACTTGTCACATTTGTCATGATTGTAATGCTCGAGTGACTTATCCTACTCCCCAATACACAGGCCACCCACACCGCTCCACAGACAGGCACGAGTTATTGTGCTGATTCTTCGGCTTTTGCACACAGACGTTCACAACAAGAGTTGCACTGTAAACAAGAAGTGTTGTTCTAGTCTGTGTTCTCGAAAGTGTTCGAATACCCGGGAAATGTATAAATGGTGTTCTGATGATGTTCCAAATGTGTCCCAGCAGTAAGTGTTTAGTCAAGTAGGGGCATTCTAAGAACACTTAGAAAACATTCAGCACACGTCTTACATACTAGTTCCGCACGCAGCACATGTTACGCATTAACAGCTTTAACACTTTTTACATGTAATTAGTATTAAAATATTTAGAGTGTGGAATATGACCTTGACCGGAAAGACGGGAAGGGTGTATCCATTTAAGGCGTCTGCGTGATTTAACGTTTTTCGATGTGGTGAAGTGTTGACTCCACTTTGTGACGCACAAGCGACTGATTAGCCTGGCGGAGCACTATACCAAAAATAGTTCAAACGGTGGGAAGATGTTCGCTGTTTGTCGCAAACAGTGTAAACAACACATGAAGTGCTCATGTTCCTTTCTGTAGAAAAGGTAGTTCTCGGGCGCTGAATTGCATTTTTGCTTTTAAAACCCCCTTTATCTCTCCTTCTGTCGTCTAAAATATTTGTTGACGCAGGATTCAAATCGATCCTAATTCTATACTACAAAAAGTTGTATAAAATATGATTCGATTAGAAGCACAAAATCGCAGAAGTATATAATACCCTAGAACATGTCCAAGATCAACATTTAAAACAAGGTGTTAAGGGAGTGCCTGCCAAGCGTGTATGGTAGGTACTCTAACAGAAGTTATATGATATTGCAAACTCTTGTTTTTTTTCCCCCAATAAGTGTACGTCCGTTGACACCGAAACCATTGTATATTTGGCGGTGAGTGTGGGATGGGGGAGAAGAGGGGAGACAAGTTAAGTTTTATAAACAAAATCCAATTTAAGCTTTTAAACGGTCTACTTTGCTGTTAGTCTCTACAACATACCGAAAACGCATGCTTTTAAACAGGAAGAAGAAAACAGAAATTGGAATTGCCAAAACAGGTGTGCTAAGGATGAAGGAAACACTATATGTGATCAGCATATATTTTAGCGTTTCATCATTTACACAAGGTACGCGTGTTTCTTCTTAGCATATGCGTTCATTTTTGCAGCGACCAAAACGTCTCCCGAAATGAAAGTATTTCCCGTCTAAATGAAACTATCTGTCCGTCCGTCCGTCCATATATTCGCCTATCTATCTTTCTGTCTGTCTGCACATTTTGATATCTCTCCCATTCATTGAAACAACAAGTGGAAACCACTCATGTATGCTACATGTTTTGATACTGCTATACGCTGTTTTGATGAAATGGCAGTATTGCAAATAATTGTTGAAAGGCGCACAGCACCACGTCTGACTGGCTAATTTCCCGGCCTCAAATTTTCCCGACGAATTGCTGCGGCGCATAGCAGCTTAGATCCGCGGTCCTGGATTTCCTGTAACCGCACCAAGGTCGGGTCTGAAGCCACGACAGCGACAACGGGAATCCTCAACCAAAAAAAAAAAAAAAACCGCGCTGGATCGACCGATGAATTGCGATGATATGCTTGCAAATCAAGGCCCGCTTGCAGTCGAGGCAAACGAAGTAAATGATCAATTGGTCCCATCTCTTCCCCTTCCCCCCCCCCAACCCCGCATCTAGCTGTGTGTGCGTGAGGGCTCCCATGAGAGGGACGGCAGAAAATGTATGGGTGCGTGTTTATAAGAGAGGTATAGTATACGCGAAATAGTGTGGATGCTTAAGTCCATGGGCTTGCATGTTTTTTGCGTGCGTCGCCAATGGTGTGGGGGGAAGGGGAGGGGACAGAAGACACTAAATGCAGAAATGCAGAGGTGCTTAATTTTTTTTCTCTCTCTCTCCTTTTATACTGTTAGTATATAACTGTTGGTGTGCGTTTCTTATAATCAAAACAAATTTTACTAGTGGTTCTATCAGTTTTTCCACTTGCTGCAGGGTATATACGTGAATCCTTGATCTTTGATTCGTAAGTACATGCGCGCCTGTCCGCAGGCGCAATGTGCGTGTGTGCGTAGGTACGTGTGCATGTGTCAATGTGTTTGCGTGCCCGACCACGCACTCCCTCATGTTAGTGTCAACAGATTCGATCCGAGACCGACGGCTTAGTAATGGCACGAAAGTAATTATTTATGAGATGGGACAAGGTTTGCTGAGTGGAGCTACTCCGGATTGCATGCATCCTCCTGTCTCCTTTCCGCGCACTGAGGATAAACCAAAATACACACGCCGAACGGACACGCCTTATGACCGGCTTCGTGGGCAAAACAGTTGATTGGAATTCTCTTGCGAGTTGGCCCAGAGTGCCAGAATAAAGAAGGGCGTTGACACCACGTCACCGGTCTAGCCACGTCTGTTGTATATTGTCACGCAACGGAGAACCTAGTTCGTGTCTGATAAAGCATCTAAAGTTGGCTTGCGGGTTCATGCAGCCTTATACCCAAGTTCAAAAAATAGAACACTGTAATTCCCTTATTCTTCTGTTGAGACCTTTGTCAGAAACACAGGTGCCTTTTCCTGCATCCTGCTGTGTCTCACATAGTGTTTTCTAACCGTTTGTGTATTCTTTAAGAGAGCTGGGTTCTGTGTGCGTCAAGCTCATGCGACTCAACTTAGTGGGATGAACAGGAGATTTATAAAACACCCACTCATGTGGCAAAACAAAATATTTGTTTCGTTAAAAATGGATCCCATTCTGTGTGCGTGATCCGCAGTGTTCTTCGGTGGAATGTATGGATTGACACCGATTTCAATCTTCATTCCAGTTTATAGTTCTTTACTACTGCACTGTGAGACAGCCGTTAGCAGCCTTCCTTGAACTTTTTAGACCAGCGTTGTAAATCCAGAATAATAAACATCTGGATCTTACGTGTTGCAGGCCACCGCTCTCATATCAAGATGTGATCCATTCCACGGGCTGCCCAGTTCCTGAACAGCATTTGCGTCGCGCCAGATGACTAGACCCCGGCGTCTTTGCTGAGCTCCCTTGAGAAGCCTTGTCTGGACCCCGGAACATGCAGCGCCTGGAGGAAAGCCACAGCGGGTCGAGAATGATGCTGAGCAGCCGCAAGCGACCGCCGGAAGAGGAAGAAGAGGAAGAGCACGAGGCTCGTGGCGTCATGGGCAGCATTTCCGGTATAGGCGCGGTGGCGACTGGGACCTTCATGACGGGGTTGGTCATGTTCCTTCTGGCTTTCGCCTCCACCGACTGGGTGGGCATTGAGGACGGTCTGGCCCTTTCCTTGTGGCGCTCTTGCTCCAAAAGCTATGTGAACGGCCAGTGGAGATGCGAACCGTGGGAACGCACCCCCGGTAAAATTACACTTGTGTTTGGTTTGGTTCGGTTCGGTTTATTTTGGATTAGTTCAGTTCTGTTTGGTTTGGTGTGGCTTTTTCTTAGTTTGGTCTGGTTTAGTTTGGACACGTTTTTGTTTGCTTTGCTTTAGTGTGGCTTAGGCATTTTCCCAGTTGTTATCAATCGTTTTAACTATTTGCCATCTACACGATACCTTTTACCCTCCTTAACTAGTAATACTTCTAGTACATTTTAATAGACCCGGGTGCAGTTCCATTTGTAGTAGTAACAGGTTTTTCTTTTCGTTCTTTCCTGCTTTTATTTCTCTCTTTGGTGATTTCATCAATAAAAGTTATATCACAGCAAACCGATGACACTTAAAGCAGGTAACACATCCAGAACACACGGACATGTGCCGGAAATGAGATCTGAACCACGATCCATAATTCTTACTCCCTTTTCAAAAGCGCCTTACCCGTGCGCTACCGGAATGCAGTGCTGTAGGAGGCAATGTACTCATACGATTATGAAGAAATAAAACAGTTCTATGTGAGTAATAGCAAAGATAAAATTACTCTTTCGTTGGACCGTCTGTAATATCAATATTGTATCTGGCTTTCTTCTTATAATCAGCGTCCTGCATATAATTCTGTCAAGTAACCCGTGTTTAGGCCTACTCCTTCCAAATAACTGAAGACGCTGTACCAAGAGAGTATGAGACACCCGCGAGCTTCAAGCAGGCTAAGGTTTAGTATCCTTCAGAGGCTCGTGGAGATTGAAGTGCAACAGCTCTGTAACAAGCACGGTGACAAATTGACATTTGATTTCCTCTCCTCTTTCATTTCTGAGAAGGGAGGGCGGTCTGTCATCGATCCTGTCTTGAAATAAATCGACAGAGATGCTGGCCGCAAGGCAGAAAAATCGTCCAATTTAAGCCGGACACTTCCAGTTAGGGGTAGGGTACGCCTGTCACGTGGACAGCTAGGGCGTATGCGTGGGTGTGTGTGGGGGGGGGATGTGGGTGTCTCTATTATAATGCAATTAAAGATAAAGATGAGGAAAGAAAGAAGGTTCTTTTCGAAAAATGAACTATAGCCAAGAATTTTTTATCTGTAGGTCACTTCCCAGTGACTTCTGCAAATGTACTGTATGCATTGGCTGTTTGAATACCTTAATACGATCAAGATTTTGAGAGTCTGATATGCCATATGGAAAAATGTCCCAATGATGCATAGAAAAATCCTGTATAATTGCTTTCCTGTATAAATGAAAAAGATTGTGGCGCACCCCCACCCACCCTACCATTTTAATTTATGTTAGTTGTATTATGCATGTATCTGGTGTATCTTGTGCTTTATTTTTTGTATCTTAGAACCTGTACCCTGTACGTTGTACTTTTTATTATATTTTTGTGTTTTGAACTATGTATTTTAGTTTTCCTTGTATCTTAAATCTTGTATCTTGGATTTCGCATCTATTCTTACATCTTGGAACTTAAGTCTTGCGTTTTTCATCGTGCATCTTGTACATCTTCTATCTTTAATCTTGTATCTTTCATCTTGTATCTTGTATCCTAGTGTCTTGCATCATTTTGTATCTTATTTGTGTTCTGCTTTTATGCCGATGTTTGCACATGCGATGAATAATCGCAGTAACACATGATGATTTTTAAAAATAGGTTTTACTTGTTTTATCTTCAGATTGCGTCATCTCCAGCTATATTTTTATGTAAACGAATAAACAATATTTAAACAATTTAAACGATATTTATACCAGTGAGTTTCGAACACTCCTGAAGTTGAGGGTGAAAACAGCATGGGGACCAAACACAATGCAATATCCGAGAAGAAAACAAACAGACGCATCAATTTAACACAAACTTCGAATTTTACTATAAAGCAGCTCTGGTGCAGGAAATTCTTCAACAATAGAAGAATAGAAAAATAAACTTGAGAACACTCGTAAAGATTTCACAGCTGGGAAAGCAGGGCCTCTAGCGTCAGAAAAAGGTCTTGAAATGAAAGCGAGGAAATCGATAACTTTCCTGTTTGTTCGCCCCGGTCACGGCGATCCAAGAGACCCGCAAGAGCCCAGAGACACAGTCGGAAAGAGAAGTTACTGTTTAGTAGTCGGCGGTGGGAACCCGATGTCTTTGATGATTTTCGAACCCAACTCGCTGGCCGGAAGCACCTCCACAAAGTGCTGTCTGCTCATGTCGGCAGCTCACAATCCAGAGTATTTCAGGACTAGGCGAAAAAAAAATGTCGGCTGATTTGAGCTGTCGTGACAAACAGCGCATGCATATGTACGTGTACGCGTACGTGTTCGTGTTCGAAAGTATTCTTAACAGCGCAAGAGTGTGCGCGTGCGAGAGAGAGAGAGAGATATAAAAAGAGATGATACACCTACTTGTGACCTACAACGTCTTACACATACAAGCTATCGAACTGAAGACTCAGAGGAAGGATTTTTTTACCTAATGATTTCCTCACTAGCCCCTAAAAAAAAATTGCAGAGATGCGCTATTCCAAAGATAACGCGACAGGGGAGAAAGACCGATCTTAAATGTAAAAGTAATTTTAACGACTTCGACAAGTTTGCACAACAGATAAGCCCCGCTCTTGCCAAAAAAGCTCCAGAAACATTCGATTAAAAAATCCGGACAGTTTTTCTTTTTCTTTTTCTTTTTCCTTTTTTTTAGTGTGTGTTGCATCGACATAAAGCTAGCAGTAATGACAGTTTTAAGGCAGCAGCTTCTCTTTTAAGTAGAAACTAATGGCTGCTCCATCTTATCAAATCGTGAATAACAAACAAACGACCGATTATGTGATACCCGATGCAAGTTTCTGTTTGGTTTGTGAGTGTCTCTATCGCTGCAGCAGTGTATCCTGACAGGAGCTTCGTGTGAATGTATAATCGGATAGCAAATAAAAGACGTCCATTTTTTCAGACTTCGTCAGGGCGGCGCAGGGTTTCTGTGTGGTGGGCCTGCTTACCTATGCAGTCTCTCTGGTCATCCTGGTAGCATACCTCGCCGTGCCCTTTCTGCAGGAGACCCGCGGCATCCTCATCGCCCTCTGCCTTCTCACCTTTTCAGCAGGTAAGCAACCCATTTTTTTTGAGAGAGAGAGAGAGAAAAAAAAACTCGCCATTCCAAGGGATGTCAATCAATGGACTTCGTTTTGAGAGGCAACTAGCCACCCTTTCGAGCGTCCTCTTTTTTGACACTGAGCTCTCTTTTTTCCAGCAGGCAAGCGACAGGGAACTAACGTTCTTACCTTTTTCGGCATGCAAGCCACCCACTTTGTCTTGAGAGAGAACTTGTGCAAACAGCGTATATAAACACCACTCCATTCGCTCCACTTGCTGCTGTTTCAAAACGAGCACATTAGGTATTTAGCGCCTATGTTGAAATAAAGAACTCTGACGCGCATTGCTCCTAGCCCAAGAAATTTCCTTAGTAACAGGACGATCACAGCAGATGCCGAAGTCTTGTAAGTTAATTTCCAGAATTCGCCAAGAACCGCCTTGTCTCGTCGCATCTCGTTTGGACAAGCTCTCAGAGAAGTTATTAGGCTAATGGCAAAATCTGTCGATGCTGTGTGACAAACACACGAGAGAGGAGTGATTAGATTTCGCCCACGAGGATGGTCGATCGCAAGGTAGCTGCGTTAAAAATTTTCCAGGCAGGAGATCTAAGTGGTTTTGTTACCGGCTCAACGAAGAACGTTGCCTGCAAGCCTGCTATTCTGTGTAAGATAACCATCGAGTTAATCCTTCATTAATTTAAAACTCTAAGTGTCAGAATGCAAAGAATACTTTTCTTGTTGTTGTTGTTGTTGTTGGTGGTGGTGGTGGTGGTGGTGGTGGTGGTGGTGGTGGTGGTGGTGGTGGTGGTGGTGGCGGCGGCGGCGGCGGCGGCTTCGTCGTCGTCGGTGTTGTTGTTGTTGTTGTTGTTGTTGTTGTTGTTGTTGTTGTTGTTGTTGTTGTTGTTGCGTAAGGCTGTACGCGACAACATTCTAAACCAAAGAGTTAATCTTTTCACGTCCTACCTTACTGGGTGCAAGAGCAGCATGCAAACGTGGCTGGGTGCGTTCTGAAATCCATGATGGCAGATTGATGAACCTGGGGAAGATTTAATAGAGAACTGCATGGAAGAACTCGATGGCATGATGAATAGCGAACATGAATAAGAATAAAAATTGCATCACGTAAAGTAAAACATGAATAAGAAATCTATATCATGACATGGTGAAATGTAAATAAGAATAAAGACTTTTTGACGTATACAGTAACATGAATGAGAAATCGATGTTATGACATGGTTAATTATAAATGAAAATAAATATTGACTTGTATTAAACTATAAATAAGTAAATGACATAACGTATAGCGAAATATAAGTTATAGTAATTACATGGCATTACGTCTTTGAAAAAAGTGGTATTTTATATCAATAGATAAGTTATTTCATTAAGTATTTCTTTCTTTAACTTATTTTTCATTACTGGTTTCACATTTCACTGACAATGCATGCGTACCATCTTTAGTCGCTTTATACATATAAAAATATTTATATGGATATATCTATATAATGACAACGTAGTAGAACCACAACGCAATTCGTACATTGTTTGTGCTTACTTTTGTTCAGCTGTGAAAAGGAATAGTAACTCAATTATTTTAATGAATGACAGACAATAATACTTATTTCCACTTTTTGGATAGATATTTTGGTTTCCTGGTCGTTCGCGTGTTTTTTATGTGTTCAGTGAATGATTAGGGAAAGATTTGTATACTCCCTGATAACTCTATTAGTACTAGAGACATAATGCAAGAATAATTATTAAGGTGTCATATTTGGTTTGACAAGGTCTTTTTTGTCGGCTTTTTCGAAAACGGGCCTCCTCGTGCATTTGCATGAGACAATGGTAACGACAGACGTAATGTGTAGTATATAATCAGAAAATCCTCTTATAATGTTACATCGTGAATTTGAACCGAATGGCAGTGAGTGGGGATGCCTAAAGCAAAATCTTTCTGTGAAAAGAACCCATTTCCAGTGCGTTGTCATATGTCAGTGGAACCTGGAACTTGCTGATTGTGGTAATTTCCCTTCCGCTCATAATAGAAGAGACTAGACAATTTTTGAAAAAAAAATTCTTTGGAAGAGCGCTAGAATATCCCCCGCTGTCTGGTTCATGAGAATGGACAGATGTTTACGTCATTATCACCTGCTCTGGTCTGCAGGCTGCATGGTGCTCATGGCTCTGGTGGTGATGGGCATCAAGGGACGGGACTTCTGTGACGACATCAAGCGCGACGACTGGGTGGTGCTCAATTACTTCGCCAAAGGGGTGGACACTCTCGGACCGTTCTTCGTCGGCTGGTCGTTCATCGTGGCTGTCATCGCCTCGCTCATCACCCTGGCCAGCTTCGCCTTCTGCATGGTGGAGTTCATCCGCGTGAACGACATCATGCAGTGACGGTGTCGCCGAGGAGAGGACAGAACTGAAAAGAAAAGAGAGAAAAAGGAAGGGAGGGGAAGCTGACGAGATGGCCTTGTGCTTTCTCGAAATGTGACTAATCTGTCGTCCTCACCTCTGCTTCTGGTGGGAAACTTTCATCAGTCTGTCTCGACGGTAAACGCAGCCAACGCTCGATGGACACAACGAGGAATTGTGTTCAAATTCTCTCCTCGCCTTTCCTACGACTGGTGCGGCCTACGACCCTGCCAGACAATCCCTGCATCGACCGGTTGATTCCACAGAAAACAGGGCCAGCTTGTAAAAGTCGAGGTTACAATCTATTCCAGGATAGTAGCTTTGTGAAAAACAGCTACAGAGAAGTTACGTTTGTCCCTAACAGTTTCGTCTGCATTTAAAACTTTTGGTTGTTATTAAGGGTTCACCAGTCCAAAAATGCTAGGGCAGTTTACTTCTCATCTCATCTTCATCTCGAGGATAGAGCTACCCTCGACTTTTGTATACGGGCCCTGATGTTGTATTACAACCAAGATGATCCCCGTCGTCACGTTTCTGACTGCGTCAGACAACACCCTACTGTTATATGTAATTGAATAGCATCGCTGGACACAAACAAACACGTGTAAACGCTTGTAGTGTCCGCATTTAATTTATGTTTATAAAAATAATGATTGTATTCCACTTTCCGAAGACTGTTGTTTTGCAGCAGAGAAAAACCACCGCAGCTTGCAATAATGCCAAACTTGCGGCCAGTGCGTTTCCTCTTTGCATAAACGCATATGTGAGGTATTGCTTTTCTTTGGTGGGGGGTGGGTAATAACACAAAAAGTTGACTTGATGATTGCAACACACTCCTGTCTTTTCCCTTATCAGTATTTTCATGACATAATTCGTGGCCGCACCAGTTAAATGTCAAACGAATACAAGCTTTGGTTGGCTCACATTATACACTGTTGACAGAAAGAGACAGCAAGCTTTTCTTCAGACAGCGAGTCTCCCCTCCTTCAGCGTCCATAGACTGATTGCAAGGTAACCAACAAGCCTTACGCTTTCAGTCACGTTCATGCGTTCAGACACCATACCCTAGTAGGGTAAGGTTTTTCTTTTCACTTGTCATCACAAACAAACTGAAACGAATATATAGAATTAGAACTGAGCATAGTTCCGAATAATAGACTGGATTTGCGTTTTTACGTATCAATATTTGGAGACAATTATATCTAGTTTTATATTTATCTGATATTGCAACAGGGTATAGCATGCATGCTTGTAAGTTCAAACACACATTCTTTCATATAGATCACTGCTCATTAAACAGTCCTTCTCCCTTCAGGACAAGAGACAAAACGTCTGGGCATCGTTTAACGAAATAAAGTGCATTGGGCAGTGTACAGGTTGACGCGCGCGCACATACAAACCTTCGCACACACGCGTGCACGCACATACATGCTTACACTCTCTCTCATTCACTCACTCACACATGGAGAAATAGAGAGAAAAAAATAAATTTCTTTTGCTATCTTTGTTGCATTTTGTAATCACGAAATCGTGTAGCATTCAAGAGGCTAGGAAACCCTTTACAGGAATTTTTGGGAATCAGTTTTCTGCTTTCTGATTTTACGTTTTAAGAAGCAACATAATAAAGAAGTTGATGAATCAAATTTAATCTCATAACGTCCTCACGTAGCTTACATAAAGGCTACAAAGCCTAATTAAGTATCAGCTAACATGTCTGTGTCGATGGATGATATATTTGATATGCCAGCTATTAAAAAAAACAGCTCACTTGCTCGCCATCTCTCTCTCTCTCTTTCTCTCTTTCTCTCACACACATACACACACAAACGCACCTCATACTGATTTTATTAGGCTTGTCTTCAAAACAATTCCAGTTCGATTCGCTTCAGCGAATCTTCCGGAATTATAGTTTTTGAAAAGATTGTTCAGATAGAGACTAAAATTTCCTGTGATTTATTTGTGGTTGTGATATTTTAAAACGAGAGAGCATATTTTTATAAACAACGTTCAAAACCCATGTATACAACTACTTCTTTGGCATTAGTCTTCTGTTTTGTCCAGGCCTAAATTATATAAGGTGAATCTTTCTAATTTTCTACTAATAACAACGAAAAGAATTATACATCAAAAGTCCTGGGAAATTTTGAGGTAAACCACCTGTTATACCACAACCTGTATTAATTCAAAATTCGCAGAATTATTCAGCCAAAGAAAACTATTGAAAGGCAAATGAACTGTGACATTTTGCTTTTTTGGTTTGTTTGCTTGTTTGTTTTCCTTTGTTTGTTGTTTTTTTTCTTTCTTTCTTTGTTTCCTTAAAGTGATTGAAAGTGAAGTTATTAGCACAACAATTCTCCAATCTCGAGCTGTAGCAAATAAGCCACCATGCACGCTTCCAGGACGTTGCTCGCGAAGATTAGACACTAGTTTTACAGACTTAAAAACTGTATTTATTAAACCCAAATCTTGTTTTGTTACGAGAGGGACCACACTGAGCTTTTGTGTCTTATTGTAATATTGTCCTGTTGTCTGGGCAATGGCTTTAACGTCTTTCTCGGACTTGCGACGTTAGAATATAATTACCGGTGCCTAGTCTCGCTTTACCTTGTCTGTAAGCTGCTGGAAAATGTAGCGCTTTTTGTATTTGCATACGTCAATTTATATACTACAATGAGCAGAAATGTAGTTGCGATTTCGCCCCGTTATGGGACATAATATGTTAGTTTACGCGATTTAAAGATTTGCAGTTTGCTCCTTATCTGCCTCCCAGTTTTTGTACGTGTATTTACTATTGTCTTAGCTTTAGATATGTGATCCTCGTTAAAACCCATTTGCTCAATCATTCCAAATGAGAGGTTGTTAAAACTTCAGTTTCCCATCTACTACTCAAATGGATGAGAGTTTTATGACACTATAATCATTACCAATGGCTTGTTTAAATGATGACCTGGAGCCCTACTTGGGGAAAATCAGAGCTTTCCGCATTAAAGCTTAAAATTCAATCAACGTATTTGAGAGTATTGTCATGGTATTGTCTCCTTTTGGGGGGAAGAGGGAAATCTATTGTCTTTTTTGTCTATAGTCTTTTGTGTACTAAGAAAAATCTGATGTATATATATATTTTGTTCTCTTCGTATCACTTTCCCGCCCACGACAGAGTGCATTCTTAAAGAGCTAGTCTCTCCAAACACTGTTCACTGACCCAAGGCACAGATCGTTCTGGTACCTGTAAATAAACTTTCACTGATATCCACTGTATACGTTCGTGGTTTAAAAAGAATGGAGACAGTGTGTGGATGAAGCGATCGAGCAGTCACATGACAGGTGTTTTCAACCTCTTTGATTCTTCTTAGTTATCCATGCGGACGTGTAAATAGATTATAAGTGGATACTAAATGCTCCGTGGTGAAAGGTGGGTGTGTTCCTGATCGTACTGCTGCTGCAGTTGCTGATGATGCTATCGTTGTTATGATTATCGCCGTCGTCGTCAGTTTTCGGAACGAACAGTTTGTTTGACTATTGAAAACAGTCGCCCTTGTCCTTTCTTGTTCTCACCCGCCAATTTTGGAAGGAACATTTATCACCATGTGGTAAAAACAAAAAAAAACAAAAACATGCACTTGCTTCGACCAAATTGTGATAGAAGGGTCCCATTTCGTATAGTTTACAACTAAACGTTTATGTTTGGGCTGGTGGCAGTTCTATATTATTACAGCAATACGCAGACATCCCTTTTTCTCGACATGCCATATCCTTCAAACGTGCTTGCATTTGCTCATTAATGTGAAGAAACGTTTGCACGTGTGCAGTTTAATAAAGTTGCAGAGATATGTAGCAGCCTACCAGTTGAAGACACCTATTGTGATCTTAGTAGGGCGTTGAAGGTGTGTATGCAGGACGTTTTGATAATTAAAACGGCACATTCTATAAAAAGAGGTTTCAGGAGAAATCCTACAGTACGTAATACTAATACAGAACTTTGCATAAGCCGAGCGTTAACATAAAAGGGCACCAAAATGATGACGTAAGCATACTTCTTTCGACAGGCTGGCATGAAAAAAATTAATCCAAGCACTGAAAATGAGTTGGAGTTTGCGGTTTTCTCCACTGTGTACTAACGCATCACCCCCAGCTTTAATTGTTTTTTTTAAAAATGTTTGATGGATCCAGTAAAGCGTATCGAATAAGCAAACGCAGGAAGACAGTGGGTGATGTATGCCACTCGTAGACGCCGTACAACCAAGAAAGATAATACACACAAATACACAGTGACAGGATTTTTGTGCAGTTTTAAGGCCCATATGATAACTGCATTATCAGTTAGGATGCGCATTTATAAAGTTAGGAATTCCCTTGAAATGAGACCAGCGAGCTACGCGAGGAAAAAAAGACGTGCGTGCCTTATCGCCATTTCATAATCTTATCGAGTCGCAAAGCAGACGACACTAATCCATTTCACGACTGTAAAAGTAAAAGGACGGGTGGCAGCACGCGCATAAATTTTACGAGAGCATTGTCAACTAAAAGAAACCAAAAAGTGACCCTTATACACAATACTTCCTCATTTCACAGAAATAAAGCTTACCATAAGATTTCCATCCTTCTTCCACGGATACAGTACAGGTTTGCCAAATGTGCGCTCAGATGTAAAGAGAGACAACAGCGGCAACTCGCACAAGCTGTGATTAGCTCCCTTCGCAGCTACGCATGTCATTAACTGGGGCTCCCCACGGGGTAAGGAAGGGGGAATAGTTCTGCAGTTAGAGCTGCGGACTATCGTGTAGATGTTCACTGGTTCAAATCGAGGAGTGGTCAAGGAAAGACTGCATTTATCTTCGCCCAGTAGTCAGAGAAAACAAAACGGAAAAGACCAATGTCACCAGTACCTATCCTTAGTAGGGCCCCCAAATCCCTCATGCCGGCCCAGACCTTGATCTTGCTGAATATGATAATCATGCCATTTATCTGTTAGACCACTGATAGTCAAGTAGCGTTTAACGGTATTATTACCTGAGTGTATTTTGTCGACTGAAACATAATTTCCATTGAAATATGCAATAGACGGCGTTTGTGATCTTTAAAAAAACTTAAAAACTAAAATTGAACTGATATATTATGTAAAAAGACCAAAACTAAATAAAATAAAAACTATAATTTTAAACACAGAACTGAATAAAATAAGAATTGTTGACTTCCTTGAAAACTAGAATGAGCTAAAAATAAAAATTAATGTTATAAAATAAAATACAAACTAAAACTATAATTAATATCAGAACTAATAAATAAAAAATATCACTGCTTGCGTGTAGATATGTTCACTGGTTCGAATCGAGGCGCGTGGTCAAGGATTATTTCATGGAGTTAAACATTGTGCTGAAGGCTTTCCCTCGAAAATTAACTGTCTCTTCGCAATAGCCATCTAGCTTCTGTCCTGCAGCTATATGTGCTGTCTGGTACGTGGTTCTTTCAGTGCATCGCTTAGTAACAGGACCACATCCTTCCATAGTTCGAAATCACCGCGAGATG
Organism: Lanistes nyassanus; assembly: GCA_004794575.1. Taxonomy (NCBI): domain Eukaryota; kingdom Metazoa; phylum Mollusca; class Gastropoda; order Architaenioglossa; family Ampullariidae; genus Lanistes; species Lanistes nyassanus. Next base: position 86,335 of record SMGT01004407.1, on the reverse strand, counting down.
ATAGCAATCCCTCTAAAATTTACAAAGCTACCTTTTGTTTATTCCCCAAAGGCTGACGTGCACCCCAGTGTATCGATTCGTGGTCACGCATCACTCCGTGCACTCTTCTACGGTTTTCGTAGCGTAGCGAATGACATACCTTTCTGATTAAAACGTCAGTGTGTGCACGGTTACATGACAAAGCGCATAGTGGTTGTCCTACAGCAACATTTTAATTACGACCAATTAAATTGTACTCATAGGTATAACTTCTCTTTCTGATCAAGATAGCTCGAGGTTCAGGAATTTATTATAATGCAACCACCTTTGCTGGCTGGTTGCAGGACACGACAGTCTGTGTACTTCTCGCCTTCCACTCATAAACGTTGCAATTAATCAGTTTCAGCATAAACATGTCGGTTTCAGTGGAGCCCTCATGGGTAAAAACGTATGGAAAAGCGAAGAGCTTGCATGGTCGACATAAAATCCAGAATGAGTTACAGACGTTTTATCTCTTCCTTGATTTATTACCTGTAAATCTACGTGAACATTTTAAACTATACTTAAATATCTGAGACTGCGTGTATGCGTGCCGGTCTATGACTGGAGCCGAAAATGCCTGGTGGAGAATGGAGGTGAGGTGAGAAGACAGAAGAAGGGGCCAGGGCAGACACGTATCAAAGTGCCTTTTTTTGGGGGGGGTGTCAGTTTTATTGTGCATTTGTTCCGTTAACTCCTAAACAGTCAGTGGCGCTTGATAACATATTTGTACATTGAAATCACTCTAACCCCAGACGACATCCTTCGCCAACAATCTTGGGAGCTGACAGGTGTAAGTCAATCGTCCTTAAGGGACATAACCGCAAGCCGACAGAGTTGATTACCCTTTGTCCTTCGGCTATATATATATATATCGTAAACATGTTTTATTTTGCGTCTTTTCCTGCAAGGTCTAGGTTTCGAACGCCGATTAGAAATGGAGAATATCAGTAATCTGCATACTAAAATCTCTGAAATTCTGACCTCCACTGGATTTGAGGTGTACCCTTTTCTAGTGAGTATCTCAGTTCTTACTCAGAGTGAGGTGCAAGACTGAAGACCATGTGATGATGATGAAATGATGAATAGAGTCTTAGTCTATCTCTATACAGCACGTGCTGTGTAGTATTGTGTGTAACTTTTGACCCATCATGTAGTACCAATAGTCTTAGACGAATAGTTTATGTGGTTCTAAATTTCACACAAGTTCATTGTCATTTTTGAGTTCCACGAGCACACTGAAGTTATTAAGATTATACTTTTAATACTATAGATGATTTCACTTCAGCTGCTGACTGTAGTTCTGGTCTGCGGTCAAGTTTCGTTTCAGTTTTTGTTATAGACTGTTTTGAAAACTTTCTCCTTGAGAGTCTTTGTCTCTCTCGCTCTCTGAGCCAATGCTCTCAGCGCTTTAATGTTACAAGAAACATAAAGATTCTTACATGTGAATAGATTTTTTTTTTACCCGAAGAAACTTGTTTTGCAGCCTAAGTGCTTACCACCGATCTCATTAGAAGTTTTAAGTGTGAATGTGATCCTGGGAGCATTTGTCCGAAATAACATCATTAGCAGGCTGGTTAGTCGTCAGCTTTGGGTTTACTTCTGTTAGCAATATCACTTTGCCCCAAAAATGTGTTTTTTGTGTGAAGCTTAACAAATTCGTCTTAACACAATAGGACAGTGTTTCACAATTTGGAATCACATCGTATGTAGTTATTATATCACTTTATCTCCTGTCATCACATGACTGATGGGATTACTGTTTTCTTTTCATGCAGACTGTCTTTGAAATAACTGATTAGTCAAATTACTGACAGTAGTTCTGAACCAGCCTAGAGGGTACAATAACACAGTCTCAATATTCCTTTCACATACTGCTTTCTTTTGTAATTCGCTAATGACTTCATGTGTGGCATTACCTTTTTCAGGTTGGTTGGTACAATGACCGTGTTGAAGAGATCTACAGACTGCCATATGACAGAGATACTCTTGCTTTTCTCATCATAAGTACCCCGGCCATGTTTGATAAAGCCTTTAAGCCATTTATTTGCCGGCAGTCATGTGAAGGGCCAGCCGACCCCATAGACGAGTGCATGAGGCACCATTTCAGCCTGATTAAAGAGGTAAGAAAAGTGCAAATTACTGTTTTCTAATAATTAAGCATTAGTCTTTTCTTCATTCAAAAGCAGGCTTAAGATATTTTGGTGAGTCTTTTAGTTTTATAAGCTTTGGTTCACACACTCAGATTTTTAGTTCCAGGTCCTTGAAGAGTTACTGCAAGAAATCACCCATATAAGAGTGCAATGCATAACACTCAAGACAGTATCGTTTGGCTTAGGGAGTTAATTACAGATTTCAATCAAGAACAAATGAGGACAGAGCACTATAAATCGTCAAACGACAACCCCAACAAAGTACTGGCAGCGCTAGACACAACCGTATGCTGACGTATGCAATCAAGGGAGCCTAGCCAGTACTTTGTTGGGGTTGTCGTTTTACAGATTTCAATCACAAAGACTAGTTTTTTTACTGGGAAACATCATTATTGGCTCAGTGGCTGGCTGGACAGTTAAAAAAAATAAATTAAGCTACAGCAGCAACAGAGCCTTGAAAGATATTGCTAAAATTAAGCTGTGTTAACTACAACAACTTTAAAATATATTTGGGTTTGCTTAACCCAGTTTCCCATTCTTTGCTGATAAATTGCCTCTCTGGATACAAATATTACATCATATTTGTAAATTTCTATTTTTGAAAAAAAAACCTGCATGTATGAATGCATGATGTCAGTGCTGAAAGATGTTACACCTACAGTTGTTAGGCTTCTCCTAAAACTAAACAGTTTTTTAAGTATATGTACACTAGCATAATTGAAGACTATGACACCAGTAGTAACACCACTATGGCTACTCACATACTAATAACATTTTTTTTTTCATCAATCCTTTTGTCCTGTAGGCATTTCCCAATGAAATTAAGATAATTCATGGTCAACGGTTGTTTCAGTTATATATATACTATTATAATTGAAGACCACAACACCAGTGGTAAAACCACTGTGGCTACTAGCATACTGATAACATTTTTTTCACCAATCCTTTTGTCCTGTAGGCATTTCCTGATGAAGAAATTGAGATAATTCACGATTTTGAGATGACAGCCATGCGAAGGGCTAAGGTCTTGGTGCAGACTGCTGGTCACGTTGCTGGTGCAGCGTACTACTACCAAAGGAAGGATGTTACTGATGAGAAATGGTACCCAGGAAAGGTGTGTAAAGTGTTTTTTCTTCTTCTTTGGGTTTTTTGGGTTAGGTCATTCCATAATTCTCAAAAAGTAACGTTTTTCATGTATGCCATTGTAAATGGTTCTGAATAACAGCTTCTACAAATTCTTCAATACTTGATGATTGACATCTTAATGATGGTATTCTTTATACTTAATACCTTGATAGACATAATCAGAATCAGAACATATTATTAATTAAATTTTCAGTATAACTTTCCACCCTTTCTGTGGATAGTGATAATGAGCTGTATGATGAAGCTTATTAAAATAAAAGATTGTTTTGATGAAAATAGTTACAGATGATTGCTCAGTGTGCCCCAGTTGTATCTGCCCCTTGCTGATTCATTTCTTTCTTTATTTGTTTATTGCATGAATTGTGGCTGACTGTTTCTTTCAGAAAATGTGTGGTGTAAGTGTGCATCCAAAGTATGGAGGTTGGTTTGCCTTGAGAGGTGTTTTCATTTTCAAGAACATCCACCAGCCAGACTTACCTTACAGGGAGCCTGTGGACTGTCTACCCAGCCAGGAGAAAAGGAAGGCACTACTAGAAGCTTTCAACTTCCATTGGCAGGACTGGAGTTACAGGGACATTGTGGAACCTGAAGAGAAATACTCAGAGGAGCAGAAGAGGTATTTTCAAACACGTCCTGGAGATCGCAAAGGCATTATTAATGAAATTTTGGCAAATACTATGTCCAGGTAAGGAGAGAGCAAGATGGGTATTCTTTTATGTTAAATGGTGTGGGGGGTCTGCTTTGCCATGTCTAGTTTTGTCAGGTGTTGAACATGGTAGTACCATGGCATTTTTATTCACATAACCTGACTCTCTCCTTACACTTTCTTTTCATTTTAGCAAGATTTCTGTTTCAAGGAGCAGTTATTTTATCGCAGAAGGTTTTGCTATAATGTATTTTGTGGGTTCTTAAATTGGCTAACTGTGGCTTTTGGGTCACGTCTTATAAGCTGCCTTGCATAATTGATCATTTTTCTTTAGCCTCAGGTTTTGAGTAATATGTCATAGAGAGACAGGTTTTCTGATTTTATCAAAATGTCATAGCCATATGTTATGGTGTGATATGGATTTTCATTTTCATGAGTTCTCCCCTTTCTTCCTGTTATCTCCCTCCCCGACCCCCAACCCCACCATATAGAGCTTTTGGCATATGGATATGTCATTGACATCAATAAGTTGTGATCCATATCATTATGAAATCATCATTGCTATAATAAATGTAAGCAGTGTCATTAACACATGCACATCATCATTGCTATTATAAATACAACCTGTCTTATTTCAGAAATTTATAATTACCTGTATTGTCTACATTAATCTACTGCACATTGATTGTGCTTGCTCTGTTGAGCTTGTTTGGGAAATGTTTGTAAATGAAATTCAGTATTGTTCCACTTCCAGTTGTTTTATTAAAATGGGAATCCCGGTGAGTTAAAGTTTCCCTTGAGCCGCCAAGATTTATTTTGGGATATGCTGTTTGGAACTAAGTGTGCACTTTAAGGGAAGAAAACCATGGTTATGGATTGTTTATTGAAAATCCACATGAAACATGCTTACAGATTCATAACACTTTCAAACTTGTTTCCTGAAGATTGACACTTTCAGTGACATCAGGTAGGATGGAAGGTGAATCTTAATTAAAACGTGATGGAGAATTCAGGAAACATTTCTGTTGGAAAGATCTTTTTTAGAACAGTTGGTGTTTTGTTGAGTGTCATTTGAATGTTCATTGGTGTGACAACACTCCGTGTTAGTAAACAACAGACCGAAACTTTGTGGCTTCAGTCTCAGTGATGCCCAGTGAACATTTATGTTTGTTGTGTGAATAGTAAAGCTTGGCATCCAGCCATGCCAAAATTTTTTTAAAAAAAAAGATGTAGTTGCAAGCAAAACGCATGTACAGTGAAACCTGCTTTGTGCGGACCCTTGGACTGATGGACACCACCTGATGTATGTACTCTTATGGACCTTTTTGTAATGAGGTGTACACAATTGTGGCAAGACCTTCACTGCACAGAGTGCTGTAAGGATCTTTAGGTGGACCCTGTATATCATACGTCTTGCAGACGACACACATTCTAAACGGCCCGTTCAAGTGTCATAGCTGCAGTTTCAAGTTAATTTCAAACGTTAGTTTGAATAACCTGAAAAGATCGTACTGCAGATTTTTCAAAATAAAATGATTTTTTTTTAAATATATGGAGTATAAGGACCATATGTATTGTTAAAACAACTCCTGCCAGCTGCCTTGCCTTATTATTAGACCTTCTAGACATTTCTTTCTTATTTGTGAATAATCACAGGAATTTTTTGCGTTTTAATCTGAAATAATGATTATTCGCCACACAACAACCAGCAGCGACATTGTTAATGCAACAGGACTGTGCACGTCTTTTCTGCATTATTACTAGTAGCTTAAAGTCAGGTGGAGATGGTTTATCGTCAGGCTTTAGAATTGCAACAGTTTAACGTCGATGTAACATTAGGTCCGCTGGCGTAAAATCAGTCCTTCATGCAATAATGGTGACCGGCGCATGTTGGGTGGGGAGGGGTGGGAAGAGGGAGTAATCATAAAGGTCACAGGTTAAATGAAAAGAAAACAAGTGACTGTTGCTCGGAGTTAATAAAAGTTGAACAAATAGAACTTATAGCCAAGAGAAAATGGACACAACAAACGTTTGTTTTATTCATTGTGTCATCCTGACAAAGGGGTAAAGATCGAAACATCGATGTTATGTCTTGTTTTGTCCATTTTCACTCGGCAAAGTTTTATTTGATCACAGGGGATTACAAAATCCGAGAAATGCCTTGAACAAGGTGAAAGTAAACATTGATTTTTCAGTCATAAGGGAACGGGAGTGTTTGAGACCACCGCTGGGCAGAATTCGTCTCCTATCTGTCGCTGTCTTATCTTCCCTGACCCATGGGTCAGGTACCCATTGGTAGCTGGGAGGGGGGATGTGTGCTTCTCATTCCAGCACACTTGAAGTTGAGGCTTGAGCTTTAACCCCTCAGAAAGGCACACGACAAAGGCTGTAGAGAAAAATATATAACTTCTGAGATAAGCATATTATACTGTATCCGTGTCGTCTTGATGTATTGCAGCAGTATTATGTTTTGATACTCTTTTTGTGTTTTGGAGGGTGGGGGGAATGAAGTGCGCAAGTTGGTTTTCCATTTTGTGTATCAGTGTGGGATCGTGTGTGCTTGAATACACACACACACACACATACACGCGCGCATGGGCTCACTACTATGTATTTTGTGAATGTAGAAAGAATTCTTCTAATACAGAATAAACGACATTGTGTAAAATCCTCCAGTACAGTGGTTCCTCGGGTCACGAACGATTCGGGTTACGAACAACAACTCGAAATTTTTTTTTGTCTCGGGTAACGAACAGTGCCTCGGGTTACGAACGAAGGCGAGAGAGAGAGAGAGAGAGAGGTTTAACGTTGGAGACAAACGATCGCGTACAGTACAAACGAAGGCCACGCAATACCAACATCGCTGGTAGCCTAGTTTTCCACGCATGCCAGAGCGATTCCCAATCGGCTGCCAAGAAACTTCTGAAACTAATGATTCAGAATAGCAAAGAAAGTGACAAATTTCCCATGATCAAGATTTTTTTCCTTGCCGACTTTTCTTAAACATAAAACTAAAGAATAAAGTGCCTTCAGTCTGTTCACATCTGAACTATCGTGGACCCCAGAAGAGACGTCAAATTTTACCTAAGTGCACGTATATATACGTACCTGCAAATCTAACATTTTTCTCCATGATTATTATCTTTGTGATCGTTATTGATTCATGTGCAGACGTTGTGGAAACAGTGTATCTGCTTTCCACATACAAAGACTCAGACACTTCAGGTCGTGTTTAGATTTATATATCCAAATTTGGAAAAAAATGCGATAGTAAAAGGTGAAAGGTTTTGAAAGATAGCACTGTTGGCTGATGGTTTTAACGTAGACTAGCCATGTAGATCCTGCTTCTGAGGAAGGTTCAAGAGTCTGAGAGGTTCACCACTTTTAGCTAGTCCCAAGGGTGTCCGTTACAGAGACGTTTCACTGTATATAATATATAATACCATCGATTAGTAAGGAAGGTAATAAGTGAAATGTTGAATATCTGGAATTTTTTGCGGGAGGTGGGGGGGGGGTGGTAAATCGAAAGCCAGTTCACAGCTGCAGTTGTCAGTTGTTCCAAGAACTGTGATATTTATTGTGTGAGGGAAAACTATTTAGCTATGCTGATTACCTCTGGCTTTTGTGCCCCATGGATCCCCAGTTTCACACAGTCTTATCTGTAATAAGATACAAGACAAATTTGTGATGATAAGTTTTGTATGCCTAATGAATATGCTTCTTTATTTCATGTCTCGGTGAAGGATCACTTCAAGGGAGAGATCAGTACAATATGCAAATGTTGATGCATGCTGCATACTTTATGATGATTTACACATTTTCCTTATATGTATTACATGTTTAAAATATAATAAAGTTTTGATTTTGCAGTTTATGCTGAATTTTTCTGTATTGTGGCGAATTCTACTCAGTATTGCATAAAGAAAATAGTATGTTCAGCAGTTTAAGTTTATTGTGATTCTCCAGCCTCCAAATAAAACTGTTTCAAGAGAGGATTGCCAAGCCAGCATTGTGATATGAATAAAAGTTGAATCCCATTAGATGGATTTCACATCATGGAGGTTTCCTGAGTACTTGATGGATTCTTTGTGTTTGCGACAAATGGCAAAATTCTGTCTGCCCTTACAGGAATCGGAGACATAGGTTCTGAGAGAAAATCTAGACCACGTCAGTGCAACCTGAGTTTTAACTCTAATGGGACTTCGATTGTGTCTTGCATTTAGTGTGATCAGCGTAGAGCTGTGAGTGTTCAGCACGTCAGGATGGTTTTAATTTTTTGTCACTTAGCAAGTTATAAACCGTGAGTCGTTAAAAATTCAAATTGGTGATAGTCGCAAGATGTTTCAGAAGTCCACCTGTGACCATCACAGGGCTTGGAAAACGTGTTGACACCAATACTTTACAGCAGACCTTTTTATATCCTTTGTACTATCTGTGGTTGTTGAGTACTTAACGTCGTTTGCAGTGAACGTCATCTCATGACGGGGGGGTGGATGGGCGAGGGTGGTAAAGGATCGGGGTGGGGGAAGAGGAAGGGAGAGGCAGCCAGCGCGCCTGGAGAAAACCTTCCACGGTCGGCCCTGTACAATTTCGTGTTCTCTGAGTTTTATTACTCAAACGTGAAAAGGAGGGGTTTTCTTTTAATCTCAAAGAAATTGAAATGGTCAAATGCTTTATTACAATGCAAGTGAAAGAAACAAATTTAAAGCATTTTTATAGCACTGTGACGACGAAGGATAGGAAAAGAAGAAATTAGCATTGGAATTGGAACGCAACAATGAAAGCCAGTAGACTTCTATGATAACAAAAGTATTTGTATTAATCACTATTAATAGCGATCGGTCGATATTAATAAAATCTCAGGTCCTTACCTCACTGTACATGTAGTGTTTCCCACTTTTTACACTGGCAAGGAAGAGTGCAGACCATTTCTCAATCGAAGTTTATTTTTCCACGAATATCTTGATTCAAGTAGCCATGTTTTGTTAATCTCCGGTGTTTGTTGGCTTTTGTTTGAATTCCTCATAACCCAGGTATGGGCTTCGTTAAAACACATTTTTCTTGCCGTTACGAGTTTCACCGTGTGATTATTTTTAAAGTTATATCAGTGCAGTTTATGTCAGGGAGGGGTGAAGGAAAGGGAACGCATGTCCTTTTCTTACAATTAATGAAAAGCGAATCGTGCAGCTAAGTCGCTTCCTATTCTTTATGCAAGTGCAGAAAAATAATAAAAAAAGGTGGCAAACGTGGAAAAAAACTGAAATGAGTAGTAATGTGGAGGGGGCAACATTTCAAACGTACAGATTCTCCCAACTCTGTATCGCCGGGTAATATGGTTGAAGACGTACCTCTGGTTACGTGTGAACTGGTTTTTTTTATGTACGTACATACCTATGATAAAGTTTAATTGATAAATTGTGCACAATAAGACCTAAACAACAGCAAACATTTGTCGTATTTTTCTCTCTTCCTCCCTCCTCTCTCTCTCGTGAATGTGATTGCCAATACTGTACACAAGATATTTTTATGAGCAGGTATTTGCTGTGTTGCAAAGACAATACCAGCGAAGTAGCCAATAAGTGTAGCGGACAAATTTTAGAAGTCTGGGTGCGTTGTATAGTTAAATTATCTCAGTAGCTTTGTGATACGAACAACAGTTATTTTTGAAAACTCCAAAAGTAGCGAACGTAAACACGGACAAGAAAAAAATATATTTACAATTTTTTTCGACTGTCCGGGAGCTGTTATTGTTAACACTAAAATTTAATACTGGCGCGTAGTCGGCTGAAGGCGGAACACTTTTTTGAGAAATAAAGCCACAGTGACGACAACACAAAGTATGTACGAGGCCCTTAATTTTTACGAAAGGTATGATTGGGCTTCCTCTTTGAGACACCCCACCACCGCCGCGATTATTTTTATGTATTTTGCAAATACCCGCATTTTTAAACAGCGTCCTGGCTGTCGACTGAGCAGAGAATCAATTCGCCGCGTGTATCTGATGGACAGAAGTGCACCAAGTGCATATAGATAGGCCTTGGGTGGCGTTCTGACCTAAAGAGATGGAGTGAGAATCAAGAGGAGTGACAAAGCGAAGGTAAACTTTTAATTCCAACATAGTTACGAAAGTGTGTGCTCTCATTTCACTACCGGTTTCTGCTTTCATAGATTGCCCCTCCCATCGTAACACGTATTTGCTTCTGGGTCGCTGCAGGAAGGAAAAACACTCAACAGACCACATTATAATTTTTATCAATTTATCACCAAAACCAACGCCTTGTTACAAATAATCCTTTTCAGTTCGAAGAAGCAGATCTACAATTCCAGCGCATTTGAACACCCAAACCTGCAGACCCAAATATAAACTAAAGAACAAAGAACTATGTAAAAGCAAACCAATGCAATATTAATTAGAAACTTTTACAGTTAAAACCCAAATAAGTACTCCATAATATTTCTTTTGTGTTTAAACATCCACTGGAGTTGTCTGTTCTTGAGACCGGCAGAGATGGATAGTTATGCCTTTGTTTCGAATAATGAAGACATGAGTTCTCTCAGAATTATAAATATGTGGTCAATTTAATAGCATTTTATTCTAAAGCACTACTTCTTGTCTTGTAGCCTTGCGGATTTTTGGACTGCCAGTTCCACAAACTTTCGCCTGCCAGCAAAACAAAATGTGAAGGTGATTCTCCGCGAAAACATGCCAAAAACACATTAACAATATTAACAGGCATCTCAGTTTTCCTATTTAGTTCACCACGCAAACGCGTGTAGCTGATAGATGATCCATGTTTTATTTTTATTCATTTTTGTTGTTTTGGCAATAAAACGGACCAGCATGGCCAGAGAACTGACAATGCCGAAGCTGTTTGGGGCTTTGTCTGGTACTTAATTGACAGAAACTCCCATTTACGGGAAGCTGTGTGTTTGTATTTAAGTACTGCTGGAAAATGTACGCGAATGCGCCGCTGGCGTTTTCTCATGACGTAAATGTACTTTTCCGGACAGCGGAAGGATACGTACACATTTCTTTCAGTCCCCGATCCGACTTCCACCCCAGCTCTCTGTTGGCTTTGGTAGGGTCTGCGATCATGGTGGCCACGTCTCCTTCTCGTCTGCCCACTATTCTGTACGGTATCTGTGGAGACGCAGATGTGGTGAGCTTGCCACGTAACTACGATCGGTGTTCATCACCAACCCCAAGTGCACACATGCATGCCCTTGAGCACGTGATGCCACACTTCTTCGGCGTCAGAACAAACAAGAATTAAGCTGAAACCATCATATATTTTCTTTCCTCCTTTGAGTGCTTTCCCGATCACAAATTATTTTAAGAATATGCAAAGCTAAAAAAAAAAGGAATGAGTGCAACTCCTTGAACTCGGAAACGGGGCAAGTGGGTGACTGGGGCAGTGATTGAAAAAAAGTACAAGTCTTGTACCTGTAGCCACGAGGTATGCAATCCGTCAAGAGAAGAAAAAAGTTTCCATGCTTTACTGAACCGCGCAGCCTCTTTCCCGCCCACAGACTTCTTTCGTGCCATATATTCATCAGTTAACGCTCCTCTCCACTCTCCCTTCCTCCAAAAGAATAGAGTTTTAAAAAAAATATTCCAACCCATTTCGGAATACGCAAACATTTTTCCTTCGCTTGCACTGCTTGTCACCTAACATCCCCTACCCGTCATGAAAGGTGGATTTCCACCGCCCAGAACAAAGAGTTACACCCGTGACAGAAGGATGTTTTAAGAACGAAAAGGAAGTGAAAACGTGACCAGTAATGAGAAAACAACTCGAAACGGAAGTTGCTTCTTTAAATACCTTTTTTCCAGTGTACAACTCGAACGCCTTCGCCATCTCCAACACCGAGATGCCTTTTCCGGTACCCAGGTTGTAAATCTGCAACGTTTTTGGTCTTAGAAAAATGCTCGGGTACAGATTAAATATGCTTCAAGAGAGAGCTAAGGAGGGGAGTGTACATGTTAACATTCTGCTCACGTAAGATTTAGCTTTTGTGGAACCACACTTGAGAAAAATTCGAATGTAGTTTGTGTCAATAAATGCGAAAAAAAAAATTCTGCTCCTGAACAGCAATACAGGGGGTGGGGGAGTGGAGAAGGGGAAGAAGTCAGTGACTGGCTCTTGCAACATGCTGCCGAAATAATAATAATAATAATAATAATAATAATAATAATAATAATAATAATAATAATGCGCCAAATTTTATAATCACAGGAACACGGACTCTCCTGCACGGGCACATGCAATGTAACACACACGACCAAGGCTCAGTCTGACACGCAAGCCGGCATTGGTATACACGGATTACCCCAAATAGATGCAAAAAGGACAATGAACCATGGGCGAGAATAAAGACGAGTTTTCAAAAAAAAACAATAAAAAACTCCTTCAAAAGGCGAGAGGGTAGGCAGCTGGCGGAAAGAGAGAGGCAGGCTGTTCCCCAATATGTTTTGATCTCAATGGCGAAATTCTGATAGAATACTACCGAAACGCACTGTTCGGTGCCGTATTTTGTTGCGACCAGCCAGCAGCTCAGATTTGAAATGTCAAACTCAGTTGCAACAGATGACCGTCCCCATCCCCTTGCAAACGCACAGCTGCTGCCCCCTAAACTTGGCGCAAGTACTCTTTCCCTTTACTACTTCTCGTGCGTGAATAAGCAATACCTGCAGTCCACAGTTTTCATCGATCTTCTTCATGGCCGAAAGGTGTCCCTTGGCCAAGTCGACCACGTGGATGTAGTCTCGAACCCCTGGCAGACATGGTTAGAGAGTCCGGTTTCACTGCCGTCATCGAACAACAACTTGTTTTGTTTGTTTGTTTGTTTGTTATATTTATGTGGTCCGGGATAGTGTGTTGAAGTGACAGCTGAAAATTAGAGGTTGATGAGGGAGAGAAAAAAAACGTTTACGAAGTAAAGTTTGAGACACAATGGGCAAGTGAACAAATTTTAAAGAGGATGGTAGGCAGATGAGGATTACTTGAATACCTTACGCTGTAGTGCAATACCGTTTGATTTTTTTTTCACATATGGGTGCCTTCGATTCACTTTGCTGGGTGACAGCGTGCTTGTCAATCGAGATTTCACTTCTTTTTGTTTTTCTTTTCTTTTTTCTTTGCCACTGCCGCGTGCACCCCTAGTATCACCACCAACAACCCCAAACACACGCGCTCGGGTGCGCATTCTTTGTGACAATCCAAATGCTTAAAAAAAACTTTTCACAGTCGTTATCTTCTGAACTTCATACAATTTTTGTAATGTTCAGTTTCTGGGGTTTTTTTCTCGATGTACGTATAGAAATAGGCATAGATATAAATACCTTATGTTGTAGTGTAATAACGTTTGATTTTTTGTTTGTCACATATGGGTGTCTTCGATTCACTTTGCTGGGTGACAGCGTGCTTGTCGATCGAGATTTAACTTTTTTTTGCCACTGCCACGTGCACCCCCAGTACCACCAACAACAACCCCAACACACACGCGCTCGGGTGCGCGTTCGTGAAAATCCAAATGCTTAAAAAAACTTTTTACAAAGGCGTTATCTTCTGAACTTCATACAATGTTTGTAATGTCCAGCTTCTGGGTTTTTTCCTCGATATACATATAGAAATAGGCATAGATGTAGACAAAGGTGGAGATATGTATATAGATAAAGACGTAGATATGGAATGTAGATACGAAAAATAAGTATTTAGATATAGATAACAGAGACACGAATATGGATATAGATACGGAGAATAATAAATAGAGATATAGACAATAGATACAGATGTAGTATATACGCACCTGTGCCGTCCGGGGTGTCGTAGTCATCGCCAAAGATTTGAAGTTCCGGCAGACGACCCACAGCCACCTGAGCGATGTAGGGCATCAGGTTGTACGGGACACCTTGGGGATCTTCGCCCATCTCACCCGACTCGTGGGCGCCCACAGGGTTAAAGTAACGCAAAATCACCATGTTCCAGTTCTGTAACGAACAGGGTCACAGATCCTTCACCACTGGTCAACTGAAGATCGAATACTCTGGTGAAAACTGAATCTACTATTTTTCACACAAGCTTGGTTTAAAGAAAAGGTTAAAACATGCCTGCGCGACCAATATATACACCAGTGGTACACAGCCATTGATAATAATGAAATATATTGGAATTATAGAACGTTTAAAAATAAGTTTTGTACTGAAAATTATTTGACCTTACTTCCTGAAAGCTTGGCTGTCCATTTCGCTAAATTTAGGACTATTAATAACAATTTAACAGTTAATGTCAATAGATTTGAAGGAATTCCTAGAAATGAATGTGTATGTGTTAATTGCGCAAGCGATATTGGAGATGAATACCACTATATTTTGTGCTGTCCTTTTTTCCAGGAACATCGTAAGAAATACATAAGTCCTTTCTTTTATCAGCACCCTAATTCTGTAAAGTTTGATATCCTGTTTAATGTTAAAAACAAGAAAAAACTGACAAATGTAGTGAAATTTATCGCTGTTATAACGAAAGAACTGAGAAATGCCAATAGTTAAGTGAAATGTTGTACAGTCACCATTGTATGCTATGTACCATGTCTTGGGTTTTATTCTTATTTTATGTTTATTTATTTGTTTGAATTCTGTTCTCCTTCACCCTATCCTACATGTTCCCCTATCCCCTTTATCTCTCATACCCCATCTGGGGTCCAGAGATAACAAATAAAGTTTCAAAGTTTCACATACAACATGGTTACCTGGTTCCCTGTAGCGGGGTAGTGCTGCGAATGTATTGTACTGTTTGCTGTTTCTTTCGTTGGCTACCTGCTGCTTTGTTTTCCCTTCTCTTTTTGACTTTGCTTCTGTTATATTTGGGGCATTTCTTTTTAATTGGGAGGGAGGGAGTTGTTTTACAATGCCTAAGCCTGACTCACGCCCTCGGCAAGGCAGGTGTCCTGCAGAATGTGCTCGATAAAGAACTTGGTGCGGCCGTACGGGTTTGTGCAGCCACCTGTTTCCAGCGTTTCCACCAGCGGCAGCACCTTGGGTGGCCCGTACACCGTCGCCGAACTGGAGAAGATGAGGTTGTGCACGCCGTTCTCCCGCATCACCTGGATTACGTTACAGATAAATTAATTAAATCATCAAACCCGTTGGACTGCCTTCAGAGAAGTAATTAGTGGAACAAAATATAACCAGCTGCATCTCGACTTTTAAAGACTGAATGCTTCACGGGAAGAGAGAATAAAGGATTCAATAATAATTTTTAAAAAAACAAAACAAAAAGGGTTTTGCAACATTTTTCTTGTGAATAAATTTAGACATATATTGAGGTTATGAGTGTCTGTTAATACACATCTACACTGATAAAGTACATGATGCAATATTTAATACTGGTCACTATTTATGTGTGGACGCTAAACTTGTTTGTCGCGAGTTTTATAAATGCTGCTGCACGACAACATGTATTGCCATATAAAGGAAATGCATTTGCATGTGATACGCCATGATCCCTGTTCAACACATTTTCGTGAATTTTAAGTTAACACTGTATTTCTATATGTGTTCTCAGCCTACGCTGGAACCAGAGACTTTCTGTAATGTATGTGAAATCTGGTTGCTGCTTTCCATTATTATGTACAACGTTCATATGCACGGTTTTTTTTTTCTCTAATGCGAATCAGGCCGAGCACTGTAAATATATGAGATTTTTTAAAACACAATTTTAGGTTCAGGAGAGCTGGGCATGGCATGCCGTGTACACAAGCTGAGAAACGATATGTACGTGCATTTTAAAAAAAAGAGGGGTATATATAACAAAACAAAAAGTCAATGGCGTTGCGGTTTCCGAGTTCACAAAAAAGTTTCTGACTACAGTTGTATTTAATCAGTGCAAGCGTTTCCTGTGTCCTTGTCTTTTTGCCTAGTGCTATGTCTGTCCTACAGAAGGGGTAAGGTCCCCAGACGTTGACTTTCGAAATCTCGCTAGTGTTTTCCGTGTCTTTGTCGTTGTTTTGTGTGTTGCGCTGTATCTGTCTTGAAGAAGGGGTAATGATCCCAAATGTTGAAATTCTCTCATTTGTCTCCAAGATTGGCGAAGTGTCCTGTTCGTACACAGCTGTGTTCATACATGCTAGATTAATAAGTCTATAGCAAGCTGGCTGGCAGTCTGTGCTTGTAACGCTGGCCTCACACGATTCGACTAACCCAGAACAAATCAGTGGTGAAAAAAAATAATCCAGCATTCTACCAAAAAAATAGTTTTCAGAACTGAAATCTTCCTGCATGCACAGACTACCTTACAGTCTCACTGAGGAGAGTAATTTAGTAAAATCTCGAATTTAGATGCAATCTGGCTGTATTCCAGATGTTGACATTTGGATGTAATCTGCGTGTGTTCTAGATGGAGAGGGTTTTTTTTTCCTTTACCACTGCTTTTCTTCGACTTAGTAATTATAAATCGTGCGAGAAAACATTAGGTTGGGCAGTCCAACCAGGTTTATATAAGATTTACCTCAATGAGGTTGATGAGTCCAACTAGGTTCTGCTTGTAGTAAATGAAAGGACGCTTGCATGACTCGCCGACTGCTTTCAAACTAGCAAAATGGATCACACAATAGATCTTGTGCTACAAAAAGACAGAAAAGATTGCAGCATTCACCCTGTGCTACAGAAATGTTTTTGTTAAATCAATAGTTTGACAGCTTGACAGAAAAATAGTCAACATAAATCTTGCCCTGAACTCGACAAAAAAGACCCCACAGTACATCTTGTGCAGCCAAAGAGAGACAAAACCCCCCAACCCACCCACCCCCACCACTCAGAGACACAGGAAAGATTGGCTATGAACCTAAACGGACTAAATATATTAAATGTGTCCAGGTACTCCTTGGAAATATGTCGTGGAAATTCCCTATGAACACTGCTCCTCATATCCTACAGTGAAACCTTTCTAAACCCAATGTGTCTCGTACTTTGCTAAACTTGCCCATTGCTACGTAAGTTCGGCCAGGTAGAAAGGCGATTGTACTGGCTTCGGCACCAAAAACCGATCTTGAGATAAAAGATTCTAAGATTAAGCATATATGAGTAGAATTTAAGGCGCTTCTTCTAGTAGTACAGAGCAACGGCGTAAAATTACTCGCCGAAGTCGCCTACAGAAATTTAATTGAAAAGATCGAATTCAACCACTCACATCTGGCTAGAGCTCGACAAACAGTCTGCGGGGCCACTTTCTGTAACGTATGGCTTTAAAATGAATATTAAGTGTAAGCACGCACGCACGCATTCATACACACGCACACTCAGAAGAAAATCTGGGAAGGGTCACAGAAATGATCTTGATCGAAGCTACAGAATGGTACCTTCTGAAAGACATTCTGCAGGGAAGGCTTATCAACCAAGTCCACCTCATACGTGACCACTTTCCTGTTGGTCAGACTCTCCACGCGGCGCATGCTCTCTGATGTGAAGGAGAGAACGAAAATCAGCCAGACATAAATCTACAGACTCTGGTGCTTGTTTTCAAAATAAAGCATATTCTGTATGCAACAATGTGGTTTAAAATAATCTACACGATCACAATAAAATGGATGCAACATGTGTTGTACGGGTGGTGTTTTTGCTTTTACTGAACACCATTATCTCTCAGTAGAATTAGTTGTAGCTTTGCAGGTAACAGTAACTTTGAAAACACCCCCGACGCGAATCTAATTTTGGCTGCTATCGATATGACGAAGGACAGAGCCATCTTTGAAATTTACATATGGGCTCTGATCTTCTTTGAAGTCGATCCACTTATAACAATGTACGTAATAAGCGGTATATTAGATGTATGGTATTCAGGGGATAGACGCAGGACACATAAGTATAGCATATTCTATATTTGACAGGGCTGGGAATTGACCAGCAATACACTCAGACTGGCTAGTGTGGACATGCATGACAGGTCAGACACACTACTTTGAGCTACTCGCACTCAGTCACACAAGTACATTGACAGCATAACCCAAGGTACAGCAGTCAGGAGGGCCCAGCTGTCCATGGGAACCTGACCCTTAGTCCTTAGTTTAGGGGGTATAAAGAGGCTGGCACGACCAGGGAGAGGACTTTGTGCTTCTGGCTTTTCGGACGATGGACTGGCCGGGGCGCCGGTGCAGGGGATGGATATAGAGACGGATAGACGCGTAAAGGTGGAGAGGTGTTGGAGTAGGGAGGCCTAACGGTCGTCAGTTACCTGACCATGTCAAATGAAAGAACTGAACTGCAAAGAAATATTTGTGATCTTCCCTATGCCACGTATGCAACGGTGACTGAGACGGTCATGCTACATCGTGCTTCCTGGTATCGTGACAATGTTACATCCTGCTTTCTGGTACCGTGACGACTCGTAATGTAACACACTATCTTTTGATAGTAACTGTCTTGAAGGTTTTCTGCTTTCTCAAGTGTGTGATCCGTTGCGTTGTTCTTCACCAATCTTCACCGTGTTATATGGTCCGTAACTTATACCGATATTTTTGTCCATTATTTTTTTTCTAGCGTACGTAGGAAGTTATAGGTAGGGAAAGCTGTCCTGAATCCTGGGTGGAGTCCGAATAATCCTTGCGCACAGAAACCAATCCCAGACTAGTAACCTGAACCCAGTCAAAAACTTCGGCGTGTTTAAGACTCCCTTCAGCTAGAATGTCTGTACCCTAACAGCATTTCCAGTAACTCATATCGAGTTCACCGCGTCAAATCTTCTTTACACCTGTCTGAATCAGCCTATAGGATTGCCCCCTCTTGTCATCGTCGTACTGGTTGTTTCGACGAAATGTGTTCGTTTAGTGATTTTCAACTGATTCAGCTGTACCTTTAACCCCTCGGCAACTCTCCTTCCAAACCCAGACCCCCAGGCCCTAACTTCGGTATCTACGCATGGCTGAGAGACTTTTAAATCGAAAAAATAGAACAATATTCTTGATAAAAGTTATTTAGCGCTGCAATGCTTGAGTATTTTTTAAGCTGCAGTCACTCGCATTGTTAGCTGCTGTTTACAACAGATGCACGTTCTTTTCTTAAGCGCGTGACGTTACGTCATGCAGAAAATAAATGCTTGTGTAGTAGAAAATGTAGCTGTTCTGGGTTAGGATTTGCGTCAGACCCTTTACAAAACATCGACAAGCACGGAGCATCACTGGGCTCGAACAGAGCCCTCCGTTGCCTATTGAGTGCTTACAAAACAGTCGGTCTTGGTGATGCATGAAAGAAAAGATTCCTATTTGATCTCAGCTTAACTCCCGAGTCAAGCATTGCAGGCGCAATAAACAAGCAGTGAATTCATATCAAGACTGATAATAGAGACCTACGAAAAACTATCACATGCCACATCAAATGAAGACGATAGCAGGGGCGTCTATGGAAAATAGCGCCTATGGCAAGCACTGAACTTGGGCCACCTATCCGAACATCTGACACGCATATTTTATATAGCTTCACCATAGACAGAGAGCAGAGCAGGTGGGGTTACATTATGCTGACATCGGGCCAACCAGTCCTAGTACTGTTCTCTATAGTACGTGGCAGGCGTCTGGCAGGGCGGCTACTAGATTGACAATCGTTAAGTCTTAGGTATGACTCAGCTGGGTTGCGAACCACCAACCTCCCGCCTCGGAAGTCGACGCCTTAACCAATATACCAACACGGCGGTCAGAGAACAGAGCAGTGCCGTGTTTTCCGCAAAATCGCGTGCGGTCTTCAGAAGCCGTCATCTGATTAACTATCACTGAGACAAAAGGTGAACACATAATCACAAAAAAATCTGCTTGACCTGCTATGAACATTTTCATTTACACACGCGCTTTGTCAAAACGAAGATTCGGGTTCACGTGACACCCTCCTTTTCCTAAGAGTGTTCGCTCTAAAATATAAAAGAAAAACAAATGACTGCCGTTTGGAGGAAAATCCAAATTAAATTTAAAACAAGGGAACTGGACCAAGCTAGAACAGGACATAGACGAAGACAATCTACATGTTTCGGGGCACTAATCCTTCATCAGGACGACACAAAAACGACAAAAAAAAAAAAAAAAAAACGATAGCGATCAGCCCACGCGCCACATCTACTGCAGCTAAGTCTTTTTCTTTTTCTTTTCCGTTTTTTTTTCGTCGTTCTTGTGTCGTCCTGATGAAGCGGTAGTGCCCCGAAACATGTAGATTGTCTTCGTCTTTGTCCTGTTCTAGCTTGGTCCAGTTCCCTTGTTTTAAATTTAGTGTTCGCTCTATGGAGATTTATACCAACGGGTCCAGTAGCGTAGTCTGTTTGGTCTTGGCTGAGTGATAAAAATTAATATGTATATATAAGCCACTTTTTAAAAAGTTTTTCTCACCTGCAGAAGAGTTCGACAGGTTATCAACGACGACTACGGGAAAGCCAAGCAGGAGAAACTCCAGCACCGTGTGACTGCCCACATAGCCGCAGCCGCCTGTCATCAGGATGGTCTTGTCCGCGTTACCACTGGCCATTGCTGGGCAAATTTTCTGACGCGAACTGTCAAGAAAGGAATGTGTCGGGCAAACAACAGACAAGAATACAGAAAGTGCAAGGAAAATTAAAGGGAGGTATAACTGCAAGAAGAAGAAACATATGATTATATCAACACGAGAACCCGAACAAGAACACTAACTGGTGTACTGTAGAACATTTCAGATAATTATATCTAAACAGATGAGTGAAATAAATCTCCTCCATTTCTTTCTTTCTTTTTTCTGCTGTTGCTGCGGTGTCTTAAAAAGTATATAAAATGATGAAAAATGAAACTACTCAGACCATACTGTTGTCAATAGTCTTACACGTCTGTACTTGGATAGGCTAACAACGGATCGAAAAGCGGCGAAAGCAAATTGCAGTTTTATAACCGGTTGTAGACACGTCGAACGTTTGAAGGGCGAACTGAGATCGTATCTGTCTACTTATACCCTGCTCCGTCAACCAGCAAGGCATGATGGGAAGATGAAAGCAAGCGCGGCGTGGCTATGCACGTGACGTTTCCCCCAAGCTATGTCACAGCAAGACGACGGTTCGCGCAGCAGGTCTTGCTGCAGTGTCTTATTTAAGAAATCCCCAAAGCTTTGATTGCTGCATATACACTGAAGGTTTATTATAAGCTGAATTCTGCTTTATCTAGCGCATGTGCTTTCCGCAGTATGACAATTTTCCATCCTTCTCGATCAGCTAAACATCTTTGAAGGGGAACACTGAGCGCTAAGGTAATTGGAGAGCGCCTGGTCGTCTGCTAATGGAAACTGTTCATAACAGTCATACAATATAACTTTTTTAACGGTTTATAAACTCCAAAAAATTATTACACAACTAACAAAAACTACTTATAAAATGTACTATAAAATTCAATAGAAAATGTACTTTGGCAACCAGCTGAACAGCAATAAACCATCTAGTACAATGCAATTTCAATATGGCTGACTTTTTTCCACAATTCAACTCTGTGTTTATTATAGCATTGAGCCCTCCAGTCATATATGAGCTCAATGGGAAGGAATCTATAGAATCCAGCTTGTGGAAACGTATGCTGTTGTGCTGTAGAAACCATCTTGTTTTCCACGACTTCTTACACTTTGCTGGCTGCAGCAAGAGTGGCTTAGCTATGACAATCAATTAGGCTTTTCAACCAAGTTCACATGATTAAATAAGTGAAACTGTTTTCATCGAAACATCTGTTTAGAAAAGGACATGGATCGAACTGCCTGGGTTTGCGCCAGAAGGATTCGTTCAAAAAGAAAAACCTTTGTTAGGATAATTTCTTTGCTAGAAGTTTCTGTCTGCTATGAGGACACATTCGCAGCTGGACGCTAGAGCAGTAAAGGGCTATATAACAGTACTGCAGAAATAGCTCACCCACCTACAAACGTACCCGTATGTACGTCTGTGCCTACAGCCTCAGGCCGTCCCTACTGCTCGCGAGGAAAACTCTTCCCCTTTAAGATATGTTCACTTTACTTCAGAAGCTACCAAACAATTACCCCCTGTTACATAAAACATCAATATTGATGGGCGGATCATGATTGTCTTGGAGGGGGGGGGGGAAACGATGAAAGTCTATATACACCATAGCGCCCCTTCCTCCACCCCCAGTCCGCCCCTGATATTCTATAGTATGCCCATCATGTGTTCAGTGAGACTCATTGGATTTGGAATGCAAAGAAAATGACAAATCAAGTCGGGGCCTTCGGTGGTACATGAATATCAGAATGAAGATTTATTTTGACTCAACCAGCTGGAAGCTTACATTATCCAGTTCTCCAGGCTTTGTCGAGGGTTAGGAAAACCATAAGGTTCTTACATGCATTCTATTTATTCGGTTACATCCGTTCAAACTATATCCACCTAACCGACATACACTGTCAGCCCCAAGGAATGTCTGTTCGGTTATAGTACCCTTTCAAAGTATATCCGTCAACAGCTGACAATGCATGCTACAATGCCAAGAGAAAAACATATAAAAGTCAAAAAGAATCCTTCTAGCCTTTCATCATTTTGCTGGAGTAGTCTGGTGGTAATTTGAGAAGTTCATAAAGCTCAGTCGTGAATAGGGAACTTGATGGCATGTCTGCATTTGCTGGTTTTACGAGCCGGTGCAAGACCGGTATCCTGAAATAAAGAGTTGAGAGTAGAATCACATGCACATGAAGGAAATCGGTAGATATCAGACAGAGATAATAGAGAATGGATAGGAAAATGTAACCACTTCATAGCTCTGCAGTTAGAGAGGAGGGGACATCCCGTCTTCGCGGCTTCTTCACATTCAAAAACAAAACAAAGCAATGAACTTAAAAAGTTTATATTTCAACAAGCCATAATGACAGTGATGATATTGACCAAACTCTGAAAATTGCATCAATGTTTTCATCAAAATCATCGGAGAAAGCTGCTCCATGTCAAAGTACCCCGAGATACCTAAACCACGAAGTGGCAATTTTGTGTAACCTGTGGCAACTTTACTTCAACAGCTAATCATACAACTGTCCAATTTCTTGCTCTTTATAACCTTGAATATTCACTTTTTTTAAATAAAAGAATTATTGTTTGATTGCTTACAGGTGAATATTACAAGATAATTTTCACTGATGCAGTTATGGGCCTATGTCAAAAGCTAAATCATTTGCTTGTCAATCTTATGTCATGAACTAATCATCCTGAAGCATAATATTGTAATTCTTAGTAACAATGCAGGAGATATATCAGGTGCATGCCTTAACAGTAAGCAAGAACACACTGCAGCATTTAAGACCCCAAAACTGGGGTCAGCAAGTACAAGAACTTAAAAAAAAAATTCAGTCATTTTATGCAAGTGCTCAGGTACTCCTCTCTACATAAACTCGAAGCAGACGTCTTTTACTGTGTTTCATGTATGTGTTGACATTTTTCTATGTATCATGTATGTACAGACAGCTTGCAATGCATACACCTTTTCTTTCTGTGCTTGTTGCAATCAGTTACCGTAGACGCTCTGCTCAATGTAGTCACTTGAACCCAGCAAGATGTACCACCAACACAAGATTACTGCTCCTGCAGCACTAATAAGTTGATAATCTCTAAATCATGAAACGAAAGGTGAGAAAGAAAACATTATGACATGCAGTGTCAATCTCACTGAATCAACAAGTTATTTTGAAGTAATGGACTGCCTGAATTGTTCACAGTTGTCAGATTAAAACAATTTGAAGCAGGAAAAAAAAACTGCTTCAGTTTAAAAGGTCAGCTACAAACACATCTACATAGGTGAAACTTTTTCCACGATGAAAATTCTGAACGGTATGTCAGCAATTTCACACGATCCTAAAACTATGCACTGGTCATCAGTGCTGATTAATACTATCAATAATGCATGACAACTGAATGTATACATATCAAGTATAGCAGTAAATTTTAAAAATATGGTATGCACAACAATGAACATGCTGGCCTTTTTTTTATTTTATTTAACCTACTCAACTTTTGAGAAATTCCACATGACCACAATTCCAAGGCCTGAAAATCCAGTGTTTTATCCATGAACCTATACTTTGTACTCTAGCTCTCTCTCTCTCAGCCAGAAAGAATCTACACCAATAAAAATAAAACTACATTAGGTTTTATTTTTAAGAGAATATATAAAAATATAGAGCATCCCAATACATACAAATCATCCACCTGATACAGTTTTTTAAAGAACACCCAATGTTTAAATCTTATTTCATATCTTTACAATCACACTCACCTACTAAATACCATCAAAATAATATAACATCTACCCTCATAATAAATGACATTTTGACATCTGCACTTCCCACCACAAAATGAAGGAGTGGGGGCTGGAAGTTACTCCACAATTCAACTCGCTTTGTCAGCAGTGACCTGTATTACAAGTAAACAATACATGGATAATGTGTGTGGCATTATGTTCCTGACATAATGACAATAAACATTTCAACTTTCTGTAAGCTTACTCCAAAAGACATGCAGATATGCGACAAAAGGTGTCGCCCTTGAAGGCATTAGCTATTTTTGTCAATGCTCAGAACGTGCTGCTTATTTTCTGTAAGTGAAGAGAGAATTAACAATGGTAAAGCTTACTCATTCATGGAATGCCATTTTGCAATAACAGTATTATCTCTAAAACTAGGCTGTTTCTAACACGGAAAAACCAACCATAGATCTGCTGTGTGCACAGGGGGCTTACCAGGGTTGCATATTCAAACTTTTTTGTTTGGAAGGTGCAGTTAGGGATCGCTAATTGAGATTTAGCACTTTGGGGTTATGGTAAGTATTTTGACAAGAAACTAGGCTGCTAACACAGAAATACCACCCCAAGATCTGCATGTTGTGCAACCAAACCTTGAACAATTTTACTCCTGTAAACTAAACCGTATTTCACACTCCAGCTTGCTACCACTCTTTTCAACAGTTCTACATAAAGATTAGAAATCAAATAACAGCAACTTGCTATATTCCTTTTTATATCCACTGTAGTTCAGTGCCAATCAGCCTAAAAATGACACTGGCAGGGGAATCCATGCTAGCAATCTCTGCATGTTGTATGATCATCAGGTTACATAATATGTTCTTCATTATCAAGATACTTTCTATTGATTTCTGAACTCCTGTTGCTTAAAAATAAATATGCAACACAACAGGTAATACATATAAATAACAAATGAACAATTCATTTAAGTTATAAATACCCTTTAGTGTCTTGTTTCAGTTTCAAAATGACTGACTAGAACAGAAAATGCCAGCGCCATGCAATGGAGTTCTTGGAGCATGTGATGCTGTGCTGTGACCCTAAGAACGGCAGTAACATACTGCATTATCTTGACATACCACTAAACTATAATAATTTAAATGTTGACTTGTTCAGTAGTTATATTACTTTGCCTCTTTGTTGCTATGGGTAAAAGTGTTGCTTTAGTGATCAGTTTAAGAAAAAAATGAACACCATCCAGCAGGACCCAGCCATCCCAGGAGAATTCACCAGGAAAAAACCCACAAATTCATGCATGTATCACAAATGGCAGGGGTGGAGGGAGGGGAGTGGAGTGAGCGAGGGGAATACTTTTATTGCTCAAGTCATCAGCAGAAAATTGAAATAGACAGTCAAACACAGAGTAAGGCCAGTGGGTGGAGGATAGGGGGGACCCAGTCCTCCATGACCAAACTAAGGACAGAATCTGCCTGACAGCTGCACTGAAGTTATGTGAAGATGATCATCATGCCTGGTCCTACAGACCGAAAAGCCACAATGTCACTGAGCAACATCGTAATCAAACATCCAAACATCTCAGTTTGTCTGCTCTACACAAGGTGAAGACATCATTCCAAGCCAACTGCTGCACCCAACCTCCCTGCTATAACAGTCAGCAGCTAGAAAAACACATTGTTAAGCAGCCAATACAATTTTTGTCATATATCTTATACTCTTAGGAAATAAACTCTCATTAAGGAGATCTTTTGAAAACTCCACATAAGTATCAATGGTTACAAATTTTGAGGGGGTTTTGCCACAACTGTTGGTCCACTTTCAGTCCACACCTTCCACTCATGGTGTTGTAAAAGGTAGATGATATGTGCAGGAACCTTATGACAGCAGAACAGCTTCTTGTCAGTTCTGTGGTGTGTTGAAGCCCTGAGGATTTTGGGACTGCCATCTCCACAAATCTTCACCTGAAAAATCAGACGGCAACAATCTGTATAGCTGCAAATTCTCTTATTCAGTGAAATTCAGACAATCCTTATACCGATTGCACAGGTTGTTGAACTTACAGTCTATCAATTGTATGCCACTCTGAATGTATTTCTTAGGTTAATGTAATACCTTTCTTCCCTTTTTTTCTTCTCAAATCAGTTGTTAAAAAAGTTGTACTTTTGCTAACCTGCTGAGAAAATTAGACATGAAACCTGGAGAAGAAGAGAGGTAGGAATAGTGCACTTGCTTAAGTCGTAAAAACTGGTATGAGTTTTCAAATTAAACTGAGGGACAAAACACTCTGTCTAGCCACTAGTTCTCTATTGGTACACACAATATTTGTATATTTGTATATATTATCCAGAAAATACTTCTCACACCTATTCATATTATAAATAAAACTTAACAAGCAAGAAACTTACACAGTGTGAAAGACTTACACATTTCATCAAGTCCTTTCTTAGCTGTCCAGTTCAACTCCTTTGCCGCTAAGGAGGGATCACTATAGCACGATGCAACATCACCTGGACGTCTGTCGGCCAGTTTGTGGGCAATCTACATGCAAAATTGCAACAACAAAAAAAGAGAAAAAAGAAAAATTCACTTCCTGTGAACACACAAGGTTATGCATCTGCTGCAGTATTCAGCGTACTTCTTTGTATTTCCATGCAATGTTCCATTATTCAGTCAGCAAACTTTCTGCAGCAAACACCATCATTCTTGTCTACCAACAAAGAAAACTTGGTGAGATAGTCTGAGAATGAATAACTTCCTCTCGAGATCTAGTGCAGTATTTTTTTTTAATATGGAAAACACTTATCACAGTACATATCAAAGTTTCACTGGTTCGTCAAACCTGTTTTCCTGATGCTTTTTCAAATGCTTTGGCCATGTCTAGTACAGAGTAGCCCTGGCCAGTTCCCAAATTGTATATCTGCGATCAATCAACGATCAGTTTGTAAAGCTTTACATGCTACTTCATCACCTTTAATATTTATGCTGAAGTATGGTTTGGTGACAAGTACATGCATGGGTGAAACTTTCAAATTTTCAAAAAGAGCAAGATATGGGGCCAAGGGACTTCTACAAGTGTCAACATTTCTTAATTGCGAGCTACCATACCTGTTAAAATGACATACTTTAGATCCAGCCTAGCTCCAGGAATGTTGTTTTTAAAAGTCATTTGGGTTCCTTACTCAAATCTAATACACGCAAGAACTTGACGTGCTTTTGGCAACAGAAAGAGAATTTATATATATATATATTGTATTTTATCTTTACTTTTCTCTTGCCATGGATTTCTCCTTTATTGGATTTTTGACTTGTGGAATTTGCCATGCAACTTTCACCCATGCAAATGTACTGAAAAATGCCAGTGACAACACTTTTCTAACATCTTGTAACACAAGTCACACTTGACTTGTAAAATTCCATACAATTCATTTCGATAATGTGCTCAACCACTGGCCTCAAACACACTGCCACAAAAAGAAGTGGGAAACAAAAAGGAATCTTTGGAGGCGAGGTTGTGAGGTTTATCTTTAGAAAAAGCAGAATCTCAATAGGCTTGCAAAGTTTCCCTTGTCTATATACGTACCCACACTCAACAAAAAGAGTTGGAGGCCAACTGTGGCTGTAAACTAAACTGGAATCTATAAGGCAAACTGATTGCTACCTTTGACTCAAAAACACTTAGGCTAGAAAATGAGGCAGTAACTTGGTGACAAACACAGACGCTTGGCAGAAAATCCTCCCTTAAAATCAGTCACTAAGTTCCGTACAGATCACCACATAGATGATTTGACAAACATGTCATCCTCACCTTGAGACCACAGTTCTCATCCAGTTTACGGACTGCTGCCACGTGACCCTGTGCCAAGTCCACTACATGGATATAATCTCGTACCCCTGTTACATCGAGAAATCTGTCAGTCGTGCATCATCCTAATGTTTCATTAGAACCAGGTCAGTAGTATGTTTGGCTTCTCCTCAGATCAACATATCTGAATCTCAGCACACTGTCTTCAAATTTGCACATCTCCAACTCAGCAACAAGCAAACGATGAAACGAAGTGTTTGAAATACAGATATTCCTGGTGTTGTTAAAGAGAGGAACAGACCTTGAAGACTAGGGTTTTCATTCATTTATTTATAACTGAATCTCTGTGACACCGGATCTGATTCAAGTTGTCCATCCTATCCCTAAACACAGCCCCCAATCCGAACTCTCTCCCTCTCTCCCCAACACGCTGAAAGATTTAGACTAAGAAATATGTGGTCACCAAGAGCACAACAAAGGTATATCCATACAAAAATATTTACCTGTGCCATCAGGTGTGTCATAGTCACTGCCATAAACACTGAGGAATTCCCTGCGTCCCACAGCCACCTGTGCGATGTATGGCATTAGATTGTTGGGTATGCCCTGTGGGTCTTCTCCTATGCTGCCAGACTTGTGGGAACCCACTGGGTTGAAGTAGCGCAGAATGACAATGTTCCATTTCTGACCACAAAAGTCATTTTGTCAAAAGTCATTTTCATTTACGAAATAAATGAAAATGAAATAAGAGGCTGCAGCTTGGAGTAAAATATGTAGACAACAAAGGAAACTATGCCAGGCTGAAAAAAGATGCAAAAAATGTCGACCTACTCCTTAATCAGGACGCAAATACACAGATAAGCAGACACGTGGATATTGTCTGGATCTTTTGTTAGCTTGGTCTAGTTTCTTTTATCTGCATCCAATTTTTTCACAAAATCTACTCGATAAACTGCACACTTTTGCAAACTGCCCACCAAAAGCAGGCAGAAACGAGTCTTCAGTTCAAGCATTGAGCAATCTAAAAATGGCAATTAGGAAAAGAGCTGATTCCATCTCTCCCACCCCGAAACACACGCATACACAATCAGGCACACAAGTAGCACCGGTGTCATCTGTTCTCAAAATGAAATCTATACTGTTTGGAAATCTAAAAACCATGGAAACGAGAATTTACTTTGTTAGAAGCACTGATGTCCTGCAGTATCTGTTCAATCATATACTTGGATTTGCCGTAAGGATTTGTACAACTTCCCACAGGATGCTCTTCTGTCAGGGGAAGGAACTGAGGAGTGCCATACACAGTTGCTGAACTGGAGAAGACCAAGTTAAAAACTGCGTTGGCCTCCATCACCTGACATTAACAGACGAAGCAGGTTAGTTGAAAGAAAGCCTAATACATGCAGAAATAACCACATAAGCCTCAACATCACTTACGCTTCCATCCCCTTCCAAGAACTCTTTTTTCTACAGGACATGTATGTTCAGGGAGAGAGTATCACACTGTGTAAAATAAATGAGACAGGGTTGCTATTCTGATTCTCACTCTTTCTAGATTTGATCATGACCCTCACCATACCATCTTTTGAAAAAAATCCATGGAATTTTCCCTTATTTCAAATAATTATGACCAGATAATAAGTGTTGACTCAGATTCTACTCAAAACGATTTCAAAACGATTTCAACGGTGCAAAATAACAAAATGCTAACAACTGCTACCCGATCTCATCCTGAAATATGTGAAAAAAGATTTGCAAAACGAAGTTACATGGAGTACATGATCTCTGATCAACTTATTCTGCAAGACAAAATATATCTTTGGGTTAAATAGAGTCTATTATCTTTGGGCAACCTATATGGCAAAGTGAAGCATTATTTATAAGATTTACACATCACAAAGAAATAAATGAATATAATCCATGGAGATGAAAAATGTGTGGAACATTCTGCAAAATGAAGAAAATCCCCAGTTTAACACAAAGGGCTGACATCTAAACACTGTCTCTAGTGTTAAATGTAAGGCCAACTTGGGAAGTCCTAGGCAACCCAGCAGTCTTCGTATTCATGATCTAAGAGAATTAATTCATGTTGACAAGTGGTTCAGCAAGTGTAAGCGGAGTTCTTTTCTAGGTGGTTGTTATAAGTACTTCAGAAAAAAAACTGTGGGCTATACTACATACAGAGTCAGTTTTGATGATACTGTACTAAATGCCAACCGATTACAATGACTTCAGGCAAGACAATACTGGTGACAGGTGGTGCGGGCTACATAGGTAGCCATGCTGTCATCGACCTGATTGAAACGGTAGTTTTATTAAAAACAGATCTGTTTTTAGGTTGGTTTTTCAACCTGGTTCTGGGCAAATCAAGATCAAAATCATCTAAAACCTATGCAACATACGGGCCCGATCTTCCCTGTGGGGGAGTGCAACATACGGGCCCGATCTTCCCTGTGGGGGAGTGCAACATACGGGCCTGATCTTCCCTGTGGGGGAGTTAACACTAACAGAATAATGCAAATACAAGCCCAACAGGATACAGTGATATGAAACAGCTGTCAGAAAGATAAAAATCAGTTCCTACTAAACAACATACAGTAATATTGGAAATTGGAAGAGAAAAAGGCTTTCAATTGTCTGCCTTTATGCATTACTTTTATAAAAGATGTAACATTTACCTCCAGTAGGTTAGTGGTGCCACCCACATTTGTCTTGTAATATAGAAGAGGGAGTTCACATGACTCCCCTACAGCTTTCAACCCAGCAAAATGTATGACAGCTGAGATTTTGTGCTGCAACCATAATAGACTAATATATATATATATATATTGGTTTCTACACGTATAACAAAACCAGTATTATCATAATGCACAGGAACAGACAGCAATGGATGGTTGAATGACAAATACAAACAATAAAACTGATCCATTAAAAAAAAGTATTAAGGCTCTTTCATGCCTTTAAAATTCTGACCTTTTTAAATACTTCCTCTAAGGCTGGTTTGTTGAGAAGGTCAACATTGTAGGATGGTATCTGTTTCCCAACAATCTTCTCCACTCGACGAATACTCTCTGAACAAAACAGAAGTGACAACTTCCAGAGTTTTTTTAATATTATTGTGATCGTGATAAAAAAACAAAAACAAAAGCAAAATAAAAACAAGTCTGGCAAAACGTATTTGTCTTTTTAAACAAAATTATAACCAAATTACTTCTTAATCATCATCATTATAATCAAATTTTTGTATCCTTCTGGAGACAAAGGCTGGCTACAAAAGTCCTCCAGACACCTCAATCCTGAGCCAGCTTCTGTAACTGTCTCCAGGTGTGGCCCATCCTCTTGGTCACAGCACCAGGTATTTCTTGGCCCACCCTTTTCCACTTTCTCTGGGGGTTCCATGCAAGGCCTTGTCTTGTTGTGCTGGAAACTCGTATATGGTGGGTGTGACCAATCCACCTCCAATGTCTATAAAGAATCTCATCTCCTGCAGGCTCCTGCTTTGTTCGCTGCCACAGTTCTTGGTTGCTGATGGAATCAGGCCAGCGGATCTGCAGGATCTTTTTGTTCAGATGTTGATGAAAATCTGGATCTTCTTGGTGGTGCTGACGCAAGTCCTCTATGTCTTGGCTCCACAGAACAGAGATGATCTCACGTTGGTGCTGAATAATCTCATCTTACTGTTGGAGATGTGTATGGATCCCCAAATGTTTTTCAGATGGAGTAAAGCTGCCCTTGCCTTGTCAACCCTGACTTCAACATCAGCATCTGTCCCATCATTTTTGTCGAGGTAGATGAAGCTCTCCACCTCTTCTACTGCAGTGCCTTCCACCATGATGAGGGCTGGACTGGTGGTGCTGGCCTGCAGGGTGTTTGTTTTTCCCTTTGTAGGAACTGAGACCCAGGCAAGCATAATTGACTGCAATGATGTAGGTCTTTTCCTGCAATTCCTGCTGGGCGTGGAAGAGAAAGGCCACATCACCAGTGAATTTCTTATCATACTGAATGAAAATCTGAAAAGCTCGTTGACGAGAGGTTAAAGTTCTTGTTTTTTGTTATGCAAAACCTGCAACTCTTACCCATGCTGGCATTGATGAGGTTGTCAATGACAACGATGTCATATCCAGCTTCAATCAGCTCGATGACAGCATGGCTACCTATGTAGCCCGCACCACCTGTCACCAGTATTGTCTTGCCTGAAGTCATTGTCAAAGTGTGCAGCCCCTGCAACAAATCAAACACCAACCTAGATTATCTAATCAAACAAAAACAGCAAGGCAGTTTAATCAAACAAAAAACAGCAAAGCTGTTTTCTTCGGTCAAGATAATTTTACTGGTTTTACTTTTAGCAACCAGAAAGCACTGTGTATTCAAAAAAGGTATGACAAGTTTGCATTAGTTGCTTTTAAAGACATAAGTGTCACAGACAAATGACCATAACAGGGTGCTCACAAAGTCACCACAAAAGACACAAATAGCAAAAATACATTAAATAAGTGAATTCAGATTACCCAGCCAAAGTCACATTTCCCCCTGAATCCCCTCAGTTCTAAACAATGTTAACAAGCACAGAGCAAGCACATGGTACATCACCGTTTCCCTAAAAGAGGTAAATTCATGTTTATTTAGACCTGTACAACCAGAACCAACTTCCTTGTTTTGCTAGATTTTCACATTCTCGATTTCATCTCATCTTCAAAGAATCTGCAATTTGTTTCAATATTTACCTTTGCACAGTCTTTATGATCACATAAAAACCCAGGCCGATACGCTCCACTATTGAAAGTACATTTGTCACCATAAGTGGAATGGTACAGATGAGGTGACCCAGTGATCTGACCATGCAGACCTGATGGAAAGCTAAAACTGTCATGAGCTAACTGCATGCAAGATGGGGCATTTGGAACCCTCTGCCCAAAAGTTGCTCGCTCTGGTAAAAGGGGTGGCAACAGCGGATTATCATAGACAATTTCCGGTGTTATCAAAAGAGATGGCGCTGGCAATGACCATGAAGATGGTGTTGTGCGCTGGGTCACATCAAGGGTCAACGGTGGCTTCATGCTGAATGCACTTCCTAAGCCAGGGCCAGAAAATGTTTCGGACGTTTCTTTGGTGCAAGCCATGATGCAGCCATCATATCTGTCCATTTCTGCTGACTTTAGAAAACCTGTGTTTTTGCCATAGCCCTTGCAAGGAAATAAATTACTCCAGTTACTGGCAGTCCTTTGTTGACGCTCATTTCCTTCAAAGACACCATGAACTGCACCATGCTGTAGTGTGTCTTGGGCATCTTCCCGCTTTTGGTTGTTCTGCAGCTGGAGGTCAGGACTTGCTTGTTCTTGTGTTTTGCCATCGAGACCAAGTACTTTTGGTTTGTACACCACAGAGCCCTTCCCTTGGCAACCTGGCCATCCTGTAGCAGATTCTAGAACACTTTCTTCAGGTTGATTTGATGCCATGCTCTGCCACCCACTCTTGTCATAATCATCTTCATCATCGTGACTATTGTATGAAGAACGCAAGCTCCCCGCCTTGTCATTCTGCACCAGATCAGATTCATTAGCTCTATATGAGATTTCCAGAACTAAAACTGGTTCCTTGTCACAATATTCCCTCCAATCAATGTCTTTAGCCTGCAGACACATTTTTAGCTTTTTCTGTTTCTGGTCAGATTGTAGCTGTATGATGATTCTTCCAAATGATCCAGGACATTAGGCTGCCTCGGCCACAAACAGGAAGCATAACTTGTTTCAATCCAAAGCTAAGAAAATTCCAGTAAAGGAGAAAAACAGGGCTCATCTGAAAATAATAAAATGCAACCATTATCTCAATGAAGGACACATAACTAATATTAGAATCATTAAAATCTATACATAAAAATGCATAGATATCTTGTGGTTCAACCTGCATGCAAGCTTTAAATTTAATGTAAGACTTTTTCTTCTTTCTATGCTTAGCTACTACATGCATCAAAATCAGTCTTAAGTCTCTCACTCATTGCCATATAATCATGCAAACAGAACATGGCAATGTTAAAACTCTTTCAATTGTATCTGAAGCATTCAACACACTAAGCCATAAACATGGGGCACTAACAACTATTGATTTTAGGGGTTGTACTGTGGGGAGATAAGGGGTTCATTTTGTCCTATGACAACTCACAATTACATGTAGCGGGCACAGAACAGATTTCATTTCCTGATAGAAGCTTAGGCTTTGATACTGTGATAGACTTACTAAAACAATCCCATTATAAAGCTGTCAGTGTATTTGTGTAAGTGAGCAAGCTCATATATACATATACACAGTGTATATACGTTCAGTGTATATACGTTCATAAATTGTCAGTTGTTGATGGTGTCATTGTTGTTTGTTATCACCATCGCCCTCCTCCTCATCATTATCTTCCTTTTCTTCTTGTCACTTGGTTCTTAGCATTCACAGGATGCATTTATGTTATAACAAAATTTAGCTAAGCAGCATCAAAGGGATGGAGAAAAAAATATCATTATAGGAAATAAATAAACATAAAGCAAAACAGGAAACTATGGCTATGCCCCAAAATAAAAATGCACAGGCACCTACTGCATTTACTGAAGGAAAAAGCAACAAACAACTAAGACATAATTATGGAACTACACCTATTATGACAAACAGCTTGTAAAATACCAAAAATAATCAGCAACTGCAAAAATTTTCACACGCTAAAGACATAAGAAATCACTTGGTAAACTCACCTCCCGAGGTCATGTTCAGCTTCCTGGACAATGTCCTTGTCTGGACTGAGGTGGTTTAATCACACTAGGCAGTCCTTCTTATTACAATAACCATTATAGCTTATTAAAAGATAAATTACTACGGCTGATCGTGAGTCATGCGCAGTATCAGTGAGCACAGCAGCAGTCGGAACATTTAATTAAATAGCACATCTGCAGCACTAGGGTCATCAAGCTGTTAATATGGGCAGACTGCGAATAATGAGCTTTTTGCTGATCAATGATGACCAAGCCCAGAAAAAAATCACAAAAATCACCATAGTGCTGTGCCTGGTGGTTCACATCAAGCTTCAACAGCTGAAGTGACAATATTTTTTCACTCTACTGCGGAGCACTTCTTTTAGGTAAGTCAACAAACTCATGTGATAACATGTTAAGTCTCTTACTAGTCTCAGCAAAATCATGGACTAAAGTTGTGTGGTTTCTTTAATTCTACATTGCTGCATTCTCTAACACCCCAGTAAACATTACAGCTAATCACACAAAAGCAAGACAATCTAATCTGATAAATCATACTGCAGCACGACCAACAGGACAGAATTTATTGTATATATATATATATATTTGTTTAAATTGCTGTTAAAAGTATTTTTAACTAAAATATTAGATAATACACTTTCTTCAATATTTCTTTTAAAATTGTTTGTAACAGTTCCTGATTAGCGTTATGCTGTATCCAATTTCTCACTAAAAATAGCAGGGATGGTCAGAACGGCATGTTGCTAGTTATGTTTAGTGTCAGCATCAAATACTGGTGCAATATTTAGAATCTTTTTACTGCACAACCTTTTTGTGCACCTGGTGTACCTATATATGCATTATCTTTTGAATTTGCTTGAGTTTCTCACGTTATATCCTGTAACTCGTGCATTTCAGCACCCAGTTTTGTGTAGGCTACTGTAGTCTCTGCTTGGCTCACAAAATAGAATACCAAACCATGCTCTTTAAGCATGCCTGTGACATTCTGAAAGACAGTTGCGTGTTTGGTGCAGGTATTTTAATTTTAAATATTATCCTCAACAGTTCTCAGCTGACACTTTCTAGGCTCATTTCACTTACTGAGCTAGGAGGTTAGTGTCACTGAAGTATGATAAAGAGACACTCAGACAGTGCCTTATTTCGCTAATATATCATTGTACATCTCATAGCTGAAAAAAAATTGAATATTGGAAATTCTGATCACAAGAAAACTCCCATGCAAAAATATAATCCATATCCATCAACTACTAAAAAACAAAATGTCCCACACAACGGTAACACTTCCTGAATATGTATTTAATTATATATTATTTTATGTTTTTGATGGCCTCATTTCTGCAGTACCTCTTACAGTCCCTTGTAGAGGCATCAAAGAGGTGTTTAGAAATGGGGAGCAGAGAACCAACAAAAAAATTGTGGGGAGTCTAATAATATAAAACAATATTATAGTATTTTTCAAAACATTTCTTTCAGTGCAGTGGAAGTGAGCTTACAGTATTTGGGTCATGGTACAGTATTGTGACAAGAAAAGCACTGTTATCACTGCAAATTTTGTTAGACCATTTCATGAATTACTATATTAATGAGAAACTAAAGTGTGCCCATTCTGTCCTAAACAATGGTACAGCATTCTGAAATAAAAAGACTTCATTTCTATCCATCAATCCAATGTCTCGTTTCTTTTTCTGCATTTCTGCAGTAATAACAAAGCTCTTTATAATTTTGTGCACATATACATATACAGACGATCAACTCATTTTCCTCTATATTCCCTCTTCCACCCACCCCACCCTACCATCTCTAAGTTTCACATACAATAACAACAAACCTGTCTTGAAAATGTGCAGCCCATGATAAAGAGTAATCCTTTTTTTTCTTTTGGCTGCACACAAATAAATGTGCATGCACTTTTCTAACAAAATTACATGCAATACATCAGGAACGTCCTCTACTTATTTCCAGCTGGAAAGTTTTCTGACTGCCAGCACTTGGAAGTCACAGACACTGTTACAAGTGTCACCGGGGACCAGGTAGAGTCTGACACCAAGCAAGGACGTGCAGCAGCATCTGAGGATGACATAATCCTGTTACGTGACAAGGCGCAGCTTCATGGCCATCCTCCACAAACCCACATCACACTCACCTATCCACCCACTCCTGAAGTTTCTGCCCAAGGATAACCACAAGAGGGGAAAAACCCTAGACATTACAGAAGATGAACAAATGTGGCTGGGAACAACTCTTCTTCACCCGCCCAACATTCAAGGCCATGAGATTTCTTGCAGCTGGCTGCACCAAAAATCTGAATGCACACTTGTAAATATTGGAGAGTGGACAGAAGGCCGACAGCAAATATGCATGACAAACTTTCAAGGCATCATGTTGCCAAGTTCAGACACTTCTCTTGCCCAGTCTCTCATGGCAACCCTACCTTACATCTCAAGGTCTCTGAAGCCAGGATGGTAAACCAAGATCAGGGTCTCTGTCTGACCAGAGTAAGGGTTCAAAACTTACATTTTCTCCATAAGCGCTTCAATAAGGTCATTAACCACCATGTATTTACCACACACAGTGATACAGAACTGAGGAAATGTTACAAGTGTATTTCTCATTTTCATTCACTACATGTAAGAAAAACCAGCAGTCCCCTTTAGCCTCACCTGCTT
This sequence comes from Lanistes nyassanus, assembly GCA_004794575.1. Classification (NCBI taxonomy): domain Eukaryota; kingdom Metazoa; phylum Mollusca; class Gastropoda; order Architaenioglossa; family Ampullariidae; genus Lanistes; species Lanistes nyassanus. Next base: position 48,920 of record SMGT01004407.1, on the reverse strand, counting down.
GCCATATGGTTCACTGGGATCAACATAAACAGTTCTCCGATCACCGAGGCCAAGTAAATATTTTCACACATATTCAATAACTTCAAAGTAAATTCTGTTCATTTACTTGCTTGGATGATTTTAACAGGTCTGTGTGTTATTTACATTATAGATTCATGTGCTGCAGGCCATCACCTGTTCTCCTGCAGCTACCATCGTTTGATATCTAGTTTGTTTTTTGCACTTTATTCTACAGTGTAACACCCTTCTTCCAAGGTCTAAAAATCAAATTTGCTGAAGGATGAAGAGATGGTAAGATTGTAGTACTCAACCCACCCATCCCCCATGTCCCTCTTTGCCTTTATAAACTGTTTCCATCTCCTTCTCTCAACAGTCTTGATGATTGTTGTTCTGTGTAATTACAACTCAGGGCAAAATTTACAATACTGTGACATTTTAACGCATTATTTACTGCTTAGCATACACAGACTCAAGTTTTCAGTTTTAGACCCTGCTGTGTAGTACTTCAGGACTGCTGCTGTCCCAACGGATGAGGCAGTCAGTTGTTCCCACTTGTACAAAATCTATTTGTACAAAATTGCCACAACTGCAATGTCTCTCTAACCAATTTATCACCACTCTCAACTTCACATTGTAGATCAGTCTCAAAGTATCTCAACTCTATAAACAACAAACTCCCTCTTCCTTAGAAAATCTTTGGATGTTCATTGTCATAAAACTTTACAAAAATTTTACTTTACACAAATTTTTTGTCCACAACTACACAGGGTAAATCAAGCAAGAAACAAGACTAGAGACAAGACTATGAATAATGACTGTATGAAGTTAGAATATGAGTTAATGAGTTTGTGATCTGGTCATTAGAAATTTTTCAAGCAAATCAAACTTGGTTTAAAAAAACACCCAACATCAGACAACACACATATACAAACTGGTCATAGGTTGAACATTTATTAGCAGGTTGTTAAACAAGCAGTCAGCTGTATAAACAGGAACACCTAATCGAACAGATCCATTCACACCCATTTCTCATATACAGCGCAGTGACTATTGTACAACAGTACAGCTTGCAGTTGTGCACTTAATCACAAAAGTGCTGATGGCTTAACTTTCTCATCCATCATAAACAAATACCATAACCATATCTGAAGAATTATGAAGTAAAATAAAAAGTGTTGTGGTTACAGTTACCCAACGACCCTATTTTTACTTGCCAACCATAAAGTGTGTGTGTGCGCGAGCGAGAGGTTGTGTGGGTGTGGGTGTGTCCTGTTAAAAAAACTCATAAGGGACATAATTTTACACTAGACCTACATTAATATCTTCCCCTTTTCCCATGAATGCTAAGAAAGCTACCAACCTACTAAACCTTTTTTTAAACCAGGTAACTTTAACCACAAGATTTTTTTTAGCCTAATATGTCAGCATAAACTCCTTTAAAGCTACACACCAAAAAAAAATCCTCCACAGTAACAACTCTTTCATCAGAAATGACATTTCCATTGCACAGGAATGAGCCTTTCCAAACAATCTTTTATTTTATGGAGAATATAGTGAAGGGATGAAAATACACTGTACTCCAGATTTCCAGATCAATTGTCCTATTTGTGTCAGGCAATGGACACCATTTTGGTTTTCACACTTTTCCAATCAGTTTCTGCAAAGTCAAAATGTAGGACCAAAACACTGTGAAATCTATCTGGTTTTCTGTTGCTGTTCTTTAAGATTGCTGTCCGGATAATGAAGGCATGTGGTGATTTGGGATTTAGTATCTTACAAGTTGGCCTCCTCTCAGTTTCTAATCTTACGCTGCAGTATCTGTTTAGCATTTTGTGCCAAATCACTAACTACGGTTTTATCATGGAAACCATAAGCACCCACCCTTGCAAAATGCTTCCATATTCACAGTCATCTGTGTACTTTAGTTAAGATCTGAAGGTACAATCCTGATTGATTCTGATTGTCTTAGGGACATGACATGCACTGTGCCACTGCATCCCAACGTTTTGTCTTACTAACAAAATTATACGTACAGCATCCATCATGGATTCCATATAGGCGTCACTTGCTTTGAACTGCAGAGTGTTTACTGTTTCAGTAAAACTGTTACATCGAGATCTGCGGTGTGCTTTAATGTTACCAAATGTAGAAGACAATCACAATGTACCACGGCACTACACATGTGACCTTTCCACTAATAAGGTCATGTCCTTTGGGTCAAATGCGTGAAGGGTGCACGCTCAGCAAACACCTTTGTGTTGTACGTCCAGACATTCCAGAACTTTGTCAAGTGGAATTATCTTTTTACTGCTCCTTATTTTAAATATATAATAATACGATATCAGATATGTAATTGACTAATTCCCTCTTTAGTCTTTTAATACAAACAGTTTAATAGGTTTTATGCCAAAATTAGACATAGCTTAGGTATCAAAGAGTGCTATTTTGCCAGTAAAACAACTGGTACTGGCACAAGCACAGGCAGTATAGTCCAGCTACACTGGAAGACGTGGGGTGAACCACCGGTACTGCATGCTTAGCTCACCGACGGCTGACCGGAGAGATTGGCTTTGGCTTTCTAACTGGATCTAACTTTAGTCGAATACCTATTATGTTCACATAATCGTCTATAGTTTGTTTCAGTCAACGTTCTTCTAATACATAATTAAAAATCATCCTCACCTTGTGATTCCGAGAGTGTGGGATGGCAGAGGAGATGTTTACCCTGTCCTGTCGTGTCACGTCGGCAGTCGACGAAAGTGAACGCGATGGTGTTTATCTCCCTTTTCAAAAAATAAAAAAGGAATGAAAGGGGGGAAACTGCCGAAAGAACTACCGTTCACGCACTCCGCCAAAATAAAAGTTGTGATTTTCTAGGGGTGTGGGTGAGGGATAGGTGGGGGGTAACCAATGGGGGGCGCTCTGTTTAGAACTGAAAGGAATAACTTTTTCGTTTTTCGCCACCAAAAGCCAGTTTATATCTGACATGTCGATATGTGGGACAAGTGATTCAACGTCTTCCTTAAAATACTAGGGTGGGAAAAGATGAAAAAAAAAGTTGAACAACATCGGTTCACGGTTGTCGCTAATCCAGCAAACCATGCACTGGAATCTAAAATGATAAAGCTGCCTGAAATAAAGAATTATTGGTTGACCAGTGCCAGTAAACTTTTTTTTTCAAGTTCGAAAACATGCCTTTAACACAACATGTAGCTTTGTAAGCCGTAGGTTGCAAACTTCCGGTAGTGTCTGGTAAATCCGTGAGTTGTGTAATTCTTTCAAAAGGAATATTTCGCCATGGGATGTGACGGAGGAACAATCCCCAAACGAGATGAACTTGTCAGAACGAAAAAGAAACCAGAGCAAGTGAGTATAACCAACAGTTTTGACTTAGCTCATTAAGTGATTGAACGAAAAGAATGAGAAAGTGGGGAAAACTATTACAGAGAATCTGAGATCTGTAATAGTAAATACTAGATTTTAGATTTTTTACGATAAATGCTAAATTAGAAAATACCGTGGATATCAATTCGTTTTCAAAAGGTTTTAACCCCCCCCCCACTCAAACAAAAAAAAGTTTAGGATGTAGCTTGAAGTTGAACAAGCTTTTTTTTTTGTTTGTTTTTGATCACCCACATTTTTGAGTCGTTCACATTGATTCGATTGAATGGATTGATTGTTTAACGAATACAGAACAGATTCATTATTGTAATCAAAAAATAACATTCACCTACCATGTCATAAAATATAATTTCTATTACACATCAAAATGCATTACCACTTTGATCTGTTGCATTTACAAAAATATGACCGTGCGTTTAGATTTAAACAAAATACAATGTAGCCTAATCTATAATACTGAGACTATTTTTTAAAAAAAAGTAAACTAGCTCTTGCAGACTTTTCATAATTTTTTACTTCTCTTTGACTAGTTCAACTTTTCATGTGGGTTTTTTTGGGGGGTGGGGGTGGCAACCGTGGCATTACATGAAATGGAAACAAAGCCAGGGAAGTGTCACAGGATCCCTTTTATGCAAGGTCAAAGAGCAGTCTCTCCCCCCCCCCCCCCCCCCGTGAAATCGGCTTTCTTAAAATATTGCTTACCCAACTTTTAGAGGTTGAATAAGAGCGCAAGGAGTGTTTGTTTACATTATTTTCAGAAAGATAAAGCAGCTGACTTGGCATTCAGATGGAGACATTGTGCAATCAGTCAAGAACCACTTGTTCAGCCTATCATGGCATGTGAACTTGGGAGGTCAGTAAAGACTCCTACAGAGGCACATACACTCTAAATAGTAAATAGTATTGCTGTATCAATGACTGTTGAACAAAAGGAGCACATTTTTTCATTTATTATATGTAAGTGTTGTGTCTATTTTTTTATTATACCAAATTTGATTGTTAGAAGCATGCATATTGGATATTATGTGTGCATGTATTTGGTTGCATTATAAAATTAGGATTCTGTTTTGTTCATTCTCAAAGGAAATTTACTTTTCTGTGTATGAATCTCAGTATAGTACATGCAGTGGTACATCTTGGTAATTTAGATGACAGGTATCCAAGGTGCAGCTTGTCTATATGCCAGCATGCAAAGACAAAAGCTTGCTTTTTTCAGTTTTGACTACTCTTACAGCCAGCTTGCTGAAAGTGCAGTCTTCTGTTAAAAACTTTTGTTGGAATTTAAAAAAAATACTATATCTATTAGTTCTTGTACTTGAATTGAAACATATTAGCTCAAATGTTTTTGTGTTACATCAGATTATTACTAGGGCCTTTTAAATTTGCCCCCAGACTTTACAACAAGGAATCTGTTTTGGAGTTGCTGATTGACAGATCTAAGTTTGAGTGTGCAAGCAGCTTTGAACATCTACGTGGCCTCAAGGTAAGAGTGTATATGTGTGTGTTTTAAGAACCTACTAGTGTTACAGTGCTAGTGCTAGTGCTAGTGCTATTTGATTTCAGGACTGATTGCAAATGTTAGTGTATTAAATTTTTTTTTAGATCATTTACTTCAGGTTTTCTTATGTCTTAAAGGCTTTAAGGAGAAGAACAAACTGAATTGGCTCTTATGGGCCTTAAAACAATCTGTTCACTATATTAATCACAAAATAATAAATTTGAGTGGTGCTGGGGGATTGTAAAATTACTACCTGAACAGACCCTAAGGATTGAGGTAACTTTGATTCATCTACATGTAGTAATAAACAAGAATTCTATCTGGCATACATGTGCACACACACATTCAGTGATACTGGGCAGAGAGAATTGGAGCTGGTCATTATTAGCATTTATTGGTGGATCATTTAACAGAAGTTGACACTCAAGTAGAGTGTAATATTAACACTTAACAGGACCTGAAGCAGCTACATCTAACAAAGAATCCAGCTGCTGAGAAGCAGAGTTCTGCAGAGAAGGGGGATGGCTACATAGACATGCAGCTTGCCGACTACATTTGTCCAGTGTCTGGGTTGGAAATGAATGGGAAGTACAGGTAAGCAAAAAAAAAAAAAAAACCTTGCATTTCAGAATGTTAGACCAAAAAGCTTTATAGATTATGGGTGGAAAGTTTGAAATCTTGGAGCTGTTGGTTTAAAAAAAAACACAAACTTATGCAGTGTTTGACTAAACTAGCACTGATTACATGACAGTATTGTGTCTGAACATAGTCATGTTAAAATGTACTGAGGCCATTGGGGGGGGGGGCGGGGAGGGTATCCAATCAAAGGGAGATTATTACATTTTGCAAGCTGTTCATTTGTAGTTGCTGTACTTAGGTAGATTGTGAGGGTACTGTTATATTTGTGTCCATATATATTGGACCTGTATCTTGATGTATTTTTAAATATTACATGCAATTTTCTGGTTATGGTTTCAATCATGCAAGGTAGTGTCATTGGAGCAATAAAGTAAAATTTCTTGCAATTTTTACATTTTATGTTCTATGAGATTATGTAGATGGTCTACTCAAGTATACAGTAAAACCTAGCTTGTGCAGTCCCCCCAAATAAGTGGCCCCCCAATGTCTCTGGACACTTTTTATCTTCATGGATTAGTTTCCAGCACAAAGTCACCCCAACCAGCGGTCACCTGCCGAAGGCAAACAGGGACAGTGACTTTAGTGACAAAACTTGAACTTTACCTGCTCGAGGGGACTTTACATGCTTTTCGGGTCTCCACCACCTCCCACGGTTTTTTCACATTCACTTACACGGGTGACTTCATCTGAGAATTCGTACCCACAAGCTTCATGTTGATAGTACCTGTACACATCTACAGTTTAGGTCATCGAGTCAATAAATGATCATAGAACCAGCTGGGTGAAAACAAAAAATCCTAACACTTGATGAGTGTGTAAATTTCTTGTAAAAGAGATAGAAAGTCTTTGTGCAATATTGCAAAAGATTTGGACTGAGGGAAGATGCAGATTTCTGATTGTGGGAGTATGCTTTGAAAATGGAAGAACGGTGACTGTTTCGATCTGAAATACATCAAGAAAAAAAGACGATCTACAAATATATAAATCCGCATGGAACTGGTTGTGCATTGTGCGATTGAAGAATCTACCAGTTCGTGGATGTCTGATTCATGCACAATTGTACTCCCCATCCCCATCCTCGTCCTGCCTCTCTCATTCCTCTATGATCTATCTTTTTTTTTCAGTCTCCGATCAGGAGTACCTTTGTTTAGAGATTATTAAAAGATGTGCGATAAAGTAATTTTAAATATTCCACCATCAATTTTAAAGAGAGACATTGCAAATAAATGTATACATTTCATTCATTTAAAAATGTGCTGTATTTTTTTCTTGTTTCAGCAGTCTGTTTAGTTGTTCATTGTGTTGGGGAAACATGCAGTTTCAGTTCAACTAAATACATATACAATAAGTACAATACAATAAACGTATTTACATCTCTACCTAGTTATTGCTTTTATGATTTTTTTTTTCCTTATTTATTTCTTTCTATCCTATCTCTCATGAATGGTTTTTACACTAAGAACATGTATATGTGGTCCCGAGTTGCAAATTAGAGGCACCCCTGATGAAGGGCCACCTGCCATGTAGGGCCACTTTTGGGTGGAACCAAGGGTGTCCCCACAAGACAGGTTTCACTGTATCAAATTGGGAAAGTGGTGTGGGTGTTTTGTTTTTGATAGAAGTCCTTTCATTCTTTTGTACAGTTGTGTAGGTGCACTTAGTAACTACACTCCATTACTGCTTCTTAGCTTGCTTATATTTAAGTTAGAATAATTTTTTTTAACGCAGGTTCTGTTTCTTGTGGTCATGTGGGTGTGTCTGCTCAGAGCGAGCACTCAAAGAAATCAAAACTCAGACATGCCACAGGGTGAGTGTCTTTTATGATTTTTGATGATTTTGCAGAAACAGTGATATAACATGATTGTGGTGCAAATGCCACTGAAGTCCACCTTTAGAAACAAATATTTTTGCAGCCAGTCATTCACTAAAAACGTTTGTCTTTCTTGCATGGAAAATCCATTTTTTGTCTCTTAATGTCACCTGTCTCCTAAAAATGAAAACTATTTGTAGAAATTGATAACTACATTTTTTTAAAACTACCAAATTGTGCTTGGAAAATAAATATGTGTTAAGAACAAGACCAAACCAGGCTATATTATTGACCAAATCTTTGACTATTAGGTTATTTTAATACACATATTAGAATGTTTGCATTCAGCCCATCACAAAGAAATTACTAAGCTTACATCACCTAATTTTGTTGTTGTGCAGTGTGGGAAGTCATTTACAGACAACGATGTTGTGGTGCTCAATGGCTCAGATGAGGATGCAACCCAGAATCAGTACAAACTGGATAACAGGCGGCTGCTAGCCAAGCTGGCAAAGGTGAGAGGAGGCCTGTATCAGGTGTCATAGGTGGTAATGAAACTGCAGTTAATATCTGACGTGCGGCATGTTAAGAAGTTTAGTGTTGCTGGTTTCATTCATGCAATACTTTCATAATGTTGTCCCAGATGCGAGTAAATAGCTATCACTTCCCTGCAAGACCAGTTCAGGTTGACTTTAATGTCCATTGAGATCACTATCTTTAGCAGTTCCCTTTCCCTCTATTATAAACATCTCTGAATAAAGCCCTTTGTAACGTCTGGACTTCATCCTGCAGATGCTTTGGTGTCTCCTGTCATTGTAAATTACCTATAAGTTCACAAAAGAGCCATTCCCTCTTATAAACTTCTAGGTACTTGAGTTGGATACATAATCCACCTCAAAAACAGATGTGCCTTATGGGTACTTTTAATAGGAAAAACATAGTTTAACAAACTAGGATGCATGGTCATCCAGTTAAGAAAGGATTTCGCGATGCATTTAGTACCCCCAAATTTATTGGCACTTTTGTTGGACATACAGCAGATATGAGTGCCTATGCAATCCAACTTAGAACCTTTCTGCTTTCATGTTTCTTGTTATTCTGTCTCCAGAGATCCAAGAAATCTGGAAAGCAAGATGCACCAGCAGAAACAAGCACTTCAGAAGGTTAGAATTTCTGTATCTTGAAGAGATTCTCGAAGGTTTGGTGGCTTTAAATGTTTTAAATATCAATAAATAAGATGAAAGTATACTGTTTTGTTTTAAAACTTTAAGAAAAGTGTTTACTGGAGGTAACTTGTCTAGTCCATGGAAAGGCTTAGATTACTGGATTCACTTGCATGCTAAAAGACAGCAATCAGAAATAAATTCATGAACAGGTTGGGTTTTGTTATCAAGTTTCTTTTTTAAAAAAAAAAGTGGTATGTGGTCAAATGCAGATGGATGCAGCAGCTCAAAACGCCCTTGCCCAGAATCAGCTAGTGATGCCTGCAGCTCCACGTGTGGATCATCAGGAAGATCAAAGCTGGCCAATGGAGCAACAGAGGACAAGAGAAAACTGACCAATGGCAGCGCTGGAGTCAATCCCAGAAGCTGTGCTGAAAGCAAGGAGAGCAAGCTGACCAAAGGTGCCACAAAGAGCATCCAGCAAGATCCCAAAGTGAGCACAGTGTACAAGTCACTGTTTACCAGCTGTGAGGAAGCCAAGACACAGAAGCAGGCTCACTGGGTTACTTTCAATCCCCAGTACTTCTAAACTGAAGACATTCCTTTTACACAGTGTGCAGGACTGTACCATGTACTGCCCATGATAGATTTGCCAGATAACTTGAACTCATACTCAAATAGGCATGCTCTGTCCTACATGTCCTAAAGAAAGCCGAAGACAGCAGCTTGCATTTCAAGGAATGTCACCCAACAGAAGTGTTTATCTGTGCTCACTAACATTTGCTGCCACACATCATTTTTCCTAGCACCCCAGCCTCTTGTGAGTTCCTAAGCTTGGTCAGTGCTATAGTGTGCAGGGCAGGTTATGACATTAGTTCCTGCATGAAATGTTTCCATG
>SMGT01004407.1:0-38902 GCA_004794575.1 Lanistes nyassanus | reverse complement strand
GCGGAATCATTTGCAGAACTTGGCTTTTGCTTGCAAATGGGTAAACCATTACTGGCACAAATAGGGGGTACATAATTTCATCTAAAGCATATGAAAGGATGCAATTTTCTATTTTAAAAAATGAAAAAAAAACTTTGCTTTTTGTTAAAATTCAGCTTCTTTGACACCCATTCCTCCTGTGTCCTAACTAAAAAAAAAAAAAAAAGTGAAAGAGGAAAATACAGGATTTACTCGATGTCTAGAGTCCCTAAGTAAAAATCATCTGTTGGAACAGAATATTTAGGGTGCAAATTCATTTAAACAAGGATGCATTCTGGGTACATTCAGGAAACAAGGGAGCAGTCTTGACAAAAATATTTGTTCTTTCTTTTAGGAATATGCAGGATCTGCCTGATTTTTGGTACACGTCTGGAACCATATGCTCAAAACGTAAACCTATAGGTAGCAACTTACGAGCAGACTTGGACAGTAGGACTTAATTTTGTCATGAGCTAATGAACACCAACCCTAAATAAAAAAAGAAAAAAACCATGTGCACAGAAGACCATACCTATGTGCTAACCATCGGCTAACCAAAAGCACCAAAATTCTGTACTGGCTGGTGTGCACAGAAAACAAGTATGCCTCTCCTCACTAACCCCATATATCCTTAAACAGCATTTTTAAATGAAATGCATGCTAGTCAAACAATATACAACATTACAAAACGATAAATGCATGGAATGAATGGACTTGGCTAAAACATACCCACAGCCAACTGATTATACAAGAAAAATGCATCATATAAGTTATAACAACAATGCTGTACAGGCATTTTCAAAATTATTTCTTTGAAAAAAATTATTGCACATTTAAGCAATACTTAGTGCACAAAACAGCATTAATCAAGTGCAAATGTTTTAATAAATTAATTTACAACAACAATCAAACCTTAGGCTAAAACTCCAATGATTTCTTATCAGGGGAAAGTTTCACCCATGCGCAAGTGATCATCTATACATTCATGAATGAATGAAGAACACAGTGCTCTCAGAAGTATCTGGAATAAAATCATTTCTGTAATTATCGTCAGTATCGTTAGTCAAAATGCATCACCGAAGAACTGGAGTAATGACTCCCAACAATGAATTGTGTAAATCATCACCAAATCTAAAATGGCTCAGAATATGTAATTTCTGCATCTTGATTTAGCGCAGATCATCAGAACCATTAGGTCTATGCTACAGGGTAAATAAGGGATTGGGGGGATGGGTGGGGGGTGAGTATATAGGCAGTACTACGTTGAACATAAGACTTCAAGATATTTTGGACTGGACTAGCAATACTCAATAAATGCAAGTGGCTTGCTGTTGCAGGTATAAAGATAATAATCACATCAACAACAACAGTAAAATGTAAGTTTCAATCTTGCAGAAAAAACTATTACACCATTTTCAATAGACAAACTACACAATTGCAAAATCTTCATGCACACACCAATATGTCACAAGAACACAAAATGTAAAGTTCTCAGTCTAAAAAGATCTTGATACTGATGACACTACATTGTACATGTTCACCGGTGCCATCCAAAAGATTTATCAGCAACATCTAAAAAAAAAAGTGGCCAATATTTTGGGGCAGCTATAAGTATTCTGCTGAACTCTTGGCAACAACCTGTTTAGACACCACCAATGTTACACAAATGATATCACCTCATAATGCTAATAAATCCTTGTTTTGCTGCCCAGAAGAATTTTTCCTGTCAGCAGTAAATATTTTATTCCACCTGTTCGTAACACTGTGAAATTATAACTGTTGCAACCTCTGCATATTATAGTTTGATTGCTGATACCACTTCACTCATGTAAATCTATTCCACCCGTTGATAAATATTTTATATTTCACAACATTTGAGTAAAGTATGAAAATAAAAAAAGCTGCTACTACCAATGAAATTTTAATTATAGAACCACACAAGTTTCACAACAAAGAGAAATGTTATGTTCCAACAGTGAGTCCAGCAGGCAGCCGAATCATTCCCGCTGAGCCCATCATTTTGCATCTTGGTTATCCTTCTTACATCACCTTGCCTTTGTAAACCTCTTCAAAATGCAAGGAAGGGTGATGTTAGGCTTCATGTATCAAGAAACCTGATGTTTTGCATCAAGGCCTGGTTCATTTAGTGGCTCCATATGACTTCTGCTGCGTAGGAATATCGACGGCAGCAGACACTGCATGAGGAGAAGCTTGATTGGTCAGCGCAGTGGTGGCCTCAGCATCTGGTGAGTCTGCCACCTGTCCTGGACTCGCCTGGGCAGCTGAAAGGATGGGGGTTTGGTCAGAGGCATCTGGGGCAGTGTTGACCAAATGCTTCACATCCCCTCTGGGCTGAACATGCCCCACATGCACATTGGCCAACATCCAGGCTAGAATCGGGAAATACATAAATGAAAAAAAGTCATTTAATGGCCAAACTACTGAAGAAGAATGAGGAAAAAGACAACAAAAAAGATGTTGACAATGTTCATTCTCAGAATGTACAAGACCAAATTTAGTATTATACGTAAGTAACAGCTCAAAATAATTATTTTCAGTATTACAAACCAGTGAAGATAAATGCAATTAACCAAGAATGCAAGTAATTACGACAGAAAACACACCAGGGATTAGGTCTGCTGTCAGACACTGCTTACTGCCTTCCCTCTGTTTATTGCTGCTGAACAGGCCACTGGATGTGATGAAGTATACAGCCACAAAGGACAGAAGACATCTAATGACAGAAAGAAAAACCAATCAAATTTCATGTTAATCCAGTCAAATTTTTTTTACTTCCTTTACAGTTATAGCTGCATATGAAAATAACAACTATTTTTTTTGACTTTTTGTTCCAAACCATCCTCACCATCCACAAGTTTGTGTTTAAAAGCCTTTGTTAAGAATGTACATATAAGCCCAGGTTTGCATGCTAATAAGGTGCACATTTGACCAGGTAAGTGGATTGTTTATTATTTCACATCAAGTTAACAAAGGCTATCTCATGATGGGGGATGGAGCAGAAAGGATGATGAAGGGTGATTAAACCAGAGTACCAAAAGAAAATCCCCCACAGCCACCTTTGTAAACAGGTACTACATGCAGACAAAGTAGTTGAACAGGATACAAGATCCTGACCCACATCCTTCTGTCTGGGTAGCAAGCTAGCGATGCAGCTATGCTGCCAGCCGCCCTTCGTCTGGGTAAGAAAGGCCTTAAGAATCGGTCACATCTAGGACTTCCAAAGAACTTATTTGAAAGTAAAATGCGCTCGTACAAGCTCACCCAAAGATGAACATGCCCACATCCATGCTGGTCATTCCATAGAATTCATTGTAGAAAACAATTCCTGTAATAAACAAAGGCAGTGTCAGATAAAAACAAAACATTTTATAATGCAGTTGATTTTTTAAATTTTACTTCAGCCTCCTGATTGATGTTTAATTTGTTGTTCCTCGTTGCACAACGAGGAGATATATCCTTGTCAGGTAAGCCTAGTACAGTTCACTTTTAAAAAGAAGGACAGGAAATAGGGAGTTCAGCCAGCAGGTCAGTGACAGTTCAAACTGTCAAAAGTGACGAGGTCTTCCTGTGTTTCACTAAAGTATTATGGGATGTAGACATCACCTGATCAGAGAGTATATTAGGGCCAGCAGCACCCCAACCTTTGCTTTATTCATTTTTACACCCTGTAAGAAACATCAAAAATCGTTGACGTTAGCAAGCCTGTGGTCAGCTATCAAAGGTGACTGAGCCTTATAGCAATAGGAAATTGTAGTCATGGGGAGCAAGGAGAATTGGTGTTCTACGTTTGAGTTTTGAATTGAAGTAGGAGTCTGAATTTTCTGATTGTTCTTGAGGTAACTGTGTGAAACCATGAGGATTTATTGTGAACTAGTTTGAGAGTGAATTTTTCTGTTTGATCTTGAAGTGAAACGGTAAAGGTACTAAGTTACGTCCAGTGCTCCTGGGTGGTAATAAATAGTGGTGGGTCCTATTTATATTACACAGTGTTGAGTTTTGTCCGAGTGACAGGAGAGTGAAAGAACACAAGCGCTCCCACTAGGTCGTCTGACATGGATGGGGGTTGGGGTTGTGCCAAAGAAGCAATGTCAGTTAGTAGTGACTTTGTGCAAACAGAAAGGTTAAGCTCTCTCTAGCAAAAGCAGTGTGATAGGTCAAGACAAGATGTGAACGGTTTACCTGAAGTGGCTAGGAAGAGGTGAAGCATGCTTAGTTAATCCGTTACCTGCCACAATGGCACTAATGGTGAAGAAGACAAAGTTGGTGGGGACAACTACAGTGGAGGCAAATTCCTTCATGGCCTGGTTGAGATACTTGATCTGCACGATGGCTGTGCCTACCATTACCACCAGCATGCCATACAAAACAGGATGCCTGAACTGTGGAAAACCTGCCACAGAGATCTGCAGCATGCTGGACAGAGCTTTGGCCGAGATCACTGTAAAGGAAGCTGCAAAAAACAGGAAAAAAGACCTCACCTTGTGACTTGTGTGTGTAATATCACACCACTGACGCATCAAGAATCAAATGCAGAAAATATTCTGACATTTTCTTCATCTTTTTCCTCCAAAACTTCTGTGGGTGGGAGGGGGTTATGTGCATTTTTTCAGCTTTGTTATCTTTTCCTTATTCTTTACTTGACAACAATGAAAATTTTAAATGATCATCATGTGTCTAAACTCTTATGGGAAAAGAAGTATTTTTTAAGCAAATACTTAGAGAAGAAAACTGCTACCTATGCAGCTAGGGCACGTATACTTTACAGATTCTAGGGTATACCTGTGATGGATGTGATGAGCAAGAATATCACAACATGCTTCACTTTTAATCCGTACAACAGGAAGAACAGAACCCCAAGTGCACCTACTTCGATGCACTGAAAATCATGATATACACATAAATAACCAGTGCATATTAAGCATGTAACTGTGGTGGGGTAACAGTAAGACAAGAGACAGGAGCTATGCACGCACAATGCAGACAGGCAGACATACACACGCACACACATACACAAGCAAGCACAAGTATGCGCAAGTGCAGTACATTTCCTTTGTTCAGTGGGGGGCTTTCCAGCGGAAACAGGTCAAGGCAGTAGAGGGACTCGTCACCGGGTTTCCCAGAGTGCGAAGTGGGGGTTCAGGGAATGATGCAAGAGATGGTACAGTAGATTTCCTCTTATATGACCTTTCAAATTGCAAAAAAATTGGGTCTTATAAGAGGAAAGTCTTATAACGGTGACTTGCTTTGGTACAGCTTCTGCGCACATGTTAACATAGTACATGTACATGTAACTGCTGCATCATGAAAACAATGAAAAACTAACAAACATCTTTGTTCACACACAATGACACATGTAGGCAATTAATTTAATCAAAATCAGTAGTCCTCAACAATGTTTTATTTCTCCACTCAAGCAGGACCGATGAACATTTCGTGGTAATCCACCGGCGAAGCCATCCAACTGATGCCACAAAATCACCCAAGCCTTCTTCTACAGAAACACACAGGGCTGTCTCTTGAATCAACTTTCCAGTGATTGGAATATTTCTAGTTCTGGCGTCACAGAACCAAACCCAGACTTTCTCGTCTAAGCTTGCAAAAGTTGTTGTTCTTATCTTCGACGTTTTTCTTTCAGCGTTCTCCCTGCTTTCCATTCTTTCTTTGATGGCGGATTTTTCTTTGATAATATTTTGTATCTGGGTTTTTCCAACCCCGATTGATTTTGCTATTGAGATGCACGTTTCACCTTTTTCACTCCTTTCTATAACTTTAAATCGATCTTCTAATGTAAGAACTTTTCGTTTGCGTAAAGCAGCCATTGTTGTTAATGTCGGAAAGTTGCCGAAAGTCGTTCGGCGGCTGCCGCATGCCGGTCATTGGTCGGAACACTGAGAATGTCGTAAACAAGGGTTCTTTTACTTAGGAATAATATACGGTCAAAAATTATTGGGTCGCATAGATGAGACGGTCGCAAAACTGGAGGTCGTATAGGAGGAAATCTACTGTATCCTGTTTTGTAGGGCATGCTGGTGGTGAGAGATAGGTGTTGGTTGATGCTGTGTGAGCAGGCTTTACCTGGCCGGCACCAACAACCGCCAGTGTTAATAAAGGATCTGGACCCACACTGGTTTCGTGCTGTGTACATGAATAAGGAGAAAGAAGTCCTAATAACTTCCTCTCTCTCTCCCTCTCTCTTACTCTGTTACATACCTGTACTTAAAACAACCTGCTGACCTTTCATCTAGATCTACAAAAATATAAATTATGCAGTGTCATCATTTTGGGGAGAATGTTACAATAATTAATTTTCAAACATGCAAACTAAGCAAAGATGCTCTAATTCCATGCTAATAATATATAAACTTACCACATAGACAATGAAGGGAGTTTGACTCAATGCATCTGTCACTTCTCTGGCGTTCATCACGATTTCATGCTGCAAAGAAAATTGGGGGTTGGGGGTAGGAAAGTTTTCACTGTCTGGTGGTGGCAGGGTGGTTGGCTGGTGGACTGATGATATCATTGTCATGGTGATTTAGGAAAGCAAGAGGTACTGCACTGCATAAGCACTGAAGACAACATGTATCTTATAGCCGGGTAGGATAGTAAACGGCAGGCCTGGCAGGGTTTAAGGAGAGGAAAAGCTGCAGTTTAGCGATAAAATCCTATTTGGCAAGCAGTTTCAACAGCTGCCACGCACATCCATGAGGAAAGCATGTATGTTGGATGCAAAACCTAAATCCATGACCCTGCTTTGGTGACAAGCATGTGCTACCTCTACACTACAGCTTCCCCCTGCTTGGCAAATTAAAAAAAAAAATTGTAAGATCAATATGGACATGTACTACAAGGAAGAACGTTTTGCCCCTGAAGTCCCTCGACATATTCTTTGCATATGACTTTTCAAAAAACGTCTTCAACATGGAAAGAGTTCACAGACACCTCCAGGTTAACACTTTGAAGAATCTAAGACGCACCCACAATTACCAGCCACATCCAAGTGATATTTATTATTTTTATATCCCTGTCTCCCTTACGCTTAAATTGCAGCTTTGACACATCATTTGTGCTTTTTAATGAAGTCCAATGTCTCCTATCTCCAATTCCAATCTCCCCAAGGTTTTGGGAAGGTTCTCCAAACCCCAAAATAGGTAAAGTTATCAGCAGAGCAATAATTCTTAATGGTAACTGGCTAAACCAGACACGTGATATCATTATTGCTATTGTACAGTTAAGCCAAAAACTATCAACACTGCATGTGCTTACCTGAGATGAGAAGGTGACGATCAAAAATGCTCCAATAATTGCCAGTGCACAACCTGGGGGAAAAATGGTCATCTAGATAAGAAAATTATAAACAATTATAAGAAATATTAGAAATAATGCACAGCTTCATAAATTGGAAGCTAATTTAGGAAGTCATTTTACTAAATGCACAATGGGTTTTTTTCTGTTGCATGATTTGTATTGTGCTAATCAAGAGCTTCTACTGTGAGAAATGGGACTGCTTTATAGCAACTGTTATTAACATTGTTATTATCATCAAAATATTAACAGCAGATTTAAAGCATACCTACACCTTATTAGAAGCCCCAAGTACACAAAACCGACACCGAACAGCTACAAAGGATGTAGCACACGTGTAACCTTTACAGAAGGAAAGAGCCAACAAAGTTGTGACAGAGAGAGGTTTATTTCCACCACTGTGTGTAGCAGTGAGAGCTATGAAAAAAGACCAAACGCTGAAGACATCGCTAGGACTTTTCTGTGCTGTCTTCCAGCAAAGCTTGTGCACTCTCTCTCTCTCTCTCTCTCTCTCTCTCGTACACACAATCACCCCATTCTTAAACCAGTCGTCCATACAACCCCATCCCCCAATGCTACCTTCCTACCCTTTATTCCTATTGGTCATCCCTGGGAAAAACCCTTACACCCCCACCCCTCTACAGTCTGACCATTACGCTACCTCCCAGACCCTTCTACCCTTATTGCTAACTATTCTGCAGGTGGCCTCCTTAACGTTCCCCTCATAAGATACAGCAGGTGACAGCTGGCGCTGCATGACCTTCCCCTATGTCTAGCCCCCTGCCTCTATCCCCCCCTGCTCGTCCCCCCCCAACCTCCCTGTTCCCTATCGGTCCCTGCTAATTACTAAACTAGTAGCTAGGAACTGGTTACACATGAAAACATCCAAAATTCCACAGGAAAGGGAAAAAAAGAGATGGGACAGGGAGAGTGAAGAGCTGAGATGGAAGGAAGGTGGAGCCACCAATCAAAGTTCACTCACCAAATAAATTTTCTGGACGAATCTTCTCCTTTAAGAAGATGGCTGCTAAGAACAGGTTGGCTGGAAGAAATTAAAACCCTTTCTTGCATGAAAACATGAAAGTAACAGCTGCATCAATTTTCAGACTCAACAAAAATACTCCCCCAGTAAATATACAATGTATTACTATTAGAAGACCACTTCCAAGTGCGCTCTCCTGCTCCTCCAATCCCCTACCCGTACCCTTTCATATTTTCAGCTTACCAATCACAGTAGTTGTGCCGAGCGGCGCCACAAGGGAAGCAGGGGCAAACCCATATGCAGTGAAGTTTCCAATCTCTCCTAACCCCATCAAAAACAGCCCCAACCACCACAGAGGCTCTCTAGTATAGTGGCGAAATTCTTCCTTTTGTGCATTTTTCATGTGGGCATATTTCTGCAAAAAAAAATGTCAAAAAAGCTCAACAGACTGTGGGATGTGAGAATGTCTGAATTTCAACCATATGGAAAACTCTTGCTGGCGTTTTGGAAAAGCAGATGCTTGCTTCTGGAATGTCATTTAGATTTAAAAGAATAAGACTATCTGGATAATCTCCTAGGCTGGGTTGCATGAATGTTTATATCTGCCCTTCTGTTCATAAAAACACTTATAAGGCCACTTGCCCCGTGTATTTAATGTGCACCTTTACAAAAGAAGATCGAGGAAATCATGCAACCCAGCCCTAAAAAAGTAAAATAGTGCTTAATGCCTACCACATCCACACAAAACACTTTAGATCTAATTTTGAAAAAAAAAACCAAAGGGAAATATTGCCAGAAAAAGAATGGTGCGCTTTGAAAAAAAAAACATGCTGAATATTTTTTTTTAAATGTCTCAGTTGTGTGTGTGGGTGGGTGGGGGGAGAGTGTGTGTTTACATCCATGAATAAGTGTGTAGACTGACTAACTTATGTTAGAGTACAAGTCAGGTTTGTTCACGTTATCACAAATTGCTGCAACTACTTTTGCCGGACGTCATCTTCCATGCTAGAGTATGTTTACCTGAACGTTCAGAGAAATGCTTATGAGGACATTCCCACAGACCGCTAATCCACTCCCGAGAAAGAGATCCTGCAAATGAAACAAGGAAACCAATAAATGTACAACTGTGAATTTATTTCTTGGTTTTTGTCAAAACCGGATGCTTTTCTTTGAAACCAGATTCAGGGCGGATTTTTTTTAGGCCGGGGGAGGGGGGGGGGCAGATTATCTATGTCGCCTCGACTACAAATACGGCCGAAAACGACACCGTATGCATGTTTTCTACCTGATACTTCAGTGGTTCCTCTCGCTCGCCTTCCTTTGGAGTGGACATTGTGAATGAACGTGATAAGGTGAAGGTATGGGTCTACTCTCTGGATTTTCATATGTGAATTACATGCAAATGATGTCGAAATGTGAAAGTACACCAGCAGACATCAAAATCGGCGCCATCTTGGTATCTGCTACTGTCTCGCAAATCTTCGCGAGAATTGAAAGTTGTTTCCGATTCCCCAATGCGTCAAGCAGAAAGTCGATATCTTCATCGGATATTTGCATGTACGCGTCTTCTGTTAAGAAAAGAATCGAAACCATTACAGTTATAGACAAATTCAGATATCTTTTATATCTGCTGGGTGTCTTTGCAGGCCTGGCAACCGTTAGACATTATATGGGCGCTAGTTCATCCCATGAGATGGACCCTCCAGCGATAGTTCAACCCTTGAAAGAACACACAGCTAGCGTAAGTAAATATGCTGTACTAGCTTACTGTCCGGTGGTCATGGGCATGTGCATCTTTCTGCTTGTTTCTTTACTTTGAAAAATATAAGCCATAAATGCAGAATTAAATGAAGGGGGTCGTGAACAATTTATTTTAATAAGTAATTTTTGTTTATCATTCATTCGTTGATCCTAACAGAAAAACTCAAAACTGTAAACGACTATCGACTGTGTGTAAACTCAGTCACTGCTTGTTGCTGGTCACTAACTGCTCAGATGGTTTATTATGTTTATTAATTGAATAATTCTCATTAGAGATTTTCATCAAATTTCAACAAACGCAAATGGATAAACTTTGGAATTTTATTTAAATTATAACATACAGTAAACACATGAATTTTTAATTCTAATCATTAAATTTCAAATAGACCAACATTAAAAAATTTCTTCCACCATGGCTTTTCAGAAGATTGGATATAAATGTGATTTTTATTATTTGGATAATTTCCAAATATGCTGGTAGTTGTCAGAAAGCAAAAAAGCTCATTGTTGCTGACAAAGCAGCATAGAAAGAACTGAGATAGTAGTGACTAATAAGATATGTAGTTGACATTATTAATTGAAAAAAATCATAGAGATTTCTGGGTTCAAGATTTGTATTGTGAGACTGCATTGTAACTTTAAATGTAAGCTTATTTTTCTAGGAACTGCATGTGGAGTGCCTTTTCAGAAAAGTTGGTGATAATAACCCAGTTCTAATAATGCTGAATGTGACATCATTATGACATGCCAATACATATGCAGTTATGTGCAGAAACATTCTCTCCCCACCCCCACCCAAAAAAGCAAGATAACAACAGAGTTGTCAGACTATGGACTAGAGTAATGAAAAGTATGGCAGAACTGCCAACAAGGAAACTCAAACACATCCGGTCATAATCCAGTAGTACTGTAGGGTTTTGCTGGTTTTGTGGTTTAGTACAATGTGTCATAATTCTTATTACTTAAAATTTGAGCAGCTGTGCATAATGGCCATTGTATTGCTGAATGGAAGAAGTTTTATTATGGTAAGATACAATCAACATGACATTGACAATATATTTTACTGGGTTCCCCATAATGCAGGATGGTGTATCAATTACACATAGAGACTTGAAAGGCCACTGAGATAGTTTTATGTGTGCATCCCAGAGATGCCCTTTTTTTAAAGTATGAAGACATTTAAGGATTCTTATTTCTTTATTCTTGTAAACTGAGCTTCAGAATTTTCAATCAGAGAGTCCAAGGAGATTTGAGTTTTTGAGGTCCAGAAGCCTGATTTTGGAAGAACTGTTTATGTGTACTTATATCTTGCCAAAAGCAAATGCAAATATGTTTGAACATTTAAAGTAGAAATACATTATTCAAGTTATTGAAGGTAAATGTAATAGTCTGTACTAGTGAGAAAGATTCAAGTCTTACAAGTACTTTCTTCACATATAATAACAACCGTAATCCAGCACTGATGTTATAAATTATAATATATTATTGCTATCTCCATTGAAGTCTGTCACCTCCATAAAACACTCAGACACTTATCAAAGTCTCACATCACTTTTTTTTTCTCTCTCTCTCTCTCTCTCCTCATCTGTTGCAGCTTATATTCCTGCATGGACTTGGTGACAGAGGGTGAGTATAAAGACAAAATTAATATGTGTACACAGCAGTTCATATTAAAGAATTTGCTCCATTCAAGGCTATTTGTCACTCTTTCTTTTCCTTCAGTTAGTTCTGTCATTGGTATTGTCGAGGTGGGTCAGTTTCAGTTCCTCATTGGGTGATCCCTGTGCTGTGGGCAAACCTGCAACTTGAACTGCGAGCTTACTTAGTCTTTAATCTCATCTGATCTTTAATTAACACAGTGGCAGTTCATCAATTATCACTCTCTCATAGTCTGGAATGAAAGTCTTGTTTAACTTGGAAGCAGGGGACAGGAGACATAAAGTGAGAGAGAATACCCACTTTATTCTAAGCATAAATTCTAAGTACATGCATATCTTTGACTTCATTATGGTGTGATAGGTATCACTTGTCTTGCAGTCAGCATTTGTGAAGATTTTTCGGCATAGGTGTACTCTGGTCAGTTATTAATTAGAAGACTTGACCTTTCTGTTTCTGTCCTCTAGTCTAAGGGATGTTAAAATGTCATTTTTGTATTGTACATTATATTTGTATTTTTCGTTAATGCTGTCATGCGCTGTTATAGTCAGAGTATCCTGTCAGTGTATCACATTAGTGTAAGGCTCCAGGTTAGGTCATAGTCCATAACTTATAATCTTGTTTTAGATTATACATTTTCTGATGATTAACTTGTAATTCCTTCTAGTATGCTTGCTGTAAAACACTTGCAACACATAATCAAAGACACACAGCTAGGATTGACCACAGCAACTGAATGTTTTAACCTGACTTGTCAGGAAAATCAGCTTTGTGAAGGCAAAGTCTATGGTCAGTTCCTACCAGATGCCTTAATTAAATGTTAAAACATAAAAAAACAGTCACCATGCCTGTATGGCCTGTGGTAGTAACCCTACCAGCCTCCACAGGCAGCAGTTTCTTGCTATGCGTAATCATGTGCGACCCAGGCTGTCTGGTAGAGCAGAAACAATACATTTTAGCTTGTCAATGTAAATCGTCTGCAGGCCACTATAGGTCATGAAAGGGAGGAGAAATTGGATGGCTTGTTTGTCTAGTCACCTGCATTTGGTCCTCGTCTGCAGTTAATCCTTGATTAATAAGAGGCAAAAGTTCCTTTTAAGCATATTTCAGCCTTCCCCACCCTTTTCCTTACAGTTGTTTAAACTATGTCCCCCATACTTTATCAGCTTAGCTGTCTACAAGTTAATACCTTTGTCTGAACAGACAGCACATCAAGAGATTTCGGCAGAGCATTAGCAGCTGTTTATTTTCAGCTGCTGTGTCTCTTGCCTGTGAACTTAGAAAAAGCTTTGCTGCTCACCTTGTCGTGTTTCACCTCCTTCAGCTTGTAGTGTAGACAGTTTTCAGTACATGACATAATCATACACTTAAGGCTGACATGCGTACAGTCACAAACCTTTCCATGTGGTATGTGCACTGCATTCAGCTCTTAAAACTTAAAATGCCACAGTTTAAGGAAGATTTGTACAGAAATGTGGCTTTTGTATGTGGTTTGCTAACTCATCTTTTTTTTTACCTGAATGACTAATACAAGGATGGGAATTGTCAGTGGATCAGCTTATTTCAGAGCTTTTAAACTAATTTTTTAATGTTTTCTTTCGGTAAATTTTTTGTTTTGTTTTGAAGCCAGCCTTCATTAACTGCACCAGGACATGTGTGACCAACATTTTGAAACTTGATTGTTATAATTGAACAGACTTCATGCAGTAAAAGTCTGATCAACACATCTGTTTAAATGACTATTATCACAGCATCTGGCTGGTTGAAGTCTGAACTTTTAGAGATTTTTTTCTTCTTCTTCTGGGCAGTTCTTATTCCTACTAACATTTACATTAAAGCTCCTTTAGACATGCCCCACTCCTTGTGACCTACTTCAGAAATATCTTTTTCGTGTGGTCTGTATTGATCACATTGAAGATTTCCACATTGCTACTGGTGTTTGCCTGGGCGTGTAATCTCTAGCTAATGCATCTTTACATGGCATCCTCAGTAAAGTCTAAATGAAATAAATTGTTTGGTCACCATTCAGCTAAGATTGAACTTGATAAGCCCAGACTGTGGGTGCATATGCCTGCATGTATTGGTATGCAGACGCTCAAATAAACTAACATACTCATAACTTTCGAGTACAAGGCATAAAAATAAGAAAAGTGAAACTAGAAGGAGAAATTGTGTGAAAACTAGAATGACCGAAACTCTTTATGTGAATAAAGGTGTAGCGATTTGTATGCAGCTAACTTAGGCATAACTCATGACGAGTTTTCTCTGGACTTGGATGAACAAGAATGAGGAAGTTTGGGAGCGGGGTGGTGGTGGGAAGAAAAAGTGAAGAAGAAGAAAACTGTGGGAGATAGTGGGGCTTGGGCAAGAACATCCTTTGAAAAAAAAGAGTGGGGAGAGAGAAAATGTAAGAGGTCAGAAGGGTGGGGGAAATGGTGGGGGGAGGGGTAGGGGTGTGGAGGTAGAGAATGTCTGAAAGAGGGGGCTAGGTTGTAAACTGCAAATTTAGACAGCTACAGACACAGCAGGATTGTTTAGCAGGGTAAATGTTGAGCACTTTTTTGTCATCATGATGATCAGAAGAATCAGTTGTGGATTGAAATGTGCATGAGCAGTTCAGCCAATTATTGTTTCAAGTTCATTTCTTCTTTTCAGACCCCCACCCCCACCCCTCCACAACCTTAACTATCAAAATGAGTGCAGCAAGGCGGTACAATGGCTGTGGCTTGTCAAGATGGAATTGGGATATGTGGGTTTAGATCTGAGCTCTGGCACATTTGTATTTGCTGTGTCTGTCACTTCATTACAGGACCAGCTTCTTACTGTCAGGTAGTCTGAGCTGGTGACTCAAACAATCCCCTCCACCACTAAAGGCCAAATCCATGTGCATGCACACAAACTTTCTCAACCAGTCTCTCTCTTTCTCTCTCTCTCTCTCTCTGTCTCTCTTGCTTCCAGATTTTTCATCTGTCACTGATCTGTTTGTCTTTGTTCAGCCATGCCCAGTCTGGGGCTGTTAGCACCAGAAGCTTCAAAAGCTGTGTTGATTTTTGTCCTTCCACAAACTGCCAGCTTAAGAAGTATTGATTATTGTGTTTAGATCCCTTTGTCACATGGTTATGTTCACAGGTTCAGTAGTATGACCTTCGTTTCAGCCAGGCTTAGAACACAGAAGTTTTTGTCTGAAAAAGAACTTGTTGCAGAATCTTTTTTTACCAAATTAGCTGGTAGGGGAAGGTGAACCAATTAAAACAATTGTTGCTGCTTATAATGGAAAGAATCATCAGATTTATGTGTTTGTCTTGACTCCCTGAACCTTCTTTCTTTTCCCATCCCTCCATTTCTTCGTTTCAGTCTAGTTGCTTTTATCCATCGAAATCCTTTAGTTTAACACACATTTTTTGTTTGTTGTTGATGTTGTTGTTGTTGTTGTTGATGTTGGTGGTGGTGGTGGTGGTGGTGGTGGTGGTGGTGGTGGTGGTGGTGGTGATGATGATGATGAGAAAGAAGAGGAGGATAGAATTTGTTCTGGTAGTGGGATGATGTTAATCAGCTGTTGAGAAATTTATTTAAAATTTCATTGAATAGCCTTTTAACCCCCAGTCCCATGCCATTGATAAGAAAACCCTAAGAAGCGAATTTCCATTGTTCTCCAATTATTGTTGCTTGTATTGGGTGGTGTGTTCTGTCCAAAACACCAAGAAGAAATAACAGCTCTTGTGGCTTTGTTGCATAATTGCTCTTCTGGTTTAATAGTCTGCATGCTTGGAATCTGCTAGTCTTGAAGAGCATAATGGGACACAATAACCCTCACACATGGGGCTTACAGGCCCAACAGCTCCACTTCCAGACTGTTGGAGTAGATGGAAACTCACCATGGCATGTGCTAGAATATGTGGTCCACTTAACCCTGGTCTTGAGAAGTAACTTGCTGCCTGCCTAATGGCTGGCAGAAGTGACACTTACTGTATCACAGCAACAGCTGGTGCAAGCATGAGGAAATTCTGCCATTCCTAATGTTGGATTTTGATTCTCTGTGTGCTGCACAAAAGGCCAGAACAGTTGTGGTAAAACAATGATGCAAGTGTAAAATATATCTGTGTGATAAGTGGTTTATGTGTTGGTTCAACTGTGCAAAAGATTATATATTTAAGAAAAACAAGTGACTGCTGCTTGGAGGATAAGCCCAAATTAAATGTAAACCAAGGGAACTGTACCAAGCTAGAAAGGGACAAAGACGAAGACAATCTACATGTTTCGGGGCACTACCCCTTCATCAGGACGACACAAAAACGACGAAAAAACGAAAAGGAAAAAGACTTATCTGCAGTAGATGTGGCGCGTCGGCTGCATAGCAGGAGAAACTGATTCTCCTGCTATGCAGCCGACGCGCCACATCTACTGCAGATAAGTCTTTTTCCTTTTCGTTTTTTTTCGTCGTTTTTGTGTCGTCCTGATGAAGGGGTAGTGCCCCGAAACATGTAGATTGTCTTCGTCTTTGTCCCTTTCTAGCTTGGTACAGTTCCCTTGGTTTACATTTAATTTGTATATATTTAGTTCGTATTAATTCCATGTGTGTATGCGCTCATGCATGTAATGTATGTTTGTTGGGAGGGTGGTGGCATGCACGTGTGTGTGCGCGTGCAATTGAGCACAGTTTTCCTTTTCATGCTGTAAGGAGGCCACAAATCGTTAATTGGGAGCAAAATACGAAAAGCTGTCCAGTTATTTTTTTTCTACATAGACTCAAATTCTCTCTCTGTTCATACCCATGCACACAACCACAGTTGGTGGCAAGGTAAGGGAGAAAATGGGA
Organism: Lanistes nyassanus; assembly: GCA_004794575.1. Lineage (NCBI taxonomy): Eukaryota > Metazoa > Mollusca > Gastropoda > Architaenioglossa > Ampullariidae > Lanistes > Lanistes nyassanus. Next base: position 22,343 of record SMGT01004407.1, on the reverse strand, counting down.
TTTATGTATGTTTCTGTTTCAGAACTGGATGGGCTTCTGGTCTAGCAGCTTTGAAATTACAGCATATAAAATGTGTCTGTCCTCATGCGTAAGTCGTGACATAAATTCTTGCAGTTAGTCTTATCTGCTGGACCAGTACTCAGTGCATCAGGGAGATGGAATATTGATTCATTATTATAGAAAGATCTGTTGTATGCACATTGTTCAGTGGAGGCAGGGATGCGTAAAGTGCAGAAGGTGCATTGTTCACTGGAAGGATGGGGGCAATGATGCTAACACTAACAAGGCAGAAACTATTTGCAGGGCAAGAGGTTTTTCATAGTTATCTGATTGTTTTGAATGTTTGACTGAAACCTTATGGGATTCAACAACTGGTAATGTGAAGTGATTGGATCCAGATTTACAATGGTGTTGATGTAAGAGAGATGGATTTAGGAAGACACATTTTGATAGGATCTTCACATTTTGGGAAGCTGACCTCTGTGTAGGCTAGTGCCATAGTAATTTCACTTCATTATTACTTCTTAACAGACCTTCCAGACCAGTTACACTAAATGCTGGAATGCGGATGCCATCATGGTAGGTACATTTCCAGTCAGCAACATGCTGAATCTTGTATCCTCATCTAGTTGCATCACCGTTTCTTTCATCTCAATTTCTGTTGTTCTCTCTTGTTTACCACCACTCGCCTCGTACCTTAATGCCATTTTTACTTCTAGTGTTTGGCATCAAACGATCATGCATATGACCATACGTGTGTGAGCACACACAATATACACACGGGGAAAGACTAATCAATATTTTATTTTGGTCCAGATAATGGCATGAAATAAGGTAACGCACTAATTCTGCTGTTATTTGCTTTGTAGCAGGTTTTCTTTCAGTTTGTAACTGACTCTTTTTGTTAATGTTAGGTTCGACATCATCGGCTTGGATTCCAACAGCCCACAAGATGTTGAGGGCATCAAAGAAGCGTCAGAAATGTGTATGGGAGTCTCTCTTGCTCTCGTTCTCACTCTCCCCCTTGAGCTCTTTCTCACTCGCTCACTCTTGCTCTACCTCTCTACTTGCATGCAAGATGCAGCCAATACAGGCTGTCTTGCCACTCAGGCTCGGAACTAGCATAAAAATTATAATCACATGAGAGCAGGCTGAGTGTGCAATTGCAGTGTATTTATGGCATTTTTATTTATAGAACATGAGCAAGTACTAAAGGCATTGCGAGAAAATGCAAAGTGTCTTGAAGTGTTTTTGATGTGGAAACCTTTTTCAATCTGCTTATTTCATTAGTTGCTTATTTGCAAATGTTGACTGACTAATTAGGTTGAACTCTTTCCATATATTAGTGAGCATTAGATATTCATGCATATGCAAAGAAAAGACCACTTGAAGATAAACGTGCTTTAATGCAACACTGCTATGTTGACTGTGATTTAGTTCATGGATGACATATTGGCTTTTCATCTCAGCACATATTTACCTGCTCTGCTGCTTACATTCCAGTACAGGGTTTGATAGAAAATGAAGTCAAACTTGGCATTCCAAGAAACCGCATCTTTATCGGTGGCTTTTCACAAGGGGGAGCAGTTGCGTTGTACACAGCTTTTGCTGTCAACAAGCCCATTGGTGGGGTGGTAGCTCTGAGCACCTGGATGCCATTGCACAAGACGCTGGCTAAGGTGAGTCCTTGTCAGTTCAGGCAGAACTTTTCAAATATCCGCATGGTCCAATATTAGCATAATATGGGTGCAGCATAACAATCACAGAATTCTTTCAACAGTAGTGCCCTGGCCTCCAGCACAGTCAGCTACTCCGATGCATGTATGATTGGGGTCAGTCCCAAATGCCTTGTGTGAAGTCTGGCTGTAAACCGTTTTTGGTAATAATCTGTTTTGTAAAAAGCCCATACAGAATAAGTAACAATATCTTCCAGTGTTGATGGTCTTTTACTTTGTGAGAGGTACACTGTTTGGCATCTTACAAATCTTGTGGCTTCTCCTCTGATGCAAGTATGGAAATTCCTCAGCTAGAGCATAGGCATTGACATTTTGCTGCTATGACCATGGACAAGATCTTAGCCAAGAAGTTTAACAAACAGTCTGCTAAAGACATTAATAAAAATTCCCTTACATTTTTGTTTACCCATATAAAAAAAAATGTTTAGATGCCATACACATCCTAAAATGCAGTTTTCCCATACAACTTGACAGGTATGGGATGGTCCAAAGAGCTTGTTTTATATGAATCCATATACAGTTTTTGGAAATGTTACTACAGTAGTCCCTCTGAGCTACAACCCCCTCATATGTGACCCCCTGCCTTATACAGCCCAATTTCCAATGACCTATCAGTTTTTTTTTGTTTTGTTTTTGTTTCTCTGCCTCCTGATATATGACACCCCCAATAAAGCAACATATGACTGCCAATCCATACTTTTATGACCTTGTTGCTAAAACTGGCGCCTTAGAATTGTGTCGGGTGAGCTCCCTTTTCACATAATGTCAGTCATAAAAAAAGCAATCTTTGATTATTTTGAGATGTACTCAATTCTCAAATGGGCTGTTTCCATCTTGTCATGATGACAGAAAAGTTCATTGTTGATAGAAGCAGAGCAGTCAAATCTGGAGTTTAGAATTAATGGAAATGGACACGGCCTGAAAACAAAAGTGGGAAAGAATATTTGGCGTGTCATTCTTTGTGTTTGATTGAAATTGTGCATACCTAGCCAGGTCGTGTGGTACTTGAGGAACCTGTGCTAGCTCCAAGCACAAAAAAGGCGAATTCAAGTTTGAAGTTTAATTTTTTTTAAAAATCATGTTGCGTTATCCAAGATAGTCAACTCATGCACCACAAGTTGTAGCACAGAGAAAGCAGTCGAAGTTGTGCATGCATTTTTGCATTGGGAGAGTGGGTGGGGTGGGGGTGGGGGTGGTGGTGGGGGGGGAATCCTACAAAAGCCTGCAAAATTTGACATGAATAGACACAGACATCACTTGAGATTTATACAACAGGGAAATGCAAAACCAAAACACCCTTTTATAGGTGCTTAATATACCCAAAATTTGAAAGTATGTCTGAAGTATCGTCTGCTGATTTTCAGTCAATCTTCGGTTTAAAAATTACAGGTATGTTAAGCTTTTGATAATAAAAGTGCAAACTGGGGATAAATTAACCTGTAAAAAATGTGTATTAAGTTATTCTATAGAATCAGCTCATGTCTGCGCCGTGTTTTAAAATAGAAATGTTTCAATGAGGTGATGCTGGCAGTTTGGCGGTTACTTCAAATTTTGGGGGAATAATAATACGGACGATGGCATTTCACTATTTTCAGACATACCTTCATACTTCCCGTTACTAATTGTCTATTTCAGATATATAAAGCATCCTGTACTTAAAAGTGCATGTTGGTATTACATTTTCCCATAACAACTGTTTTATGTTTGTGCATCTGGTCATGTCTGCATGGATTTCCATAGGATCGGAAGTTTGGGTGTGGGGGGGTGACTTAAAAAAAATCTTCTTTTTTTTTCCTGACAAATTTTATACCCTGTGTAAATTATGTTCATGCAAAATGAGAAATTCTTATTGGTGATTGATGCAAACAGCTGCAAGTAGGTAGGTGAGTTTATTTTAAATGTGTATGCAATGCTGTTGGCCCATCTGTATTTTTTATGATAGTTCTGCCTCTCATAAGACCCCACTCTTATCAAACTGATTTTGAAAGTTTTTGGAAAGTCTTATAATAGGGGTTTACTGTAGTGCCCAATAAGCTCATCAGAAAATACAAGAAAAGACATTCAGATGATTTGGTTTTATTTGAACTTTCATGATCACTTTCAGCTATGTGTACCAGTGGTAGTTTGTTCCCCTTTCCACCTTGTGAAAAAGAAAAGAATGGATGCATTTCTATATGGAACTGATACTACAAACTACAAGGGGGAGCATAATGAGCAGCAAATGAAAAAGGAAAAAAAATACTTCCATTGGGAGTGTGTGTGTGTGTGTGCATACCTGTGTGCACTCACTGTGTGTGTATGTGTGGGTGGGGAGTGATCTACATGGCACATCCTTCTGTCCAATCATGAAAGTCTGAAAGTATTTATGATTTGTTTTTAAACCAGGGTCGAACTTTGTTTCTCTGCTGTCCAAATAAAGCAAAATATATTCTCGCATTTGAAGTTAGTAAATTGTGGGAAAATTATTTTTGTTGGAATTTCTTGTTTTTGTGGGGTTTTTTTGTAAAATTGTGATGAACTTCTTTTATGACAGTCTTCCCACAAGATCTTCCAAATCTTGTTTTTAGCATGCTCTGTGCATGGGTTATTACATGAACTGCATTTATAACAACACTTTATAAAGATTTAGAATTGTCTTTTAGTTTCCCAAAATGATGACTGAACAATGTGCATGATTGTGATCCAAAAGCAGTTTTATTTAAATTTACCATGTTCTCCTTGTGTCTTAAATGCATTCTCAAAGACCAACACAAGTGCAAAGTGTTTTATAAGAGAAACGAAATTGCAAAGTGTTTTAGAAGTGAATTGAAATAGTTCATTACACAATCCCAGTTTGTTAAATCTGAGTGAATAACATTGAAAGAGATACAAGGCTTAATAGATTTTTTTTCATAGGAAGGTGATCAAAAGGTGGCACTGTGGATGCATTTATGCTATAAAGCTATAGCCAGTGGGAGAGACTGAAACTAAGGCACTGGGATAACACAATGACTTTCATCTCTTTGTGTGCCTTTTGCTTTGTGGATATTACACACTCTCTACTTCTGTCCCCAGCTCAGATTTTTGTAAATTAGAATTTGCAAGAAACTGAGCCCAGTTATTTGAAAAAAAATTTGCACTAAGGGTGGTCTTTAGTTAAGCTTATCTGATCTGGTTGCAACATAATCATTTAGCCAAAATTATCCTATGTGCTTTTAATTCAGCATTAAAAAATTTGTTTATTTCAACAGATTTGCAACACCTTTTTTTTTTTGCCAGATGCATGTCTTTGTTCACAGTTTTTGCAAAATGATACTAAAAGGAAAAAAACCTAAGGCAGACTAATTTAGGAAAAGTTATATCTTATCAAATTCTAGCATTATTTGCTTATTTGAGTAAATCCATGCCAGAAAGAGAAATCTTGCATATTTGAACGTCTAAGGATATATTAAAAATAAAATATGCATGATGTATGCATAGATAAGTATATATATAGCGTATATAGATGCGGAGATGATTCAAACTTCATTTGCTAGAAGAGATTTCTTATAATTTCTTCAAATTAAAGATTTTGCCTTATGCAAAATGTGTGTACTATTTAAACCAACTGAAAGCAGATGCAATTTTTCGCTGTAGCAGATGTTTTCCCCTCACATACAAATATAAGAGTTTGTGTGATGAAAGAGTCTTATTACACACTTGTGTATAGTTTTTTTCTCTCTCTGTGTTTCTAAACACCCTGTTAACATTAACTGTTTACATTGCAGGAAGCTAAATTCAACCGAGACATTCCTGTGCTCCAGTGTCATGGCACAATGGACCCACTTGTTCGATTTTCTTGGGGCCAAGAAACGAGCGCCTTCATTCGCTCCTTCAACCCAAACTTGATCTTTAAGGCCTATGACAACATGATGCACAGCTCCTGCCCAGAGGTATGGCTTTGCTTGCTGAAGGCACTTCCAACACAGAAACTAACCTAGACTAAATTGAGGTCAATTTGCTTCCTTTTGTTCATGAAATATCTGCTCCCTGTTCACTTCAGTTCTCTCTGTGGTCAATGTTTTACTCAAAAACATCGTAGGATTTTCCAGCATGATTTTCCCTGTGGTCCTATGTATCTTATAAAAAATGTAGGAAAAAATCTATCACCGATGAAAACATAATTCCAACACAGGTGAAAGAAAAATTGTAAAACTATTAAATGATTCCTACCTGAAATCCATCCAGTGTAAATTCTGTGTATAACGATGCTTTGGAAAATGTATTGAAGTGAATGTAGCAAAATGGCAGCGCGATTGTCTCGCAAACAACCAAATAGGATTTCAAGATCACAGTCGTGTATTGTGAGTTCTAAGGGAAGGAACTCAGTAGAAAAATGATTCCGCTATAAGAAAACACCAGTTACATCCCTTGTCGACAAACCATTTTTGGTTTAAAACTTTGTAAAAAGTCTCTGCAACACCCATTGCGATACAGTAGCAAATTTCTTCCACAATGCCGGGCGCAGTAAGAGGGCATTGTGTTAAGGCTTTGCCACACAAACATGAACAATGAGAAACATGATTTATAGGTTTATTTCTGTAATTGCATAGGTTTTTTTCCCCCTCCAGGAGATGCAGGATGTGAAAGAGTTCTTGGAGAAACATCTAGGCTCGTGATGCCTGTACCGCCTGCCAGAAAAGCAATGGATATCATTATAGGCCAGGTTCTTCTTTGGCTTTCTCATTCCTTTAATTCTCAGAGAACACACCAACCTCTTCTACTATTTTTAGTAGCATTGCCAAGTGGTATGTGTACAAGCGTGAACATGTTTCCCTAAGCTATGCCTCAGCTTTCTTAAATTCCATACTTGTTTTGTTGCTTATTGTCCACCCTCAGGTTGTGCAGGATTAAGTTTTTATCCTCACTATCTTAACACAAAGTGGACGAGTCTTTCTTACTATGCACACAGCCTTCCCACAGACCAGTTGCCATTCTTTGAGGTGTGATAATTTTTTTTATATTATTTATAGGGTACCACTAATATGAGTAGTAATCACTAATTATGTGACGTTTTAAGCGATCGAAAAGAATGTTCCCTGGAGCTGCACCTTGACATCGGGACTACAATTACATTGTCACAATTATGTGCAGACCTGAAGGCATGGACAAAATGTAACTGTTCATTAAGAAGGGAAAATCATAGATATTTTCTTGTCAGCTTTTATGGTGTATATTTGGTTTATGTTTACCCCCAGTCTCAGTTGCTCTTCTGTACATGCATGTGTGTGTGTGTGTGTCTGTGTGTGCATGCATGCTTGTGCATGTGTTTAGCTGTTGCTAAGATTGTTTGAACAAACAGCGTGATGGTAAAGCTGAGAAGTAAAATTTTAACGTGTCTTTTTTTTCTTTTTTGCCAGTTAAAGCAATGACCATAAAAGATACAGTTAAATGAAAAAGACCTGCAGCTGGTGCACCACATGTAACAGTTTTCTAGTTTATCGCATTTGTTTAGCTACACTTATTTACTTCTAAAAATGTAGATGTCAGAGTTAAAATAGAATTTTTTAAAGGAAACTCCGCTGAAACTCCCCAAATCTTGGTAACCCTGTGGATGCAGTGTATTGTACTCTAGTATTAGTACTAGCAGTGCTGGCAAGCAACAAGGTCAGTGTGAATTGTTTTGCCTCGCCTCATTTACTGTTTAGTTTGAAAAACTGTGACAGACTGACTTCAGGTGGGATGGCAACAGAGATTTGATATTCAAGTGACTGTGCTTGCTTTCATGCATGTGGCGAGCATGCAGTAACCCTTTTGACAGCAGCAGGTTTGGAAGCTTTGAAACTGTAAATGGTGAGAAGCAACCTCTGTCTGTGAATGACAAATATGATTGCAGCATAGAATCTGCAAAAGTTCGCAGACTGTTTTCTAGTGGTTTTGTTAATATGAATTGGATCCGCATGCACAACCAAGTTATATCACAAGGATTGCAGACTATGCCTAGCTTGTTGATAGAGGAAGATGACACATTGGTTGCTTTGCATCTTGTGCAAGTACTACTGTTAGTAAATTTGATAAAAAGCTGGCAGGATAAAAGGTTTTTATTATGTGTGTGGCATTCTTTGTTATGGTCTAACTTTGGCGTTGGCGCAGAAACTTAAAGTGTTCAGAAGAAATGGATGGAGATTATTGTGGAAACTGCAAGAAATGTCACCTGCTGCGTATTTGTAAATCTTTGCATTATTCAAAAAAAAAAAGCTGCCCAAAGAGCTGTTAGGACAGATGTATTGGGTGTGTAATTTTTTTCTTTGAAATGTTGCAAGTTATTCCAGTTTATAAAAGAAATTACATTCATGCACACTGATCAGGTACTGAAATGTTGGAGTGTGTTTACTTAAATATTCGGAATCCACTGCCCATCTTCCAGCCCCATACATGGCATCGTTAAACTGGCCCTGTGTTTCAGCATAGATTTACTTGTCCATGAAAATTATTTTATGGTAACGTTCCATTGCAGACAAAAGACAGGACAAGCAATAATTACCGTGCCAGTGAATGTGCACAATTGTCCTTTTCTCTTATTTACAGATTTTATTTAGGAGGATAATAAAATTAAAACAGTATTTCAGACATGATGTACTGTGAGACATCTAACTGAAAACAGCAGCAACATAGGAAAATAAGGCTGACAGTTTACAGTTGTTTGTTGTTGGTGAGACTTTGAGTCATTCAGCATTGTTAAAATATCATGTAATCAGTTTTGCATTTGATTTGTTGTTTTTAAATGAGCACAAGATGTACAACAGGTTTCTGAAAAGCTTTTTTTGTTGTTGTTGTTGTTCACACTGCAGTTAAATTAGATGATGTACTTATCCATGGTAAGTCTGCACTTTTCTAAGCAGTATCAAAACATGGAGGTGCTGTACCTATTGAGTACTTTAGCACTTTTTTTCAAAATTTAAAAATAAAGGAATTATGTGCTCTTTTCTGTTTTCTTTTCCTGCATTTTATAATTTTTGTTTTATTGTTCTTATTGGGTACAGGGATGACCATTTTTGTTGTTGCTGCAAATGTTTCTGCTTAAGTTGTTTTAGGACGTCTATGTTTGAAAAGTTGCAGCGGTTTGAAAATTTTGCAAATGAAACCTTGTGATCCCCTGATGAGGAGGTTCTCTCCCCTCCCCCAGCCGCCATTGTCAGCTTGAGCTCCTTCCTGTGCTAGAAACTCATCAGCTGAATGGATGTAAACAACAATCATTTGTTAATGATGTGGCAATGTTTAGTACTAATAACGATCATACTTTGGCATGCTTTGAATATTCCAGTAGGGTTCAAGACCTATGCAGTGTGGTATGGGGCAAGTAGTGCGATACCAGTCATGTTGTAGCATATGGATGACATTTCGTTGATGAAAAACATTGTGGATAGTGCTGTGGAGATAAGTCACAGTTTTCAATCAGATCATGTGATATAAACTATAAATTTAGTGCAAGTTAAATATGTATTGGGTAAAAAATATAGCATTCTAAAAAGAAGATATTTCTAAGATTGAGATTACACCCAGTTTTGTTGTTTTGTTTTATGCGAAGACTGTGGAGGATCTCACATTTAGTGATGTCAGGATGAAAATACATGTATGTGGATTTCTTATAGATGTGTGCACTTTTTGGGGGGGGGTTGTTAGAGAGGGGGAAAGAGACATTGACGCTGGTTTGTGTTGAGCTGACGGCTCATGACAAGGCTTATACATGTATATAGAAGTATCAAAAATACAGTGGTGCAGTGTTTTCAGAACTTGGTACAATGTTAAATAATTACCAAATTCAATTTGCTTCGTTCTGTATTCACTCTTGAACATTTCTAAAATACAGAAATATGAGCGCGAGAGATTGTTGGAGCTTGTCGTGTTAATGGATCAGTGAAATTATTCACCCTTCATTATTTTCCAGAAATGTTTCATGGAAAAGGCTGATACTTGGAATGGTATGGATGCCGTATGCATGAAATGTTACCCAGCTGGCTCGAGCTGTTTGATACACATACATACTGACTCAGATTTTATTTGCACATGAGTTTTTCTCCTTCTGGCCTGTCTGTAGGCTGGCGTCCCACGTCATCACCATGAAAGAGACAAATATATATTTACGGTGAGGTGTCAGACTAAAGGGAACTATGGTTGCAAGTAGTGAACACTACAGACCTGTGATAAGTTAGGAATACAAAATGTATTCCGTTGTTTAACAAGACATATTTTTGTGCACCGAGTTCCTTTCAAAATGGGTTTTTTAAAAAACCAAATGGCAGTTCTTGTGTTATTGAAGTGGACTTTCTAAAATTAGGTAGGTTGGTTGGTTGTTAATGTCCCACCACAGACTAGGTGCATGTCAGGACAGTGTTGCTTAGACAAGTCTACGTGCTGTCACACATAGGACTGCTGTCGCAACACAGACTTCAGTCCCACCCCGTCATATACTGACATCCAGCCAACCAGTCCTAGTACTGTTCCCTATAGTGCCAGCCGTCTGGTAGGGCAGCTACTAGATTGCCAATTTGTCAGTCTTAGGTGTGACTCGGCTGGAATACAAACTACCAACTTCCCACCTCGGAAATGGATGCCTTAACCACTAGACTACTGAGTTGGTTCTAAAAATAGGGCTTTGAGGTTGCAGATTTTTTTTTTACACCTGTAAGCCTCCTCAAATTTCTTATTTTCTTACATCATTTACAGATATCTATGGTTTTATCTTGTAGAATAAAATATAATTAGTTTAATTATCCTCGACATGCTTATAATCTAACCTGTTCTTAAATTTCCACAAAAGTTTAGTTTTCAAGTCGGGCGATCCAATAAATTAACCATTTACTTGACGATGCTGGGAACTTTATTTCTTAGAAGAATTTCAACAAAAATATCCAATCTTGCCAACAAATTTTCTACAAGAGAGATTATTGTAACTGAAGACAATTGGGATAGGTAAGAAAGCAGTACAGATAGCACTAGAAAGTACAGACTGGGTACCAGAAGGTATTAATACAAAAGTTTCCTAATCTAAAATGGATAAAATAATTCAGAAATATCATCCCATCACACTAGATTGCCAGTTGTAGGGGTTCCAGTTAAGGTTACTTTATAGGCCTCTCCAACAAATGGTTGTTTATTTTTTGTTAAATGGCACCTCTGCTTTATTAGGTCTTTGCCAGAAAGATTGATTAACCATCTAATGTGGCAGTGCGATACTGTGTATGCATTCTGGCAGGATTTGCAAAGAATCTTAGTTAACAAATGCCAGCACACAATGCGAAGGTCAGTTTTCACTCAACATCTCAACCAACAATTCCTGTTCCTGCTTTGGATGCATTGTAGCGTTCATTCCCTGGACAGAACTGTTGAAGGTTGCAGCACTGTGGATACTTTTCGTTTGGACTGGTCCTGTCTACGTAGCATTCTGGACTGCTTAGCTCCACTGCTGCCGCACCACAGCTGTTAGAATCAAAGGCAAAACTTATCATTTTGTCTTCATTGTAACTGTAAGTTTCAATATTTGTAATATCTAATTTCATCCTTGACATTGGCCCATGCCAGAAGGGGTAAAATTGAATCACCTGTGGAGAGCACAGACTGAGGTACTATGACTGACATTGGTGACAGTGTAAGATTGCCACTGAGAAAAATTAACGACAAATCATTTAGTGAGATGCTCTCGCATTGCAAAGCATGACCATCTTTAACAAAACGGACACAACGTGCAGGTACGGCGTTGGTGAACCATCGAAATGACACAACTATGGCTGTATGTAAATGTGGAATTTAACTGCATGGCAGCGAAGTACTTAAAGCAATTTTATTTATGTATCGAACACTGTTGTATTATTTAACTGAAGATGCCTAGTTGCTGCCTCTCTTATTTCACTGTGCCAACTTGTACCTGAGCCAGGTTGTGGTACCCTTTGTATATGCTTACGTTTGACATTCATAGCCTGTCTGCAAAGTCGAAGTGAGACAGTAGCATCGTGTACAGTACTTGTCACTTGGGTACCAGTCGTCACCATAGTGTTTGCCATTAGGACATGGGTCTGAAAAATGTAGCGTACTACTACTTTTCAAGGTCTGTGGTACAAAAAATGAATACAAGTCAAGTCATTTTTAGAATTGCACAACTCTACAATAATCATAAGGTAACAAATCTGTGTAATCAGATTGTGTACACAAACAGTTTGTGTAAGAGCTTTTGATTCCAGATGTTGGTTTGTTGTGGACGCCCTTTTTTGTGAAAACATGCAAGCACAGTTCCGTCATCAGCAATGAAGTCAAAATAAGATAACAATGCATCCACTGATCTAGTAAACATACTCAGATTCAGCATCAGCATTTGGAGGTGGTGGGGGTTACAGGAAAAAACTACCAAGCATAGAAATTAAAGATACAATAGAGTCTCAGTTATCCAGAACTTCAGCACCCGGCGATCTCCATATGAGTGCCAGTTATCTGAGAGTCTACTGTAACGGGTATTTTTGGAAGAATTTAACCCTTTTTTTAATTACTTGTTTAAGAAATATATACCTCGTGACAAGTACACAGCTCCTTCACCCATACTGAACCACACCATCAGGATGGCAATGACCAGCAAACGAACACAGGACATGTTGGCAATGTGGCAGCCCTTGCAGATCTAGCAGCTATCCCAACTTTGGTGTGATAGTGTGCGTCTTCCAGCCAGATGTACATTTGCATACAAATCGATTAGTGTTTATCTCTCGGTGTCACTTTATAGATCGAGCAAATAAGAAATGTATTTTTCTTTTATTGGGAGCTAGTATTAACTTCTTATGAACTTCTTATAGTCGGTGTGAGTTAGCAAGTGAGTCCAGTCGGCGTCCTCAGTAGGAACCGAACCTCAGGTGATTGCATAAATAATGTGTTTACTGAAGTACGTGTTTTCCCGGTGTTTCTACAGTTTGGCTTTTACCTAATGCCGATTGAACAGCTATGTAATAATAATATTAAAGTATTCGTATACAACGCAAGTCCCATGGAGGGCTTAACGCGCTTTATACCAAATAGCCGTTCTTAAGACTTTAAAGTTAGAGAAACTAAGTATCATAATAATCGGAATGCGAGTAACAACCCAACACGCGCAGCACACAAAAGACGCACCACAGCTAGGCACAGTCTCGTGGACACAACACGCACGCACAATACACTCGCCTCCCCCCCCCCCCCCCCCCCCCCCCCCCCCCCCCCCCCCCCACACACACACACATAGCCACGGTTCAGCAAAATATAGTTCCCGATCTGTGGAAATTCAAATTGATGAAATGCAGGTGAAATAGAAGTCTTGAGCTGTGCTTAGGAATCAAGCGAAACTGGACCATTCACAAGATTAGCTAACACCGAGTTAATTGACTCACTTGAGGCATCGAAAAGTATGCTGACCACTGTAGCTTGGAGGTTGCTTTTTGGTACTGTAAGAATTGTTTTCGGCGGAAAACCTATAAAGTTGTCTGGCAGGATGACAGGCTCACGAAAAGTAGACAAGTACGGCGTTGGTGAACCATCGAAATGACACAAGTGAGGCTATATGTTAATGCGCAACTTAACTGCATGGCAGCGAAGTACTTTAAGGAAAGGTATTATGCATTACGTATCGTGTATGTGTATACAGCTTCCCAAGCCAAGTAGCAATCTGGACAAACAAAAGGCATGCCAGCCATACATAATCAACTTTCTCAGCCTCGTGATAACTATAGGCGCTGACAGCTTGAGAGGTTGAAAGTTTATTCAGTGAATTCGTGCATCCATCCTGTTTTATAAATTGTACTAATCATTACTGACATAATACTCTGGACAATACTGCAGATTTATTTGGTCATAGATATAACGCATGATAATGTAATTATATAAGTCTTTTATTAGATGCATCACATATACCTGGACAGACGTCCGTTACTTATAAGTTGGACTGGCAGTTTGTTTTTAACCAATGTAATTAATTCCTGCCCTGGAGGCATTGTAACGATCATCTCCTGGACAGAACTCCTGAACCCGACAACACCCGGGGTACCTGTCGTCGAGGTTAGACTTGTCCAAGTAGCACTCAGAACGGCTTATCATCCCCACCGCTACGCCACATCTATTGAAACAGACGCATTTAACTATGTACGGCACGCCAGTTACTACAGATCATGCCCCCCTCCCCCATTTTTTTTTTTGGGGGGGGGTTACTTCACAGACGTTAACAATCACTATACAGGCACACTGACACCCAATCTCCAAACGCATTCATAACTTTCGATACTTTCCAGACATGCCGGTCACAGCGACTTGACACTGCACGAAGACATATATACCCTTAGATAACTCCAACAAAGATACTGGCAGCGCTCACACATAGCCGTATGCAGACGCCTGTGCCCAAGGGAGCTTACCGTACCCAAACACGTAGCAAAGAAGGCGGAAAGAAAGGAACCTGGCAGATCATATATACCCTGCAAGGTTTTTTTTTATGTTTGCCTGCCGTGCGGCAGTATGTTGTGTTGTTTGGATGGGAAAGTGCTTCCACCTCGCGGTGATTTCACACTGAAGGGGAGGGGAGATAGATGTGGGGAAGGGGGAAGGGGTCTGCGGTTTGGTGTTTGGCACTGGTGATGACTATGTGTGGTCCCGCTGGCTGGCCTCTCTCCTAGTGCACTGATGATGGCTTGAGTAGCTGGAGTGGTAGAGCTTTCGCTCACTCCAACAGGAAGTACTATAAACGCTCAACATAACCGTGTGCAGACGCATGCGACGAAGGGAGTTTACCGTACCCAAACAAGTAGCAAAGAGAGGGTCGAAAGAAAGGAACTTGGCAGATCCTCAAAAAGATCTGCCATCCCTTTCTTTTTAACGGCGCTAGTCTTCACACAGCTAATCCTCGGTACACATAGATGGATTATGGATTCTCTGTCTGCACACGTTGTGTACCGAGAGTTAGCTGTGTGAAGACTAGCGTCGTTAAAAAGAAAGGGATGGCAGATCTTTTTGAGGATCTGCCAAGTTCCTTTCTTTCGACCCTCTCTTTGCTACTTGTTTGGGTACAATAAGCTCGATCCTTGGTCGCATGCGTCTGCATACGGTTATGTTTGAGCGCTGCCAGTACCTCTTGTTGGAGTTATCTTTCTATAATTTACGCGCTCGGTCGTCATTTGTTCTTTATTATTTGTACATGTTAGTAATTATACACTAATATTTGTACTTACGTATAGCAAGCATACCCAGGTTGATGATCAGGGCTATTGCATGAACACATGCCACAACCGAATTCCTCAGGAAACCAGTCTTCACCTGGGTTTATACCAGGTGGACAAGGGTCTAAAATAACAAAACCACAACATTTTAAACATGCACATTTTTTTGTGCTCAGGCATTACGGCAGTTGTGTACTGTTCAGTCGAATACAAATAGTAGGCTAGCACTAAAGAACGAAGTCCAGCCGTCTGCAGCATACATATCGCCCACTTCGATTTGGAGCATACTGCTCTATTTGTCCCTAGTCTCCCCCCCCCCCCAACACACACACACCTCCGCACGCACAGGCGCACGCACACGCACACACACAAGGTTCAAGACGATTGCGAAATATCTGTGCCTAAACTTATTGAAATCTATCTAGTTTACCCCCAGATTAGATAAAATTGTGTTGTTGTTGTTGTTGTTGATGTTATTTTTGTTGCAAGCAGCTGCAATTGGACTAGTTTTAAGCAACTGTTTATATCCAACTTGCCTTTATAGTCCCGCCTATCGTATATATGCGAGACCAAGGATCAATACATGTCAGCCATCCTATAGCTAACGTTGATCTCATTTGCCTAGCTGGCTAATTAAATGACAAGATAGTCTCTGATGAACCCGCTCAAAGAACAGCAAAATATGCAGTGGACGTCTCAATGAAGCACGCGAGACGGCCAGATCGAAAAGTCCCATCCCATAATTCTTCTCAGAAATAGAGATATCTAAGACATCTGCACATATTCTAACAGGCCATAACTTGAATTGAACTTTAAAAAAAATGTTTGTAAAGCCCATGCAATCCTGCCGTCTACAGCAAATACTCGATCTGTGAATCTTGACCATTGATTCCCCCCCCCAACTCCCCCCTCCCACACACCACCACCACCAATCCTCACTGTCACTTTTTGTCAGCGCACATCAAATCTTCTGGTGGAGATCATCGCAGCAAAGATTTCATCCAATTCCGAACAAAATAAAATTAAACTAGAAAAGGGTCCCAATCTGCGTACGATGCTTTTATTTTGAGGCCGCACCTTCGTCCCCTACCTCTCGTCCACATGGCTGCCCCCTCCAAGACGTCACATTGCAAGTAGACGGCCAGCAGTACTGACGCCAGAGTCACACATTTGGACACCTTCATGGCCCCTGTCAAAGACCGTCTGTCGGTTTCTCTGTGCTAAATAACAACAACAACCAAAAAAGTCTACAGTTAAATCTTAGAGCGAGTTAGAGATTATCTGGACAAAAACGTGTGACTGCCGCTTGGAATCAAAAGGAGCTGAACCAAGCTAAATTTTATCTCGACACTGATTGTGGATTTTTAAGTACTGATAAGAAATCTGCTATTTTCACATTGCTTCTCCTGGTTCAGACATGGATCGAGGTTCGTTCAGCCGCTCTGATATACGTACGCGCAGTGACTGGTTATAACATGTAATTTGGTCACGACAGCTCTCTCCCTCTCTCTCTCTCTCTCTCTCTCACACACAGAAGTACCATCACACAGATATAATTTGGATTCACACAGCTCTCGGGATATAATGTCGTGGCGCGACTATTATGGTCCTTGTAAGGTTTATTGGGCAAAAAAAAAAAAGTGCGCGCTTGCTCTCAACCCTAGACCTGATCATCATTCTATATGTGCGCTCACCCAAATCTTGGACCGCTGAAGATTATTTTAAAATACGTGCATTGTAAGTGCTCAATAAGAAGATCGAAATCCTTCCACAGGAAGACATCCCTTCCTGACTCTTTTTATTATTATTCAGTATTCTCTACGACAGATACAGGGGAACAAATAACGACCTTCGCTAATTACAGATCTTCGGTTTTCCTATGGCTAGGTGGATGGAGCGCTGACATCAATGACGGGCAATATGCTGCAACAAGATTGATAACATTCGAGCAATTTGGGAGCTTTTCTTAACCGCGAGAATGGTTGTCCCACAGTTTGCAGATCCTGTACCTGTATATACAAGCGTACAGCCGTACACACAAGACTAGGTTCGCCAAACTTTAGAAAGCGCATTCGCCGGGGTAAGAAACGTGTTTAGTATCGATGGTTGCATTTCAGTGACGTAATATCCTTAAAAAATAACAATGTAGCTCGCACTGGAAACAGGTGGATTTTCATTGTCATCAGAAAAATGTGAAGGCCTTCATGCAGCACTCCTGTATGCATGTCGTGGGATATGTGCAGATGGCAGAATATGGAACGAAATGGTGGTGGACTGGAATGTGCATGGGCAGAGAATACAGATAATAGACAGGTTAACGTGACATAGAATAATGTCGACATTTCTTTGACTAAGGTGTGAGCTCGAAGTCAGAATCGGCAGATGGCACTGCGCCACATGTACAGCAATAGCATACCAATTCCAGGTTTGAAAATGTATGCAAATGCGCTGAAATGAATTGCAACTGGCAGTACCTGCAACTATTTAACTGTGATATTATCCAATTCATATATAAAGACATACTATTAAGATTTTCGGGGACAACATTCATTAAGTCTTTACACTTTTATTTTTACACAGGAATGCATCCATGCACGCGAACTTCATTATTAAATAGATTGTAACTGTTTCCGCCCACTGCCCAGTAAAATTAACACATCTATGGTCAGTCTTGTTTTCCCAGCATCTTTTTAATTAAAAACTTGAAAAAGAAACTTAACTTTACTGCAATGAGACACAGAGAAAAATTGTAACATTACCCCTGGAGAACCACTGCACCAGAAATCAGAAGCAACGATCAACGATACTGGAGGTCACAGCAGGAATCAGGATTTATGTAAAGTAGCCGATACTCTAACCGTGCCAAAATCAGGATGTGGGGCTACTGTGACTCATGCCTTCCACAAAGTGGTTTAACAGCCCGAGGTCACAACCTCTGTCGGCATTCTCACTTGACTTCTCGACCAGGACAATACTCGCGTGTGGTCCGTCATAATACCTTTATTCAACATGCAGTTAAAAACCCTGGCTTGTGCGTGCGATAGCTGCCACATATTTGGCATTCTAGTCTAGTGAATATTTACTTCCACAGTTTTCCAGGTTAATTTAACTTCAGCGAGTCTTCTGGCTAGTTAATAATGTTCGGCAAGGGACACACATCCCAGGCTGTCCACAGTACACCTTTTATTTTTACACCTTCTCTCTATGCCTCCCGTATTTTTCTGAATTCTTTCTTCTATGGCTTCTTGCATGCGTTTCTGTGCCTACAACTCCATGTGGTACATATTATGATATACCCTACATACCCTACACGAGTAGACTGATATGGGGTGACAAACTACATTTGTGGTCTCAAGGTCATCCTTCTCCTCTAGCCAGTCCTTCCCTCGCCAGATTCTATTGTCTCCCCCAATCTGTCAATATTGACCTTGTATTCTCCTCAATGTCCTTTCTGAATCCCCCTCCTACGTCACGTAATCCAAGGTCAAATGGTTAATGCTACAGATGTGTCCGTAACTATAGCAACTTCACCTCCAAAGACGCCTCTAAAGATAAACTTATTAATAATAAAGATCTCACAGGCAGTTTTAATTGGTATATGGCTATCTGAATTCGAGACAACCAAATTTAGCATCTCCGACTTCACTGGCAGCTTTGCTTTGCAGTCAGTTCAGTACACTGTTAAATTTCAGTCCCGATCACGACTTAGTTGCAATGTTCCACTAGTATCGTAGCTTAATTTCTTGCTACACTGCATACACTGTTACAATTCATACATTATCCACCCTTATTAAACATATTGTAACGTTATAATTTGCTTTTTCCGTTTGTCCTTTTACGCCAAGTAAAACCAGATAAACGAGGCAACCCGCTAATAAACAATAACGTTTATTGCTTTAGCTGTACGTTGTTTGAAAATAGACTGTACGTAGTGTTTACATTGTAACATCGATGTTTTGCGAGGATCCAATCACCACGTGTTTGCTAGCGGCGTCGGCCGGCCTGACTTCACCCGACAACGGTTCCTGCCAGGGAGGCGTTGTAGCGCTCGTGTCCTGGACAGAACTCAATTGGACAACATTTGGGGTAGTTCTCATCAGGCGAAGACGCGGCAAAGTAACATTCTCTAGCAGCCAGGAAGATTATCCCACATCTGTTAAAAAACCGAAACACTCAAGTAAAAGCTATTAAAGTTTTTTTACAGGTTTTAAGACATCACACGTTAAAAACCCAATTGAATTGTTTATATCACAAAGACAATTTTTTTCTGATGGGATGGGGAGGAGGGATAATGGGTTAAAGGAAGAAACGCGTACAGGTAGGTCTGATGACCAATTATATTAGTTTGTTCGTAGTATGTAGTGTTTATACAAAATATTAGTTTCCATGCACAGTTTCTGTCTTTCATATTGCGAAGGAAAATGGTTTATGTGTGGGGGTGGGGAGAGAAATCCAAGACTTTGAGGAATACAGACATATGGTTGGTTGTTTGGTTGGCTATTGCTTAACATCCCGCTGCAAAGCAGCTGCATATCAGGACAGTGGATTATACAGGGGGATGGGAGGGTCCTATTACTAAGCTATGCACTGAAAGAACCAAGTCCCCAGATTGACAGCTGCAGTAAGATGGCCAGTGCGGACTGGCAGTTTAACATGCAAGGAATGGCCAGACGGAGTTCGCACTAAGTATAACTCCAGGAAATATAATCCTTGGCCACACCAGAATTCAAACCATTCACCTTCCACCTGCTCGTCCGAAGCTCTACCCAGACGTGTGGAATAAACTATATTTTCCTATAGTCATTGCAGCCCACAAACACATGCAGTTGGTGTTACAGACACTCATTGCAGCCCACAAACACATGCAGTTGGTGTTACAGACACAGGAACACTCGATTTTTAAAGTTGTACACAAATAGGTGCATGAATAATTCAGTTTTCAGTAGCTATAACCCTTTTTGCGTATAAACGTAGCTTTACTTACGTGTAGCAGGAATACCCAGGCTGCCTTTCTAGAGGAAAGCAAGAACACATCGAACAACCCTTCGGAAACCAGTCCTCACCTGGATTCACACCAGGTGGACAAGGATCTGAAAAAAATCACCGTGTAGACTTGTAATTTACATGTACCTGTGATCTGTAGGTTTCTCTAAGCATGATTCTGCTGCCCATCAAAACCGACGTTCATTCCATGAAAAGAATGTTTCATTGGAAGCGAATTAAGATTAATCCTTCTTCAACTTTGTCTTAGATTCAAGCGTCGGGTTTAGATGTCAATATTACGATTATCAAGAATCCTGCAGTTGTTTAACCAAAAAATCAACAACAACAACAACAACAACAACAAAGTCACCTCTCGACATCATCGCTGCTCCTTCAATTGCGGTGCCTCCAAAAAAGGCAGTTACAAGAACCCACACAAGACAACACGACTCCCAAGCGATCATGACTGCTTTGAAAGAAGATGTCCTGCAAATCTCGATTTTACCGAATGCCAACTTACATAAACAGATACTTGCATTATCTCAATGCTCACTGTAATCTTACAGTGCAGATAAGAAACGGAAGCTACATCTGCTTTTTTCGATTAAAAGGCACTTTTCAGGAAATTATGCAAGTGTGGGAAGAAATAAAGAGCTTAAAATCCTCCCAACCCCCTCGATCCCCTGCCCACCACGTCCTTCACTACTTTTGTTTTACTCCCCTCACGGGAAACGTAATGAATCAATAATGACGTCAGAACAGCTAATACCTTTACCTTGCTGGTACCTTGGGATTAAAAAAAATCTACTAGGTTTTAAGTTGGAATCAGAGGTTTGAGTCTATTCCTCCAGTGAAAGAGCTGAAACCATCTTTTAATTTCTGCTTTAATTCACTGAACCAACTTCTGTGCAAGTGCTCGGGCACACAGTTTCACTCCGACACTTGATGTAGGATATACAGCGCAACAAAAACACAAACTCAGTGTGGAGGGGACGAGATGGTGAAGGCGCTGATCATATTATGCCAGAAAACCTGACTGCAAAATGTGGCCAGCAGGCTCGACACAATTCCTCATAATATCCTCCCAAAGAAAGGTAACGGCTTCAGATGGCAGAACTGCTGGACAATATGTCAGCCTCATCAACCACTCCAGCAAAGTCGCGATCAAAATCAAGCTCGGCATGGAGAAGAAATCTTCTCCCAGAGGAACAAGTCGGCTTCGGAGCACGATGGAATAAATCTTCAACTACCGATCGAGTCATTATTGAAATCCATCTGCAGCTTCAACAGAGTATAGGGTACTATGGGCCCTTGACTACTCCGCGGCCATTCAATATCGAAGACAGCCTTTTTCGATCCAAGTCAGTAACGCGTAGGAATTGTCATACAGCCCTGTTTAAAAATTCCAGAGGTCTTATAACTATACAGGTAGGCGACTTTATTCCCAACCGCAGTACCGGTCTGACAAGGAATTGCTTTCTGCCAAAGGTTTGCTTCTTGAGATCATGCGTAAGACCCTCAATGAACACAGTAGGAGGAAGAGTTATCTCCAGCCGTCCAATCTCCGCTGTGCTTCCGGTGGCATCAGCCGAGAACCATAGAACTGGCAGGCTTGCAAACAAGGGGGGGGGGGGGAAGCTAGAGGGTTCTGGAATGGAGGTGAGCTCTGAGAAAAGCAAAGTGATGGTCAACAGCACAAGCGACACCCACGCAGATACATTTATCACTACAAAATAAAGACAAGCTGGAAGAAATGTAAATTTTCAAATATCTTGTCTTTGTCCTGAGACGAGACAGAAGTTCGGCTATAGAAATCAAAATCAGACTGTAGCTGGGACAGCACTTTCAAATCTCAGCAAATTATGGATAAATGCCAGAATAGTATAGTCGTCTCGAGTTCGATCGATCCTACTGTATATAGATGTGAAAGCTGGACTTCTGACAGCCGAACTAGAAAAGAATTGAGATCAATGCTTGGACGGAACACAAAACAACCGTTTATGTCCCTGATTAATGATTATAGTTTCCTTATGCTAGCAGACCCAAGAGTTTATGGATACTGTCACGACCCCCACCCCCGTCTATGTCAGACGACCTAGTCAAAGTGGGAGCACGCGTTTTGTGTTCTTTCACTCTCCTGTCACTCAGACACAGCTCAACACTGGGTAACATAAATAGGACCCACCGCTATTTATTATCACCCAGGAGACTGGACGTAACTTATGTACCTTTATCGTTTTACCTCAAGCTCAATCACCCAGAAAAATTCACTCTTCAACTACTTCACACTAGTTCCTCAAGTTTTCCCACACAGTTACCTCAAGAACAATGAAAAAAATTCAGACTTCAACTTCAGTTCAACATTCAATCGTCGACCACTAATTATCCCTGTTCTCTACTACTACAATTTATACATCCAGGTATTCACCCCGGCAGAACAGTG
>SMGT01004215.1:0-12087 GCA_004794575.1 Lanistes nyassanus | reverse complement strand
GAAGCGTCCGATTGGTCAGCAGATTTTTGTTGGCCCACGTTTCTCTCAACAGGGAGCGCCGCTACAACAGGTTACGTCCGTGTTACTTCAGCTTTCTCTTACGCATGGTCACACCACAGATATCAAGACGAAGTCTATGACAAAAGACATCACACAAATTCACGCACACCCACACATATAGATAGAACAGCATGGCAACAGACACGTGGTGGGTGTGCGTCCATGAAATTAGATTGAAAACGAAAGAGATGTCAATAGATGGGAGAAAAGTGGACAGGGAGGATGAGAGCAGTGATGAAGAAGAGAGAGATTACGGTATTTTACTTAGAAAACCCCCTGTTTTGTCTTACGTGGGGTTAGTCAGTAACCATTGAGTGTGACATGCCCGGCCGTACCTTAACTTACTGGACTCGACTTCTCCAGAATTACTGAGCAAACTTTTATGGTGATCTCGTAAATGTAGATTTAATTGAGCAATCGTCACCAAAACCTTTACTGTCTCAGGTCAATGGTTTCTACACCAAAGGGTGACGACGCTATGAAATAATGTGAATAACTAGAGAAATCTACAGAGGGAAAAGATTCTCCTACTTTAACACGCTCGCTCAGTCTCACACAGGCAAAACACTTCTTGCTCAAGAGCCCCCACCCTCGTAAAAACCACAACTGCAACGAACCGTTATTCAACATATATTTCAAACACAAACTGACTAGACAACATCAAATATATCTACAGATTATTAACATAGAATCACCGTGCTCGTGTCTAGGGTAAGACGCTGCCTGATTACGTCATACCACGAGGAATCAGACAAAGAAGATAATCAAACTAAAGCCAGAGGGGAAATCACACTGCAAAACGGCCTATGATCCCGCTCGATACGCAAATACAGTAAGTGACCGACAACAGAGCTCCTACTCTCGTCACTACTCAAACAACTACTTCTGCGATACACAATTCTAAAGCTATTCAACGACCAACAATGAAGCTATGACACTTCCACGACCAGCACTTCCTCTACCTCCTCTTGGCGTACGCCCGGCCACTAGCTTATGACGTCTCCTGTCCCCGGCAGGAAAAAACCACCTATCTTAAATCAACCCGAGTCCGAGACTCTAAGATAGTTTATGGAAAGAGCAGTCCTTAACTTATAAGGCACAGTCAACAGTCACTCACACGTCTATTCCGTAGACTTGTCGGCGAGATACTTCCAGTGTATTCAGCGTGATTACTAGCTGCTGCTCCTACGACGTCCTGGCTAAGACGGCGAGGGGCAGAGGTCCGTGGGTCTACACGTGTTCGCTTCTCTTGGTCTTCCTACTTCATCTCCCTGTATGTCCTACTCTGTAGCTGAAGCTCCCAGTGTCTCTCTTTTCCCAGCTTAAGTACTATACACTCACGCCTTAAACTCGATTAAACCGCGGTACTGGCCGGCCTAGAGCAGCTACCCACCAAGCGTCCACCTACCCGGTGTCAAGAAAGGGAGGAGCGAACAGGCTTACCTAGGAGTGACAGGTGATAACTTAGGAGTGACATGTGACATTGAGCTGATGGGAATGGTTGGTAGAGGGAGAGTGTGGATGACATGGGGGGATAGCGGAAAAAGACAGACCTAGATCAACATCGATTCTGACCACAGTAACATGGGCAGCCATTTCTCCCGCTTTGTTCACTGCTGTTGTTACTAAACGGGTATTTTAAACTCTTAATTAAGTGTAGACACACTTCCACTGACGGTTACAGAAAAACACTTGTTACACAAACCTTTTTCTAAAACATTTCAGTGTTGTTCATACGAATACGAATACGAATACGAATACGAATGTTTATTCTTAAGGGCCATGCCCCCTTAGAAGGAAGTGTACAGACTTTCAGAATATATAGACTTTTAAGATATCATAGGCTACAAGGGTGGTCCAAAATGCAAAACATGATCAATAAAATAATCATAAACTACGATAATGCAATTTCTGTAGCCTTGAATGCTTTATAAAGGAAAATACACAATGCTTCATATGACCGAGAGATAAGAGTTACCGCACATGAAGCTATTCTTACCTTACCTGAAAATGTTCTTAATGGTTAGAGTTACGGTACCTGAAAATTGCCAACAGCAGTGTGCACAATCACCAAAATGTCCAGCGAGTCAGCCTCCCGACACAATTCGGGACTTGCGATGACATAAGGAGAATTCAAGGTGAGAGGGTAGTAGGTTTTGTACTTCCTACCAAGGCGGACTTGTTCCAGAAGAGCCCTATTTCGCATCAACTCCTTCTGTTCCAACAGACGGCGCACCTCATCCAGCGACCCCGGAACGTTTAACGTTAAGTCGATGCTGCCATCTACGTTGAGCATAGCATCCTTGTACACTCCGGGTAGTTCAAAGTCTCTAAACTCAATGAACACTTTGATGGGCTGAACCAGGAACTTGCCCCAGTACACCAAAGGAGCAGCGAGCAGAAGGCAAAGGACGAAAAACGCCCGGTGTGTACATTTGGTGAAGGAAAAGAAGCACATTTCTGAGTTCACTGATCTTTTCTGCTTTCCTTTCCTAGTGACAGAACGTTTCAGTTTCACTCACGATGCCTCTCAAAATATTCGTATCTGTCCTTTCTTTCACTCTTTGGGTCCCTTTTGTTTAAACTTCTGTCTCGGTTGTTGGCCTTGCTTTCTGATAATCTTCTCAACCTGTTACAAGAAAGAAGCCTTAAGCATTAGAATGAATGAACAAATAGTTTTTCGAAATATCAACAGTTTCGGTGCATTTAAGTGCTAGTTTGGCTACTATTCGTGGAGTGAAAGCAATAGCTCAACGAAGTTTAATCTACAAGGTGCAATGTAGTTCCTGATAACGTGATCAAATACTTGATAAATACTCATGGTTTACGCATTAAGCTCAGTGAACAGAAGGTTCCTAACATCTGAAAAATTATGGGCAAATGAACAACAAATGTAATTCATCGCCTTATCCTTTAAATCAAATTTCACACAGATTCTTTCAGCTCTAGGAACATTTTAATACCTCAGCCTCTTTGCTGGTAACCTATTGTTCATTGCCCGAACTTTAAGTCATGTTAACACACAGTTTTAAGGCAAAAGAGAAAGATATGCATCTTGCTCGAAATGCGGTGTGTACTTACACTAATTAGCAAACATGTCTTCATTGTGGACATGATTTTCACCTTTTCTTTAAACCACTGTAAAGTAACAATTAGGTAACACTGACTCAACCAAAAGCAGCTTCATCCAATTTAAGTTACTTTCAATGCAGTTTAAGAAATGGTTCTGAGTTTATTCAATATCGACATATTCAAAAGGCATCTATTGACCGGACGTGATTACTTTCTACTATATTGATTATTCTAGTTATCCCAAACACACCTACAGGGTACTTTCCCTTTTCGCCATATAGCATCATAGAAGGGGATTGACTGTCTCAATTTAAGGATGAAATTATAGATTTTCAGTTGCAATTTTGACACAGCCAATCACATCGTAGCCCCGTATCTTGCACCCATAAGTCAAGATTGATAAAGGAAAGATCTAGTCAACAGATAATAAACACTCGATCCTTAGGTTACTTCTCTTCAACAATGCAGACATATCTCTTGAGGCTTTATCATACTGGTCAAGCTAGGCAACATTCATCCTATTTTTGTTATTTAAACAACTCAATTTATTACTTCGAGTTTCTCAGTACTGGTGACAAAGTCAGGTATATTTCCCACTTTCCCTCTTGAAAAAAATATTACTTATTATGGGCATTTAAATTTAATTTCCATCGGTCATGATATTGTAACCCACAAACAGTTTCTGAGAAAATAATTGTGTCATCTGCATACAGAAGAATAAACACATTTAGTAAACTTTTACTGTTTGTTTCACTCATATTCCCTTTTTTGCTTCTGCAGCAACTGTTCCTAATCCGTTTGTACCATGAGATAAATATTCCTTCAAGTCGTTTAAAATAAGGCAAACATAAGAAGAGATAAAATCTCCTCCTGCCTGACTCCAACATTTTCACAGAAAACCCCCGAGCATTCTGCATTAATCATTACACGCGATTTTGCATTAGCGTACGTTTTTGAAATTACTTTAAGGATTTTACCATTTTCCCCAGAGTTCAAAGATTTTTCCACAAGAAAAAGCTTTGTTAACCTTATAGAAGACTTTCACAAAATCTAGGAAGATGCAATATAAACGTTTCTTTTTATAGAGTAGAATATTAATGATACCAATAATATAAACAAGTGATCTAACACATTCTGACTCTGCCGCAGACCTGCAGTACGGTAGACATTTGCTACTGTTGCCAATGTACCGCAGTAGGGGGTTGGGGAGACTTTTTACAAATTTTTGTCAACTGAAAGCAGTTCGTCAACAAGGGATGTAACTGGTGTTTTCTTATAACCGAATCATTTTTCTATCGAGTTCCTTCCCTTAGACCACACAATACACGACTTCTAAACGGTGATCTCGAAACCAAGCGATCTCATTTGGTAGTTTGCGAGACAATTGCACCCGCCATTTTGCTGTATTCACTTGGATACCTTTTTCAATGTAGCGTTTTACACAGAATTCACACTGTATGGATTTCAGGTAGAATTATTTTATTATTTTAAATTTTTTCTTTCAGGCTGCGTTGGAAGTATGTTTTTATCGTTGATAGATTTTGTCCTGCATTTTTTTATAAGATCCATAGAGACTCCAAGGGAAGCAATGGCGGAAAAGAATAATTACTATTTAACATTTTTTCTGTGCAATTCTATAATTATTTTGATGTTCAAAAATTGATTCTTCAAAATACGTAAAGTAGCTTACTGAACTTGTGGTAGTTTGCAAGCAGCATTTATTTCAATCGTGCCGAATCTGTGTCCCCATAAGTGTACGCAGTGGTAGTAACAGTCTAAAATCAGGTGCAGAGAATCGCCAGCGATCCCTGTAGCTCTAGGGGGAGACGAGGTGCTGCTGACACCTGAAAGGTCTCTGGCACAGCTGGGATTAAGATGGCAGCCATCACGTAGGTGTCAGGTGCTGGACCGGTACATGCTTTGTTAAGCAGGGAGGAATTACGTCACAAAGAAGGCGTTTAAGATTGTAGTGTCAACCATCAGGGCTTTGATCAGCTCAAAGAGGTGAACTGCCCAGGGGCAGGGGAGGTCAGATCCACACCAAGGTGTCTCCATGGGGGGAGCTTGAAGCGCTCCTGTAATTAACAAGGCGACATGTCTACTCCTCCCTCGGTCCTGGTTGGTTGATAGGGGTGCTTTGATGACTACGTGTGTGTGAGTGCAGCAGTGTATGAAGGGTTAGAATAAAAGGACAGGTTGGAGAATGTAAGCTATCTTCTGCTAAAATTCCTGCTGAAATTCTGCTAAATTCGCGAAAATACGTTTTCCAGCAGATCTTCTGCTGACATGTGTTCAATCGTCTGCTGACGACAGTCTACTGAAGGCTGATGGTGTAAGCCTTGTGGCAGAACCAAGTGTACCCTTCAACTGGACGTGCGAAGTCCTGTATCGGCTGTACGTGTCTGGAGCAAACCGGTTGCTGCAGTGCAAGGTGCTTTTCGGGGTTGTTGTGTTCCCCCAGGAGGAACTTCTGACACTTTTTTAAGTTTTAGAGTTTAGGACAGCAGAGAGGGGCGCCTCTTTGGTACAGACTGTAACGTTGTGCGGACTGTGCAAACAACCAGGTGACGAGTGTTGTGTGTTCTACACGTGGTCGTAGTGTATGTGAAGTTGAATCAGGTACGTGTGTCTCGATCTTGATTTTTTAGCAGGGCAGGTGATGGAGGAATTGTGTTGTTAGCTAACCAGAAGGAAAGCCGGGAGTCATCCCTCTTATGAGCCTAGATATTGTAACAATATGTGTCTCTTGTAGGTTATTTAGAGGAGGAAGGACTATATAAGTCTTGGTAGGACCAGTGGAGGCGAGGCCATCAGATGGAGGTAGGAGATGGATATAGAGACGGATAGACGGGTAAAGGTGGAAAAGGGTTAGAGTTGGTAGGACGTGCTGACTAATAAAATCTTATTGAGACGACCAAATGCGCAGGTGTTGAAGTTATGGACGAGTGCGTGATGACGTGACATTGCTACCTTACAACTGTTTTGTGGTAAGACAATCGTACATTTCTCTTCGTAATGCCGCGCTATGTTACATTCTGCTTTCGTGCTGCCTCGACCATCTACTTGTGAGTCAGTAATAACACATTGCTTTCGTGATGCCCGTGACCCCTCATTGGGTTCAGCTTTCGCTACACACAGACCACAGACTCGGTAATACAGTGAAAGAAAAAGATAACATTTTTTTACAGATAGCGAGTATTTACAAATGATATTGTGGCGTTATCTGTAAAAAAAATATCTTTTTCTTTCAGTGTATTTTTTGTTTTTTGTTTTGTGGGGAGATTGTAAGTGGATGGGGGCTCGGGCCACAGTGTGAAGTGAGTACATTTTTTAAACCATAAGTAATACAGTAATAACAGTTTCCACCTACTCATTTGTCGTCCTCCTAATGGCAGTCGCATGCAGCGACCACAAGAACGACGCGTGAAGAGAAAAAGCAAGCTCCCATGTGACGACAGTAACTGACATTTTAGATGGACAATGGGAGGAAACTGCCAATAGGAGCGTGGACAGAGTGCCAAGGGTTTAAACATAAGCAGACCTTTAGTTTGTATTCAAAATTATTTCATTGCTTATAATCAATAGGTAGTAAAATCTGTAAAAACAATAACAGCAATAGAAAATATTAAAGCGGACGGACAATACACTAAGTTATATTCATGCCAAAGTTTGGCAAGCGTTCTCAGTAAGTAATATAAGTAGATTAAAGAGCCTACTTACGACTGTCGTGCATCAGACTATTGTTGGATGCCGAGCACAGAGCAGAAAGAAATCTGTGAGATGAAAAGACTGAGTAGGCAATGTTAGTGGTTTTCAGACTTACGGCAATTCAACCAAAGCATCCAGTTAAGTAGTCGCACTGCGGTCTTGTGGTGGCGGAGGACTTAAAAAAAATATCCAGTGTTCAGAACACACAGATGCCACTTGTGTTTGTAGGTAAACGTTTTTTGTGAGTATATTTTTAGCATTAAGTCCCCTGCGGCGATTGTAACAGTCCGATCGTTTTTCTTGGCATACATCAGTCCGTCTCTGGTCCACGTGTATCTTGCATTTTCTTGTTTTTCTTCAAGCTCCTAGTCTGGGTAGCTAATCTGGCACGGCTTGACGTCAAGTCCTCGTTGAGAAAAACTCTTTCGTCTGATCAGCTTGGTCGATATATATATATATAATGCATACCATATTGTTTCCTTTGAGATTTCCCCAAGTCTCAGAAGAGCGGTATCTGTATGACGCAAACTTCCCTATGATAGGCCAGGGGAGTGAACAGAGCTCCTGATACGGCACAATCGGGGGGTACTTTACGCACAAAATTCAAATGACAGGTATGGAGGTTGACCCATGCTTTTCATCAGGAGGATAGACAAGCTGCTGCTTGCTGTCCGAGGAGCGTCAGGCACGAGTAAGGATCGCCCAGGGAGATGAGACTATCATCACCGTGCATGGCAGCAGCTGAGTTATGTCCCGCTGGGCAGCTACGACGAATCCAATGGGATTTCCTCAATTACCCAGTGGCTGCAGACTACAGACAGCTGTTTGTATGGCCCCGTATGTAAGAAACCCAAATAGTTTATTGCACAACAGCCGCCATGACGGAAATAATTTCCTTGAATTTCCCATGCACCAAAACAGAAATGCTTTTTTTTCCCTAGTTATTCAGTAATAAGTTATTCGGTATAGCACCACTGGGAGAAATTCTTTTGTTCTTGGCGGGTCGCCTCCTCTGATCGCTCACACGACCACCGTCAAGAGGGTGACATGCGTAGATGGAACTATCACTGTATTACTAAAAGTAATTAATATGACATCTCAATCATATGGCCGAGCCCCTACCACCTACAGTCTCCCACAAAGAACCATAAAACACTGTAATACAGTGAACACACACAAAAAAAGAATGTATTGGATGAACTGTGGAAGCACTCTGGCAGTCTATGGCATGGTGCTGTCACTCTCTGTAGCCATGGCTGCTGCTGTCAGTGTCAGAGAGAAAGATGCTCAGTCCACTCCTATTCTAGAGCGCTTCTGACCACCCTTACGTCTCTACGTGGCCCTACCCGTCCCTGGGGAAACCTGGCCGCACCTAAATTACAGTTAAGGGTTATGGTAGCCTCGGACAGTGAGACCTTGTTGGCTCTTCCCTACCCACCGTTGGGTCAGGGGATCAAAAGAAACACGATACCTTTTGTTTCCCACTCTTGAATAACGAACGATACGTCATGCAACTACCACGGTATGGCGGCTAGGAGATTTCAGGGGCCGGCTGGGTGGGCGCTTGTGTGTACGTAACCAGCACCCGGCTAAAGGTGGTTTGATTCGGCTAAAATATGATTATTTTATATAAATACAATTCTTTTTGTACACAAAGTGGTTACGCCACATTATATGCGATCTGATTTGTCAGTTAGTTGCTTGGGTCTTACGACTTATAGAACTTTGGATCATTGTTGACGCTGTACGTGTTCCTGCCCCTCGCTATGTCACTACTAAGTGTTGAGTGATGTGTCTGGCCTCCCTATGTTAAGTGTAGTTCCCAGACCTCTCATATGTCCAATATCATCTCCCAAACTATCCTCTAACAATACACCTAACTAGCTGCTCTGTTACCTACGGATGGCACGCATATTGTTATATGGGGCACAGACCTGTTCTGCGATCACTTAAGCTTTGCAGCTCATCCTAGGAAAATAATTAATAAAACTTCGTCGTAGGAAGATATATATATAAAGAAAAACCATAAACGTTTCTTCAAATGTTTGTTTACCCACAAGTTTCCTCTCATGATGCCTGCAGCCTTTTCCATCTCTTTTATTTTCTCCTTGTACTGGCTGTTGCTGTCCCGAACATTTTGAAAATATGCCAAATCCCATGCCAGGTAAGCATGCATATGATTGTACATACAACTTATTAATTGATTGGAATAAAGGAATTTGCTTGATTAGTAGATTGTTAGATTGATTGATCAGTATCAACCAATGAATCGCACTTGAACTTGTCCCGGCCAGTTTTTCGTTTATGCTTTGTTGAAACGTGGTAACGCTGAGAACTGCATTTCTAAAAGTGGTACAGAAAGAATAATTTAAAACAGCTTAACATTCTACTAGCTGTCTGATAAAACAAAAGAGTGCTTGTAAAAGTTTTTCCTTGCCAGTGTGACTAGAAACCATCATCTGAAAACTGAAGCGTGAAAATAGTAGATAGAGGACGGAACTTATCACAGTAAAATCTACCTACTATCTTTTCAACAAACTGGTTTTTAGTCCGTTGAGCTGTCTCTACAGCGTTTAACAACAAAGTTAGTTCATTTAAAACGCCTGCATGTTATTCTAGGCTAACGTGGGAGGAACGTGACCCGATACGCTCGGACTAAGAAGTAGCTTGATCTGACTAAAGCGTAAGCTGGTCGGGACCCAGTCAGTGATACAGAACCCAGACCCGTCTGACCGATCGGCGCATGACCTGTGGTGGGGATGCGAGATAGACGAGTGAATCGAATCCAGCGGCTGTATTGATTCTAAATCAGTTCGATGGACCTAGTATAATATTAAAACTAGAAAGATCTCGATCTATCTTATACCAAATTTATACACAACAGCAACAAACTAACAAAAATTGTCCGAATAAGCAGGTTAGTTGGTTGGTTGGTTATTGCTTAAAGTCCAATGGTCAACGAGGTGCGTATCAGGAGGGTGTTCCTTAGACAAGTCAACACACTGGACTACTGTCAGAACACAGGCTTCAGTCCCACCCAGTCAGATTATACTGATACAGGGGGAACCATATCAAAAACAGATTTCTTTACGCCGTGCGAACTGTACAAACTACCAGGTGAAAGTGTTGTGTGTCCTACACGTGGTCATGGTGTGTGTGCAGTTGAAACAGGTATGTGAGTCTTCATTGTTGTGATAGTAAAGCAAGTGATGGCAGGAAACGCATGTTAGCCAGAAAGAAAGTCGGGAGTCATCTTCTGTTTAGAGCCTAGATTATTATTCGTTCTGTAAATACTCGCTATCTGTAAATAATATTCTCTTTTCTTTCACTGTATTGCGGAGTTTTGTTATTCCTTTTGTTGTGGGTGGATGGGAGCTCGTGCCACACTGTGCTGTGAGATAAGCATATAAAAATCGTAAGTAATACAGTGATAACAGTTTCCACCTGCGCATATGGTGGAGCGACAAGAGACGATACTTTCTCAGAGTTTTAGACATCTGCATCTATAAAAAAACAATTCTTTACGGCTAAAAGTAATACAATAGTCTTTTCTAAACATTTCTGGCACATCAAAATGTAACGATTCTGCATTAAAACCTATAATTGTACAGTGAATATCTTTCTCTTTCAATCTTGGCATTATTCTCAACCCTTCTCCCTACACCCCCCACCCCCAAAAAAAAATCTTTACGAAGGGTCATAAGTGAGTGATGTCAAGAGTAACGCCAGTTATTTAAGTTGGATGTGAGAAGTAACTATATTTCATTTTTATTAACTTTTATTTCTATACCTCTTAATTACAGATTTTTATGTTAAAACTTCGCGAACGTATGTGTTTATAAAATGTACACTGTATATACGACTATGGATTAAAAACTACTAGAAGATTTTATCTGCTTTTAGTAACTTCTCCTGTACCAGCGCTAATCTGTCCAGAAGACGTAGTCGAGTTGGGGTTTTTTTATGGTCCTCAAACTCAACACATTCGAGTTTGACGGCCAGTGTTTCCACCAAATTAGCGGCGTGGCGATGGGAACCAAAATGGGCCCTAGTTATGCTTGTCTCTTCATGGGCTGGCTAGAACACAACATCCGCAACAGCTATACGGGCCCCACACCAGAATTGTACAGACGCTACATTGACGATGGTCTCGGCGCCACTTCCCTCCCTCTCAGGCTTGACGGGTTTAAATTTCCCACTCTTCTGTCGTGTTTAGCACTGAATTTTTTTATCACGCTTACTTAAAGCACGCACTACTCGTTTGGGTTTTTTTTTTTTCTTTCAAAAACTTACCCAGTCGGACTCGACTGGTTGAACATCAGGCTTGCATATCGAAAGTTGTGAGTTCCAATCCAACAGTTGTCAAAAATTGTATCCTGGAGTAAAATATTTTAAAAATTTGTCTAAACTTAAGCTCATTCGTCCCTGCTCCCGAACTGTCTGTCAGCACTATATATAACCATCTTATTGGGGCTTGGGGGATATTTCCAAACATAGTAACAGGGCATCATCCTGCAGAGGCTCCCTAAGGCAAAGCAATTATTTCAAATGTTCATCGAGGGTGAGAATTGAAAGTCTGCGCTAAGAGCTTTTTATCAAGCCGTTACTCCCCCGTTCTCTCATCTCTTCCATCTCTTCCTCCCTCTCTACCCTGTCCCTGCCCTCACTCTATTCCACCTCGGTGTGAAATAAGTGTTAGACAGGAGTAGTTTTCTTCCAAATAAACCAACCAGTATTTCACTGTGTGTATTTTGTGCGTACATGCACGTCTCCAAAACAGATGGGAGGGCTTTTTAATAGAAAGAGCAAATATGATCCCTTGTGCAGCCCAAACCATGTGAAGATATGCCGCAATTAATATCAGCAAGGTCAGAGTGTTTCTGTCGACACTTGCAAGACTGTCGTGTTTTGGGCTGACTTGCTTTGTTCTTGGTTCGTTGTCCTGTTCCGCCAAGGACTGGACGCAGAGTTCTGGGGAAGTTAATCAAGGTTAACCTCTCACACTTGTTTAAATAGAATTAATCGAAGAATGTGAGACCGACAAAGGGCCAGCTATGGTTGGAAACATACGCACATATAAACAGATACCTCACAGGGCAACCCTTAACCTGTTTATTTGCTTGTTACAGATTTGCCAGCCGTACATTTCCACTTTTTGAAGCTTACAACAATGGTCCCCAGTCAGACACTCTGACATCATATAAATGTTCTTTTGAGATATAAATTTATGCCCTTGTTTTCAAACTC
>SMGT01004214.1:0-18999 GCA_004794575.1 Lanistes nyassanus | reverse complement strand
ATTTGTACTTCTATTATTATTATTATTCTTTATTTCAGTTCTTTCAGGCCATCTGGCGTCATCTGTAGTTTGAGCCGGGTTTAAAAGTTTCTGGAAGTAATCTAGCCAGGTCCTAGGGGATATGACTTTTATATGACTTAGTCTTTCTGTCGTCAATGTTTTAATCTTTTGCCAGAATCGTTTAGAGTAAGGGTCCTTACTTATTTCATACAGCTCATTCAGAGTTCGATTCTTCTGATCACATTGCTTTTTTAAGCACAAGTCTTTAAAGTATCTTTTTTTTTTTAAAGGTATGTCATAAAGAAAAGAAAAGAAAAGAAAAAAGAAAAGATTTGTACTTCTGTAGAATGTAGTGAAAGACTACAGAAAACTTCAGTTGTAATGATAAATGAATCATGTAGATGGGAGCAAATTAAATCAGAAGTGTTGATCAGTGATGATGTCAATACTAGTTATATCAATAATAAATCTAAGTAGTTAGAATTCAGAGAGTAAGACCTGCAAAGGATGTGTCATTATTTTATCTAAACAAGTCAAAGTTTAGAATCCTCATACTAATTACAAATTGCAATACTAAACTTCTGAACTGAAGTCTTGTCAGTGTCAAAGATTTGTGTACTTTCAGCACAGATTTTATTGAAATAAGCCATCAGTAACGAGAGCCCCCTCCCCAAACAGTTGTGAATAATGAGTATTTCCAGCATGAGAAAAGAAAGTCATGCAGGAATCAGAGACAAGTACATTTTGAAATTGAGTGATTGTTGTTTGTTATGTCTGTGAACTTCACGGGAGAGGGTGTGTGTGTTTGTAAGAATTAGGATACTACAGAAACTGCCAGTGTCGAAAGATGTTAAATGCCTTTTGAATCATGAAATATCTTAATTTTCAGTGTGAGGATCATTGACGATGATATAGGTCTTCAATCATTAAATAGTGCAGCTGGCAGCGGTAGAGAGGAACCTGATGATGAAGCCCCAACTGTCGCCGAGTTTATTGATGAGAGACCAGAACACATCCAACGTCTTGAAGAATATAGAAGTACTGGGCGATGGAAAAAACTTGGCAAAGATGAACAAATGCAAGGTGACCATACGAATGACATACAACACCCGTATGCCTACAGATGCATTCAAACATTCAAAGTCTCTCCAAAAATCATACCAAAAGCATTACTTTATATTCAGTGTCAGTAAATTTATGTACTAACAGTACCTTTGGCAGTGAGTGGAATATAAAATTTATGGGTCTAATTTAGACACAAGTTGTGATTTTGCATCCATTCCAGATGTTGCATCCAGGGACTATGGCGTCATTGCAGTGGGGAGTACTAATGCACCTGAAAAGACAGAGAAACATCATGGCTCAGATTCTCAACAAAAGAACACTTTTAAGAACTGCAGTTATCAGTCTTCACAGCACAGTAGACACAGCTCAGACTCTGATCACTCATCTTCTCCTAAGAGGCTTTCGGTTCCTAAAAGCAGAAGAATAGGAGAAACACCTGACCCCTCACCTCCAAGGAGAAAAACTAAAGATAAAAATTCAGACCAATCTCCACCAAGGAGGAAAAATAAAGAAAGTGACTCAGACCAATCGACTCCAAGGAGGAGAAAGAAAGGAAGTGCTTTGGACCAATCACCACCACGTAGAAGGAACAATGTCAGTAATTCTGAATTGCCACCATCAGCAAAAGGAAATGACATCAGACCGACCAAAACCCTGGGTGGAGCAAAGGCTGGCTTGTCCACTGCCCAGGAAATGAAGGAAGAGGCACAGAAATTAAGAGAGAGAGAAGATAGATTGTTTCAAAAGGTATGTTATAAAACATTTGGTGGCTAATATTAGTTGTGTGATTTTATACCACTGTCATTACAAGTAAGAGAAAGAGGGTGATAATGGTGGTAATACTAAGTGAGAAGAATTCAGGATGCAGCCTTACAGAAGTTCAGGGTGGGCAAGGGCCTGCCAAACTATTGAAATGGATGCTGGACCAGTAGCACATAGCAGGCAGAGTAAACTTCTTTCCATGGTAATGTGCGAAGTCTGAAGTTGACTTCCTTCACAATGTTTTAGTACTGGTGATAGCCAAGTAGCTTTGTAAGATTTTGTACTGCTGTAGCATGTAAATATGGTTTAGTATAAACCTTTTAGTTCTGGGAGTGGAACTGAAGATGTTACATTATTGCAATATACTTGTGGCATGATAGAATCTGTTACTATGTTCTTGGGCCCCAATGCTTCACCCCTCGAAAGTTGCATATATCTGTAAGACACCCCCCTCCCCCACCACCCACATTTTCCTGGGGTCCTTGAAAGCTTCGCAATGGCCGTGGGGTCAGGTACCTATTCATAGCTGGGTAAACCTGTGGAAGCATGCTGCAGTGCATGGGTGTCAGAGCAGTGGGTTTGAGTTGGAAGGCCAACACTGAATTTACTCTGAAGAACTGTATGGGGCATTGATCTTAGTAAATATACCCCCCACCCAACACTCTCTCTCTCTCTCTCTAAAACTTGTAGTTTTTTTGTGAACTGGTGGTTCTTTTGACGCTGACAACCACACAGCTTGTGACAAAATTGCATGTTTTTTGGTTTTAAGATTGACAAGGATGCACTTGGAAAGGATGCCAAAACTGTTTTTCGCAAGAAGAAGAGGAAATTTGGAGCTGGGACAGTGCAGGAGGAAGAGGATGCCAAGCGACAGCTTGCATTAGATGAAAAATACAAGGAATGGGGGCAAGGGTGAGCATGTTTTGTCCTTACACCAGACTGACCATTGCAATTGTTCACTGTTCACAGTTCACCATCTTACTATATCTCTGTCTTACTGCCTCTGATTCTTCCATCGTCTGTTTTATGATTTAAGTATTTATTGCTCAATAAGTGATAATGTTTCTTTTGCATTTGATACATGGCTTAACTTCTCATGCACCATTTTCAATAATTTGGGCAGCCACTTAATTAGGTCAGCACTCGACAGTTTGAGGTAATGAAATGAGTATTTCATGCTCACCACTTTCTTCCGTCTGCTGCAAATAACCCTAGTTTCTTGATTGCCATATATATATATATACTGTTGTTCTTGTAGATATGAAGATGCATGTTAAGATCATTTCCAGTGTCCTAGCCCCATCCCACTCCTAGCAGACAACATATTTTTGTTTACTCCTGCTAAGGAGCTGAAGAAAACTCAAGCTTGCTGTGGAGATGTTTCACAGTAACAACAAAGAGAGCTTAGCCAAGGAAGACTTAGACAAGACATCAACGTTTCAGGGCATAGCCCCTTCTTCAGGATGACAAACAAAACAGACGCAGTGAAACTTTTCCTAGTTATCCTATAACAGGCTCGAGTGGTAGCGTTTGATTACAGTTGCAGTCATGGCAATGGCTCTGTCATCCTTCCAGTCTGAACACAACAAGGTGTCTTTGCTTCTACTCTCAAATTTTAATACATTTCACATCACTTTGAGAGTGGAAGACGGGCCTTCCTAGCTGGTGCTACATGGACAAGCAACTGAAGATAGTGTCTGCTTTTCTTCAGCTCCTTAAATACACAAATACACCTCTAGTGCAATGTAATTAACTTCCCCCCCCCCCTCGCCTCCTGTTGAAATGCTCGGTCCACTCAGGTTACTGATCAGAGCGACTCTGACCACCCATAAATCTCTATGCCATGCCATCCTTCCCTGGGGAAGACCTGGCCACGCCTAAATTACAGATAATAGTTTATAGGTGGTTCTCTTCCCTACCCACTTCGGGCAGAGGGACAAAAGAAGCACGATATCCTTCATGTTTCCCCCCACCTAAGTAACAAACGACCAGTCGGCAAATGATGAAAGTAACCCTGGTATGCTGGTTAGAAACATTCCAGGGGCCGGCTGGGTAGGTGCCTGGGTGTTCGTAACCACCAGGTCCACCACCTGGCTACAGTTTGCTCCTGCACAAGCTGACAGTGCAAAGTTCAGCCAGTTCTGGCCAGCCAATAGTAGGGACAGGCAAACCAAAGATTTACAGTAGAGGGAAAGATGGGCATGTTGTTTGTTCAAATTAGAAAGGGAAAATTATTGAAGGCTGGGTTGTAAAATTGCACTGGTCACTGCTAAAAGTGCCTGTGTGAAATTGAAATGTTAGTTATTTTTCATGCCCCTTTACAGAATGAATGTGTTTGGGGGTTTAACGCCATGTGCCCTTCCCTCCCCAAGCCCACTGCCCCCTCCCCCCTCCCCAGTGCGAAATCACTGCATGTTTGCAGCGTGTTGATTCAAATGCTGGTGACTGGAGGCACTGCAATGGATGACCGCCTATGTGCCATGCAAATTTTAGCTGGGTAAGTTGAAATGCTTTGCTGGCAAGTCCAAAATCTCTGCAATGCTTTCAACCACCAGTAATTAGAGTGTCTATCTCATTCTTGAATTTAGAATGTATTTTTTTTTTGTGACAGATTAAAACAAAAGGAACTGAAAGAGCAAGCACTGCACGAAGCGGCCCACGAGATGGCGAAACCTCTGGCTCGTTACAAAGATGACGAGGACCTGGATCGCATGATGCGGGAGCTTGATCGCGAAGGCGACCCCATGGCTGCATTTTTGAAGAAGAAAACAAAACAAGATGAATCAGGAAAGGGTGAGATAGACTCGTATAGAGTTAATTGTTGTAAAAATTGGTTCAGAAGGCATCACAAGCATTTATACCATAGAAAAGCTCTTCAAAAACCTGATTATGAACTTCATTTGTGGGTTTTGTATACACTAACCCTGCCTTTGTGCCCCCCAGAAGTATGGTCGTCTGCTGTTTCGGGACTTATAATAAGCACACATTAGTTTTCAACACTAAATCACCTTTGACCAGCAGTCAGCTGCCAAACACGGATAGGGCCAGTAAGTTTAGGAGGGCAACTTTACATGCTTTTTGGGTTTCCACCACCTCCCCCCCCCCCATTTTATGTTTCCATTCGTGTACACGCGTGGCTTCATCAGACAGTTTGTACCCACAAGCTTCCTGTTTGGACTGAGAGACCCTTTACACATTACAGTTTAGATCATTGGGTCAGTAAACAATCATGGAATCAGCTGCATGAAAATAAGAAATGCTAATGCTTGGTCAGTGTGTAAATGTATAAAAAGACATAGAAAGTCTTCACGGTAATGCAAAAAAAAAAAAAATGGAATGATGGAAAACGCAGATTTCTTGCATCAAATCTGATTGCGGGAATATGCTACGAAAATGGAAGAACGGTGGCCACTTAGATCTGTCGAATACAGAAAAGAAAGACAAAGATATAAATTAATCCATGTGTGACTGGTCCTCCATTGTGCAGTCGAAGAATCTACCCATTAGTGAACGTCTGATACAGGCACGATTCTATACTATTCACCCCCACTCACCACATGTGCTTAGAGATTTTTAAATGATGTGCAATAAAGTAATTTTAAATAATTCATTGTCGGTTTTAAAGGGCGTGGTTGCAAATGTACTGAGGTTTAAACATAGATTTTACGTAGGCTTTTTCTTGCAAGCACATTCAACACATTTAGGTCACACATGATGATGGTCTGTACCGATGAGTGGTATAAAATTGTCTTTACGGTAGGCGCATATGCAAGTGTGATTATTTTGTGGTGGCTGTACGTGCAAATGAATGTGACTTGCGCTTGTTTATGTAAAAGACTGTGCAGGCATGAAGGTGTATTCGTATCCACAGTGTTTTGTCGCCATCAAATATTAGATTACTGGACTCTGCACATTACTTACATGTACTTCTAAAAAATAACCACACTCACAGTACAGAATCTGCTAATGACTAAAATGACAGCACGAAGAGTGTAGACGACACATTCTATACCTTTATTATAAACTGATTGTTACACCCAACTAAAAAAAAAAAAACTTAAAAAAAATCTTTCCATCCATTTATGACATTTGTAGTCTATTCGAATGTCTTTGTTGTGTCAATGTATTCTCCATCTGGTGCATCGAAACCTTTGATAGGAGGTGTTGCAGTAGGCCCTTTCATTGAATAGGGTATCAATCTTTCATCAACCTGCAGAAGAAACAATTACACCATATATATCAATTTATACATGTTTTCAATAGCATAAACTTAATGCACAGAACAAATGGGACACATTATTATATGATGGAATTTTTTTGCAATGAAGTCAAAATGCTAATCTTTGCAGTAGGCACACAACAGCTTGCTGAAGCCAGTTCAGCAGGATCTTTAAGAATACAGAAGATGCAGAATGTAGTTTGTTTTTTTTTGTTTGTTATTTGTTTTTAACTGTTGTACGAAATGTCGGCCCAGGTTGTTGGTTCAGAAGGCATTACAAGCATTTAGACTATAGAAAAGTTCTTCAAAAACCTGATTATGAACTTCATGTGTGGCTTTTGTATGAGATTTTTAAATGATGTGCAATAAAGTAATTTTAATAATTGTCGGTTTAAAGGGTGTGGTTACAAGCAGTCTTTATACTGGCAGCATGTGTAAACTTGTGCTGCTCGGTTTCAAATTAGTCAGCTCTGATGTAGGGACACTTTTGGTTGGAACGGTGTTCCCACATGACAGGTTTTACTGTACTTTCATTCAGTTAATGAGTTTTATAAGCCTTCTGTTCATCTGTGGTTGTGTTGCAGGAAGGCTACAGTACAAGGGACTGGTGAATAGATTTGGCATCATTCCAGGACACTGCTGGGATGGTGTGGACCGATCCAATGGTTTTGAGAAACAGTTAATTAGCAAAATGGCTGACAAGAAATCTACCCAGGAACAAGCCTTCAAATGGAGCGTTGAAGATTTGTAGGATATGTGCTCAAAGTGATATTGTGGCCATTGCATAAAGTGGTATTAAATTGTCTTAATGGTGGGTGATTATTTTGTGGTGGCTGTATGTGCAAATGAATGTGACTGTTGTGCTTATGTAAACAGGAAGGTGTCCACGGTGTTTTGTTGCCATAAATATTAGATTATTACTGGACACTGCACATTACTTATATGTACCTCTTTAAAAAAAAAAACACATTACAGAATCTCCTTATGACTAAAATGGCAGCACGAAGCATGTAGACAACACATTCAATACGTTTATTATAAACTTATTAGTGTTACTCCCAACTCAAAAAAATACTCCCTCCAGTCATGACATTTCTAATTTGGAAAAAGATAACTCTGCTCTTGGACGATATGCAGCCAATGCTTAGTCCTTAATTTTGTGGACAAATCTGCTGGGAAAGAAATTACTACCATACCAAATTGGTGTATCTCCAGTTGTGAAATGTGAAGACGAAGGAAAGGATTTTAATCCATTAGATTATATGTTTGAGACGTCAGCTTCCACAAATGTTGAGAAGAAATGCAAGTGCTGTCTAGCTCATGACACAGATCACGATAAAAAACGTAATGAAAACAAGATGCACTAACATGATAGATTTTTCATTTTTGTTGTTAAATGTTCCAACTTTATCAATAGTAAATGTCATTCTTTGCACTCCTAAGGATCTGTCTGTTTGGCGTCTTAACAAACTGTCGATCAGAAATGGTGGAATAAAAATCATCGATCAGTGTATAGTAGACATTATCGGCAGATCATATCAATTCCATGTAACTGTGGGCAGAAAACAGGAATATTTATAGGAATTTCCACCTCGTGTTTGGGAATCAACCCCTGGATAAATCAGTGAACCAATGTTGGGTTTACATTGTTGCAGGATAATTCAGTAAATGTGCAAGCGTCAAAATATTTAAATAGTACTGGTAGTGGTAATATAACTAAGCACATCAACGGCACCAGGTCCAATATAGCAGAAACTTTTTAAAATATGCCTGGGTGAGATATGGAAGTACTATGGGCTAAATTTGTTCTCATTAAAATGCTCTGAACAAATTTAGTTCTCGCATGCCTTTGTTGACATGTTTTTTCCACTTTTATCTTAGATTTTTTGGCGGGGTGATTAAATTCTGCTTATTAACTCTTTGGAGCCGCAGGGCTAAGACCTTTGCAGCAACCCCAGAGGCCGCATAGATTTACATGTTTTTAAAAAAAAATACTACTTAAAACTACCACACATAAAGTAATATATTTTATATATGTAGAAAGATCTATCCTTCCACATCACAATGCAAAGAATACTTTTATACAAGAAAAATGGGTGACTGCAGCTTCGAGGAAAAACCTTTCTTAAATTTAAAACGAGGGAACTGGACCAAGCTAAGACGTGATAAAGACAAAGATGAAGACAATCTACATGTTTTGGGGAACTACCCCTTCATCAGGACGACACAAAAATGATGAAAAAACGAAAACAGAAGAAAAAGACTTAGCTTCAGTAGATGCAGCGCATGGGCTGGACAGCAGGAAAATGACTAAGGGACAGTGAGTAAGAAGGGTTAAAAAGAGGGGCAGCCAATCGCCAGGTGGGTAGGGAAGGGTGGGGGTGGAGAGAGAAGCGCTGGTAAGGGGGTTTCAGTGTGGAAGAGAAGGTGAGAGAGGGGAGCATGTTTTTCAGAAACACTGCATCTTTGGTTTATACATGTTTTTTTTTTGGGGGGGGGGGGACACAGGTTATTCAGGAGAATTTAAAGAGCTTCTCTTGTCAATTGAAAAGAGCCATGGTGATCTCATGGAATCAAAGGGGTGGATGGAATCCTTACGAAACAGATGCAGGCCTTCTGCCTATTTTTGCAGACAGCATAATAAAGTATGCTTTGTAAATTAACAAATGTGTCCGCACATCTATCTCTGTCTGGTTAGTGTTTTTAGTTTTCCTTCTTTGTCATGTGTTGTCTTTTGGTTGGAATGGTGTTCACACAAGACAGGTTTTACTGTACTTCCAATCAGTTAACATAGAGAAAGTCTGTAAATGGAGGACTGAAGAGATGTAGAATTTTGTGTTTGCATTTGTGCGTGACATTCACCCCTCCCCTCAACTTTCAATTGCTGTAGTAAACCACTTGCATTACAGACTGCTCATGACTAAAATGACAGCACGAAGCATGTAGATTACACATTCTATACCTTTATTATAAACTTATGAGTGTTGCATCCAATTCAAAAACAAAAATCTTCCATTTCAAAAGTTTCCATCCATGTCTAGCCAAATGTCTTTGTTGTGTCAACATATTCTCCATCTGGTGCATCAAAACCTTGGACAGGAGGTGTTGTAGTAGGCCCTTTCATTGAATATGTTATCAGTCTTTCATCAAACTGCAGAAGTAACAGTTGCACCAAATGGAAATCAATGGATATCAATTTTTTTTCAACAGCATCAAATTAATGCACAGAACAAATGGGACACATTATTATATAATGGAATTTATTTGTCTGTTTTCCCTCAATTTTGCAAAGTATGAATCTTTGGCTTCTTCCAACAATGCAAAAGCTGGTGATAACAGAAACTGAGCTAAGCTGCATGACTAACATACCAAATATGTTTGAGGACACCAGGATAAAACACAACACGCAAACATCTCAAAAATGGCACTTAT
The DNA here is from genome assembly GCA_004794575.1 of Lanistes nyassanus. Taxonomy (NCBI): domain Eukaryota; kingdom Metazoa; phylum Mollusca; class Gastropoda; order Architaenioglossa; family Ampullariidae; genus Lanistes; species Lanistes nyassanus. The sequence goes on along the minus strand of SMGT01004214.1, from coordinate 9,521 downwards.
GTGCAGAAGTACCACTTGAAAAATAAACAACAGGAAACCTGCTTATTTGTAAATGTCATACAGTGTGGCAGAGTTTCCATTATCCCCATTTTTTTTTATCCCCAACCTTAATAGTTAATTGAACAGATGCTACATTTTTGCTTTTAATGTTACTGCAGCTACTAGCTTTGACAAGCACATGTGCACACTGAAAACATGACAGAACTGATAGGGATGTTTGGATTACCATTAAGTATAGTATTGTGTTGATTCCAATTTCATGCAAACAGTGATATTGTGTGCATGTTTGTTCCTACCATCTGTATACTGAAAATATGAAAGAACTGATGACGAGATGTGTTACGCACTCTATGCAGACCTTCACAAGTACAGATGAAACGCATGGTAAACAGACATGCAGACACAACCACAGTAGCAACTTCGATGTCCCCGTGAGATGAAAAAGACATGACAGTGAATCTGATCCATCTCCAGTGAAATAAAGAACTGACAGCGATTCTGATCTAACACCAATCAGAAGGCAAACACTCTCTCATAACTCTGACCAGACACCACTAAGAAAATCAATCAGTAAGACTGGGTCTTCGGTTCCTTAAAATGGAAGAATAGGAGGAACACCTGACCCCTTACCGGTGTTCCCACAAGACAGGTTTTACAGTACTTCCAGTCAGTTAACGAGTTTTACAATCCTTCTGTTCATCTGTGGTTGTTTGCAGGAAGCCCGGCTCGACCTAATTGATTTGGCATCATTCCAGGATGGCACTGACCGATCAAATGGCTTTGAGCAACAGTTCTTCAGCAAAATGGCTGACAAGAAGTCCATTGAGAAACAAACCTATAAATGGAGTATTGAAGATATGTAGGATTTGGCAACCTGTCTTCACATGCAACGTATGCAGATGAACTTTGGGTAAAACCTCTCTCCCACATCCAGTTTGGGACCATGTTTGCAAAGTGTATGTGTGTGGTATATGCACATATCCACGTGTTTGCACTTGTGCATGATATATGAATATTCACCCCTCCCCTCATCCTTGAATGACTGTGGTAATCAGTATGTGGTATGTGCACATATCCACGTGTTTGCACTTGTGCATGACATATGAATATTCACCCCTCCCCTCATCCTTGAATGGCTGTGGTAATCATGTTGTACATTGTGTGCATGTTGCTCCTACCATGTGCATACTGCCAGTATGAAAGAACTGATGGGGATGTTTGTATTATTAAGTGTGGTGTGCTTGGTTCCAATTTCATGCAAAGAGTGTTGTTAGGGCCATTTAATAAAGTGGTCTTTATGGTAGGCGTATATGCACATGTGATTATTTTGTGGTGGCTGTACGTGCAAATGAATGTGGCTGTTGTGCTTATGTAAACGACTGTGCAGGCATGAAGGTGTATTCGTGTCCACAGTGTTTTGTCGCCAAAAATGTTAGATTATTACTGGACACTGCACATTACTTACATGTACCTCTTAAATAAAACACATTACTGAATCTGCTAATGACTAAAATGACAACACAAAGAGTGTAGACAACACATTCTATACCTTTATTATAAACTGATTAGTGTTACACCCAACTAAAAAAAAACAAACTTTTTTTAAAAAAGCTTTCCATCCATTTATGACATTTGTAGTTTATTCGAATGTCAATGTATTCTCCATCTGGGGCATCAAAACCTTTGACAGGAGGTGTTGCAGTAGGCCCTTTCATTGAATAAGGTATCAATCTTTCATCAACCTGCTGAAGAAACAGTTATACCAAATGGATATATATATTTATATATCAATTCATACATTTTTTTCAACAGCATCAAAATAATATACAGAACAAATGGGACACATTATTATATGATGGAATGTTTTCTGTTTTTGCTAAACTTTGCAAAGTATGAAGCCAAAATGCTAATCTTTTTAGTAGGCACACAACAGCTTGCTGAAGCCAGTTCAATCTTAACAATAGATGCAGAATGTAGTTTTTGTTTTGTTTTTCCAAGTCATAGGCAGCCTTGGAAAACAAAAAATGTTAATCCCATCCACAATTTTTCATGCCTCTCCATAGCAAATGGCATCAACAACCACAGCACACATAATTAATGGGTTTAGTAAAACAGAGTTTAGACCCAATGGTGAAGATTTTTGTGAGCTCATAGGAAAAGATAACTCTGCTCTCAGACAATATGCAGCCGACGCATAGTCCTTAATTTTCTCAGCAGAGGGCAGTCATGGACAAATGCTGCTGGGAAAAAAATTACCATACCAAATTGGTGTTAACCCCAGTTTGTTGTGAAAATGCGTTGTAATGACATTAAAACTGCAACCTTGATATATACATAAGGGAAATTTGTGCTACAATGTAGCATTCAATTCATCACAAAAAAGGTTGAACCCAAGCTGTAATACTTGACAAATGTACCAGATACAGGTTTGAGGACACTAGTCCTTCACCAGAACAAAATACAGCACAAACAGACAAACATCTAGAAAATGGCACTGTGCACAAGTACCTCTTGGATAAGACAGGAAAGCTGCTTATTTTAAAATTTGTTAGACAGTTTGGCAGACTTTCCATTGTTATCACCATTTTTTACTCCAATCTGCAGTCACCCACAGTTTTAATGTCTTGCAAAATGCCTGTAGATGAAAAAAAAAGTATCTGATCTCTCTAATTGCCAATTTACCTGAATAGCCATTTGGTAAAGCGCTGGGAATTCAAACTTCAACTCCTCTAATGCTGTTTCTTGTGCCTGAATAAGAAATGCAATTGCCCTGGCCTCCTGTACAAATTGTTTGAATTTGTACCTCCTCCACTTCTTTAGGCAGAAGGGCACAAGCTTCAGCCTCTTCGTATGTCAGTACTGCTGGTTCTCGGGTGCATAATCTGTTAGCTGCCAGATTGATTACTTGGTGAGTAATCTGATCTCTTTGTATGTGAGGAGAATATAACAAATACTACAAGCAAACACAAAAATTATAAATCACCACATCAGTGAAGGCAAAAGGGAAGAGGAAAATGAGCTCAAAACTTTATGACAACTTCGACACAAGGAACAAAGTAAATACAAGTACAGCAATAAAGGCAGGTACTATTGAATTGTGGCTTTACAGTTTTACAGAATTTTGTTAACAATGGTTAAAATAGTGCTGCCCTAGACACCAAAGAATAGAACTCGGTCAACGGCTAGCAGCAACATCAACAAAGGTGTTATCTGCAAGATGCTGACCAAGGGCAATGTGCGTCTGCTATCCCTCCTCTCCAATCTTTTTATAAGCACCCTAATTCTATTTAAAATTTGATTTTACTAATTTAACTTGAGAACCTAAACACAATGATTGTTTATTTGTAAAGTTATTTACTATTTCTAATTTGGTATTATTTTCAACTGGCCTAAGTTATTCCAACAACTTGAGTTCTGCGCATGCCCCAAATGACATCCAGCTTCATTTTTTGAAGGTCAGCAACAGCTTCGCTTTTGAGGAACATTTCGAGACTGCTTTTCAAATATTTAGTGGCTGCATTTATGGACCCATAACTCGAGTCCTATTTCATCAACTGGCATCAGCTTGCCTGGTTTGTTCTAGTAGATTTGAATAATATCAGACTGTTACTCGGTAGTTCTTCTATTTCCTTTCTTGTTCCTTTAGCTTCTTTTTGATAGGTCTCTACCCATCTTAGTTTGCTGGTTTAATAGCTATTTTCCTTTCTTCTGCTGAAATAGGCGTGTTTATTTGGATAAGCTTTATGTTAGGGTTTGGCTTTATGGCTTGTCTAGCTAGTCTATCTGCTTCTTCGTTACCTTTTATGCCAATATGAGAAGGGGCCTAGAGAAATTGTACTCTTATGCCTTTATTGTGTAGTGAGTTTACTTGAGATAATATTTGGTACACTAGATCTAATCTTTCTGATGACTGGTTTTGAATCGCTTGCAGTACCGACAGCGAGCCAGAAACAACTACAAATAGCTTTTCACTGTCTGATTTAGGGTTTGCTGTGAGTTCTGCTGTAAATATTGATGTGTGATTTGGAAGTTCACCTGAGATAGCTGCTTCTTTGGAAGCATAAACTCCTGTAGCATGAATGGTTGGGTCACGCGAGCCACCAGTATAGATGGGAGTGATCTTAGTATGTGGTTTTGAGCTTCTGTTTGAAATCTGCTATAATTTTGTCAAAGTGTATCTCTTTTTTATATCTGGTAAGTTCTGTCAACAATTGCTTGCTGAATAGTCCAGGGTGGAGCATGAGGGTGCATGTGGATAAGCGGCTTGAATGTCAATATCAGCCCCATTTGTTTGTTCCAAGTCCTGGGTGTTTTCCTGAATGCTAGGTTGTGGGGTAGGTTTGTTTGTCTGGTGTTTGTGTGGTGTGGTATGTATCTGTCTGACTGGATCAGCTGCCTGAAGGCACTGTTTCTTATAATAGTAACTTGCTGCTCTTTCTTTAATTATTAAGTCTATTGGTTTTTGTCTCGTCTGCCAACACCGCTAGGTTAGGGGTGCACACAGGGACACCTAAGACTACTTTTAGGGCCCTAGCCTGTACAGACTGGAGTTGACATTAGATTAAAAACACTGTTGGTAAAGTCTAAAAATACAGCAATTTAAATGTAAACTTAACCATTAAAAATGTCAGTTACAGTAAAACTGATTTACTCTTTCAATATGAATGAAATTACTTGATTTCTGTTTTCAGTTTCGTGTCCACTTCTATTTCATCAACTGGCTTCAGCTTGCGGCCAAACTTCTCCAGACGTTTCATTTGTTTCTCAAGGCTTTTTCTTCGTTTGGTTTCACGTGCCACCAAAATCGCTGGGTCAAGTTTCTTCCTTTTCTTCACTGGTGCAGCCCTGTTGACACAGATGCAGATTGCAGACACACAGACAGATACAAACATCCACCCCCACAACACCCCCCCCCCCAGAAGATAGTGGTTATCCGTATGAGTGCAAAGGGTTCAATGGCCTAGGTTATTTGCATGACCTGAGTTCTGTGCATGTCTCAAACAACATCTAGTAGCATTTTTTAAAAGGATGGCGATAGCCTTGCTTTTGAGGAACATTTCGAGACCGCTTATCAACAATTTTGTGACTTCATTTACAGACCTGTAATTTTAGTCCCCAGCGGCTAGGGTATGACATTCAAGAGTCACTGATCCCATGCATCAGCCTCTCCAGCGTCGCTTCTTATAGTTATAATGATGTGTGCTGAGCGGTAGCTGAGTGGTATAGTAATAGCCTTTCACAGGCAGGTTGCAGCACTGACAAGCCTCTTGTCTTCATCCAAAATGTCTGTCTGGATCTAGAACAAACCATTAAATCAAGCAAAACCAGCAATAACCAAAACTAGTACACAGCAGTACCAGTACAAAGCTACTGGTTTGGCATCCATTTCAATCTTACAAAAGCTACTTGGCTATCACCAGTACTAAAACATTGTGAAGTCAACTTCAGACTTCACACACTACCATGGAAAGATGTTTACTCTGCCTGCTATGGGCTACTGGTCTGGCATCCATTTCAATAGTTTGGCAGGCCCTTGCCCACCCTGAACTTCTGTAAGGCTGCATCCTGAATTCTTCTCACTTAGTATTACCACCATTATCACCCTCTTTCTCTTACTTGTAATGACAGTGGTATAAAATAACACAACTAATATTAGCCACCAAATGTTTTATAACATACCTTTTGAAACAACCTATCTTCTCTCTCTCTTAATTTCTGTGCCTCTTCCTTCATTTCCTGGGCAGTGGACAAGCCAGCCTTTGCTCCACCCAGGGTTTTGGTCGCTCTGATGTCATTTCCTTTTGCTGATGGTGGCTGATCAGAATTACTGACATTGTTCCTTCTACGAGGTGCTGATTGGTCCAAAGGACTTCCTTTCTTTCTTCTCCTTGGAGGCGATTGGTCTGAGTCACTTTCTTTATTTTTCCTCCTTGGTGGAGATTGGTCAGAATCACTTCCTTTATTTTTCTTCCTTGGTGGGGATCGGTCTCAATCGTTTTCTTTAGTTTTTCTCCTTGGAGGTGAGGGGTCAGGTGTTCCTCCTATTCTTCTGCTTTTAGGAACCGAAAGCCTCTTAGGAGAAGATGAGTGATCGGAGTCTGAGCTGTGTCTACTGTGCTGTGAAGACTGATAACTGCAGTTCTTGAAGGTGTTCCTTTGTTGAGAATCTGAGCCACGATGTTTCTCTCATCTCCGATGCCAAATCGATTAGGTGGAGCCAGCCTTCCAGGATGACTTTTCTTCAGCTTCTTAGTGGGAGTAAACAAGAATATGTTGTCTGCTAGAAGTGGGATGGGGATGGGGTTTCATGTGCCCTCAGCACATGAGAACTATGGGACACTGGAAATAATCTTAACATGCATTTCATGACCTCAAACTGTTGAGTGCTGACCCAATTAAGTGGCTGTCCAAATTATTGAAAATGTTGCATGAGAAGTTAAGCCATGTATCAAACGCAAAAGAAACATTATCACTTATTGAGCAATGAATACTTAAATCATAAAACAGACGATGGAAGAATCAGAGGCAGTAAGACAGAGATATAGTAAGATGGTGAACTGTGAACAGTGAACAATTGCAATGGTCAGTCTGGTGTAAGGACAAAGCATGCTCACCCTTGGCCCCATTCCTTGTATTTTTCATCTAATGCAAGCTGTCGCTTGGCCTCCTCTTCCTCCTGCACTGTCCCAGCTCCAAATTTCCTCTTCTTCTTGCGAAAAACAGTTTTGGCATCCTTTCCAACTGCATCTTTGTCAATCATAAAACCAAAAAACATGCAATTTTGTCACAAGCTGTGTGGTTGTCAGCGTCAAAATAACCACCAGTTCACAAAAAACTACAAGTTTTAGAGAGAGAGAGAGAGAGAGAGTGTGTGTTGGGTGGGGGGTATATTTACTAAGATCAATCCCCCATACAGTTCTTCAGAGTAAATTCAGTGTTGGCCTTCCAACTCGAACCCACTGCTCTGACACCCATGCACTGCAGCATGCTTCTAAAGGTTTACCCAGCTATGAATAGGTACCTGACCCCATGGCCATTGCGAGGCTTTCATGGGCCCCAGGAAAATGTGCGTGTGTGTGTGTGCGTGTGTGTGTCTTACAGATATATGCAACTTTCGGAGGCTGAAGCATTGGGGCCCAAGAACAAAGAAACGGATTCTGTCATGTCACAAGTATATTGCAATAATGTAACATCTTCAGTTCCACTCCCAGAACTAAAAGGTTTATACTAAACCATATTTACATGCTACAGCAGTACAAAATCTTACAAAAGCTACTTGGCTATCACCGGTGTCCTGTGTGTCGTGCGCGTGTGTGGGTGTCACTGTGTGTGTGTTACCTTCATTCCTTGATCGTTAGTTAATGATAGTCAAGTATCGCCAGCTTTCTAAGCCATATTTTAATATTAAATCAAAATGTTTAAACTGATTAAAACAATCACAATTTTACGGACCTTTGTGTCGACAGCTTGTGCCTGTACCAAGGATCATTTTATATCAAAAAGAAAAGGTAATTCACTGTTACGTCGAAACTCTGCCCCTTCTCCATGCCCCCCAAGATGTTTCTTTTTATAAATTTATATATAAAACGGGATGAAAATACGATCTACTATTTCTTATACTTATTTAAAACACACATGAGAATTCGATTTACTCATTTTCTGTTTTGTTACAGTAGCTGGCAGCTGGACGAGTCTACTACACACGTTACGAATTACTGCTACTCAGCCTACTCGTACTACAACCATTTCCCGCTTGTATTTACGTGAACAACACATTCGTTTACAAAATCATAATATATATCCACCTTAGCATCACGGAACAATCTTTAGTTTTGGCGCGAACCAAGTGAGAATCACGCCACTTTAGAGCTAACATATTGAATATTGAAAAGTTTGGGAATCGCTTCGAAGTTGCAGTGTCGCAAGAAAATTATTGCTTCAAGCTGACATGATGTTTGCCTTATTAAGGAAAGAGGAATACCTGAGGCGATATATGTTCAACGAATCTAGCAAAGACAAGAAGAAGACACGAAAGAAGGTTTCAGGAACCGTCACGAAGTCTAAGTTCGTATATTATCCTAATAATTTTTATGCTATCAAAATGGCTTTCTAATTTTTTTTCTTATTAAGGCCTCCTAACTTAAAGAAAAACTTAACCTTAGAAGTAACCTGTCTTGAATTGATGAATATTGATGTTGTGAGTCTTTTGAACCCTAAATTTCAAGCTACAAAAGAACTGTTCACTTACAACCCAGCTCATCGGCCTTACATGGAAGCCGCCATGTTGCCTTGATGAGTGACGTCAGTTACCCGGGCAATGAGAAGCTACTGCAGCCCGCAGCCGATAGCGCACAAAGCAGCATCGTCACAAATATCGGGCAGACGCTTTTGTTTGTAACATCGCGAACATTCGCAAGATTATTTCTGTTATGGATCTGGGAGTTGTAGCTTACACTTATGACCCAGAACACACCGATGAAGAACTACAAAACATGGAAAGTACCGATACTGAGCAAGACGAGGAGTGCTGTTGTGACTAGTATATTTACATAGGTGTTCTTCGTTGTGTGTACTGGTGCGTCCATGCACACATGCATGCATATACATGCGTTTGTTTTCAAGTACTTTGTAATGCTATACAGGCCTTGTAGGCCAAACATATGGCATATTTTTAAAAAATCAACCATACTGTATGCATTATTTGTATATAACTATTTAAGTATTTTCTATATTTACTTATATAAAATAAACAACACTTCATACAAATTATATCATGATTAAAAAACGTAATATTTTATATCATTACCATTAGCTTTTAAGCAGTAAAAATGTGAATTTTTTTGTTTTACCTGCGCTGTCTTTCTTTTTACTCTCAGCTGTAATTGTCTGTTCTCACTCTCAGGCTCAGCATCCGTCCGGTCTTGCCTTACCGCAATGCCTTTTTCATTGGGACACATCATTTTCGTAGGTGCCTTCAAACCACTCCCTCGTAAAATGGTCCTGGCACACGAGGTGCGATTTGTGCCATTTATACTCTTATGCACGACGAGCCAACTTTCCCTTCTTTAAATTTTCAAGCCACTTTTTACATAGTGCATACAAATCTTTTATTTTGCTGGATTCATAATCCCAAAAAGCTCTTGTGGCTTCCTTCTACATTAAACGATTTGCACTGTTCGTTGAAGCAGCCGAACGCTTTGCACTGTGGCATGTTGAATGCTTCTGGGGGACTGACGTCACCAGACCAGACGACAGCAGCGATATTTTGCTTTCATTCGCGAAAGAGTACCACAAAATGCCGACGTCCGTGTACCACTATATACCGAAATTAAAACGTGGATTGTATGGAAATAGTACCGATACAGTTTGAAATTTGTGGCTGACAAGGCTCACAATATCAATATCTATGAATTCATCTCAAGTTGAGTCCAGGGTTAGGTTTTCCTTTAACTATACTGTCATATCAGTAGTTAAATAAGAAAAACAAAGGCTATTTAGTATTAAGTTTATATTATTATAAA
>SMGT01004213.1:6913-19020 GCA_004794575.1 Lanistes nyassanus | reverse complement strand
TAGATTCTTCTTATTATAAGGATACGGAAATTATTAATGGCATTTCCATGCTTGAGGACTGCATTCTTGAAATTGTAAGGCAGTACGGTGACCTACCTATTATATTGCATGGTGACTTCAATGCAAGAACTGCCAGTGAAAATACTTGTGTGGATGAGGACGTATATAGCGCAGTCTGTGAGGGAAAAAATGCTGGTCTTTCAAAAGAACTCTATCGCTCCTCTGCCGATACTAATAGAAATTCCTTTGGCTCCTATCTCCTACAGGTGTGCAATGAATTTGACCTGTTTATTGCCAATGGTGTTTGCCATGGAGATTTTTCTGGTAACTTTACTTACATCTCTGCCTCTGGATGCAGCGTCATTGATTATTTTATCTTGTCCACTGACTTAAGGAAATGGTGTAAATCACTAGTAGTTAGACCTAAAGTTGAATCTAAGCATATGCCCGTTGAGCTGACCTTGATAGTTGAGAAAGGAACTTACGAGCCCAAAATCCAAAGTCCTAAAGGCTATATGCAATATAAATATGTATGGGATGGTGAAAAATTGGGTGAATTTAATTGTAGAGTCCAGTCTGACGAGGCTAGGAAATGCTTTGACGAGGCCGCTCAGTTGATATCTCAGGATATCAATGCCGCCTTATCTATGTTTAATGATGGATTACAGCATGCTGGTGATTGTATGAAAAAGGTTATTCATGTCCACAGTAGTAGAAGGAAGATCTGGTTTGATCTGGAATGTAAAGACAGTAGATTAGCTCTTAGGAGGCACTTGAGAAAACTACATGCAAGTCGTTCAGTAGAAGACAGGTGTAGTTACATACAAACAAGAAAAGAATACAAAAAGTTATTGGATAATAAGAAAACAACATACAAAACACAACTAATCAACACCCTAAGAGAAAACTCTACGGATCAGAAACTTTTTTGGCGCACGATTAAATCCATTCAAAAAAAGCCACCAAACCAAAATTCCATCACTAAAGAGAGTTGGTACGATCATTTTCGTGAAGTTTTCAATGTCTCTCCAAGTTCTGCCCCACTAGACTTCTCTGAATGTGACTCGCAGAGACAGCCTGATGACATAGACGATGATTATGCCTGGCTTAATGATGTGATTACTGCAGAGGAAGTAACCAAGGCTATCGCTTCATTGAAAAACAATAAGGCAGCAGGTCCTGACGGTATTATTGGCGAGTTTTTTAAGCATTCATCCCAGGTAACAGTGCCTTTCCTTGTAAAATACTTTAATCATCTATTTGATAATAGTTTATTCCCACATGCATGGTCCGAGGCAATAATTCATCCTCTGCACAAGAAAGGTGACGTGAACAAACCCGATAACTACAGAGGGACATCACTTTTAAACATTTGCAGCAAAATGTATAGTTCTATTTTAAATCGAAGAATTACACAATGGATAGAAGAGAACGATTTGGTTGGAGAGGAACAGGTTGGTTTTAGAAAAGATCATAGCACGGTAGACCATATCTTTGTTCTTGTGTCCATGGTACAAAAACAGTTAGTACAACACAAAAAGCTGTATGTTGCTTTCATTGATTTCCAGAAGGCCTTTGACTCTGTGAGTAGAAGTAAACTCTTGTACATTTTAAATAAAAATGGTATGCGCGGGAAACTGCTTGGAGCTATCAAAAGCATGTATAGTGTTGTCAAAGCTTGTGTGAGAACTGGAGATGGCCTCACTGAGTGTTTTGACTGCCCTCGTGGTTTAAAGCAAGGGGAAATTTGTAGTCCTGCTCTATTTTCGCTATTTATTAATGAATTAACATGCGAAATTAGAAACAAAGGACGTCATGGCATTCAGTTGTCCCCCGAACTTTTTCAGTTGTTTATCTTGCTTTTCGCAGATGACATAGCCTTGTTCTCTGATACTGTAATAGGTCTGCAGAACCAACTGGATATCCTGTATAACATGTCTCAGCACTTAGAGCTGGCGATAAACTTAGAAAAGTCAAATATCGTTGTTTTTAGAAATGGGGGATTTATTTCAAAGAACGAGGCTTGGGTTTTTGGAGACAAAAAGCTAGATATTGTTAATACGTACAAATACCTTGGGGTATTCTTGTCAACTAGATGTGTATTTACTTACGCCCTGCATGACCTAGCAGATAGAGCACGTAAAGGTGTAATCTGTATTTTGAAATCATTGTGGTATCTAGCAGATCGAAACCCATTGCTGTTTTTTAGATTGTTTGATGCACAGATACAGCCCATTTTGTTATATGGATCTGAAGTGTGGGGTCTGTGTGCAGATACTGATATTATAGAGAAGGTTCATCTTTTTGCAATGAAACGTTTTTTAGGTGTCGCCACACGGACTCCAAACACTATGGTATACGGTGAGTGTGGGCGTTATCCACTGTACATAAAGGCATACGTGAGATGTGTTGGCTATTGGTTGAAAATAATCCATCTACCTCAGTATCGCCTACCCAGAAATGCTGTTGATATGTTGTTCGGCCTTCAGCAAAAAAACAAAATAACCTGGCTTAACTACATAATGGTGGTACTGTATAAGTTTGGGTTTGGCGTTGTTTGGGAACACCAGGGAGTCGGTGAAGTAAACATGTTTTTACAGGAGTTCAAACAAAGGCTCCTGGATTGTTATAAACAGGACTGGCATAGTAAGATCTCCAGTAGCCAGCGTTTTTCCACTTACACCCTGTTTAAAGCGGATATTTCTCTTAGTGGTTATCTTTTATACCTCAAACATGTAGGCTTTAGGGATGCTTTGACCAAATTTAGGCTAGGAATTACCAGTCTAAATTGTCATAAAAAAGTTGATATGTACATCATACTATGGATTGTCCATATTGTCATTCTGATGAAACTGACCTCACTTTTTATTTGTTTGTCCGCGTTATGACGACTTGCGGAAGCAGTACATCCCTATGAAGTTTTATCGATATCCCTCCATGTCTCGATTTTCTGTGCTTATGGCCGATAGCAGTCCAAGACTTACACGAAGCCTGGCTTGTTTCCTGTATAAGGCATTACAACGGAGAGAGGCAGACATGCTTAGACCTCTACAAGCTAAGTCACATGTTGTGTACGTGTGCGTGTGCGTGCGCGTGTGCACCTGAGTATACTTGTTTCATGTATTGCTTTGATTACTGTGTATGGTATTGTCATCCCCTTGATATGGGCCTAACCAATAAATTCGTTCGTTCGTTCTCCATGTGATATATATATATATATTAAACTGACCACGTTACCAACTCAACCAGGACTTACTTATTTAAATGATTTACAATTCTTTCAAGTGGCGAATTTCTATTCAGAACAGTCACTATCTGGAATGCGTTTGTGAGTGTGCATAAGACGCATCATCATCAACATCATCATCAACACGATTATCACAACGACGACGACGACGATCATCATCAAGCTTATATTTCTGGCTACACTGCCATGAAGCTGTCATCAGGAGTGTGTGAAAACTGCCAAGCAGCTACGATAGGTTGCTGCGATATTTGCAGTAAACACTTTGACAGCAATCAGCTCAATTTTCCAGATGAAAGAAAAAGGTAAGAATAAAAGGCTGTTCCCACCTGAGCTCTGCATCTGACAAAGATTTATAGTTTTTAAAATTTCTTTTGTCAATTTCTGTAAAAAAAAAACCCTGGAGATAACCTTTGCTGTCGAGGCATATCAGTACATTTCTCCAAGTCTAAGTCTTTGCTTTAAAAAAGGCGTACTTCTTTTACTGTCACTGCAGGCAGAACACCATTTATCACAAACACTTATGACCCATATAATCACGGCAGACACACAGATCTGTTACAACTGCAAATGAAAAGAACGTTTGAAGAGATGAACAGTTATTTAGCTTTTGTTGACAGCATTCCAACAAGAACCTTTCTCTTGGAATTTAACACAGTTGCCAAGAGACAAAAACTGAATATTTCAAGTCAGACTGCGAAGCAACTAACATTTCTTTCGATACAGATTCGTTTGGTTATTCGAAGAAAATTATTAGTAAGACAGAATTGTGTTTCCGCCTACAGGAATTACGTCAAAAATCTTTCTGTAGTCATCCAGTTTTCGGTAGATAATTTCTTGAGTATCTTGTTGAAATATTGTGCACTTGAATATATAGGAGTTTTTCTTCAAAGTAATCTTCGTATCCCTTTGTCGTAGGAGTGACTATGAAGTATGTCAGTGGGACAGAGAGAATGAAACATCATGTAGAGATATATCGGCTGGGAATGAGTATTCTTTCTATCGCAGAGGGTAGGTCTCTGGTAGGCCTTTCAATACAAAGCGACCCACAACGGGGACATCACGTTAAACACTAGACTGCGCTATCCTTCACACATGGAGAGACAGTGTAACAAGGGAAAAACAAAACATGCCCGCTGCTATTTCTGCTATATTCATATACTATACCAAATGTGACCAAACAAACGACGTAACTTGCAGCCAGGCAGCACCAACCTGGTTTTCTCGATGGACCTTCTACACTTCTCCCCATACGATCACATTCTGTGCTCTTCTTCCTTCTATTCTAGGGTTAAAAAAACATCAAAGTAAGTCAAAGTGCTATGGCCAACGCAGTTTTTAAAAAAAATGTATAATGCAGCGATTTAGGAGCGGGGAACATTAAAAACTCCTCTTCACTTACTGATGGTATGCTGCTTCGCTGCTGTAATTAGTTAATTTTTCTTTCGTGGGCGTTGTGTGTGTGTGTGTGCGCGCGCGCTCGAGGCCCTGCGTCGTGTATCTCCCTCTACCTCTTTTTCCTGCAGCGCTGTGACCACGCCTTTGGATGTGGAGATGTTTAAGCGCTGTAAACGTATTTACGAAGATATGTAAGCGTCGAAGGCATTTTCACGGGGAACCTGCCACCTGAGGATGGACAAAAACCACTGGAGACTATGTAACGGTACACGACTTCAAACAAACAGGTCGAGTGAACACTACCTCGATGTACGAATCCTCACAGCCTCCGACACGGGGACAGATATGTTTTTCACCCGATTCACTTGCGACAGCAACGAGCCGAGACGTTTCAGCACGTTACATTTTATTACATAAGCATGCACGCAATAGCCCTCACCAAACGATTAGCGCTAATTAAATGTAGGCCGTCACATCTCTACTACTGATCCATATCATAAATCCACCCCCCCCCCCCGCTCTGGCACACACGCACGCACGCCCCCTATCCCCAGGTACCGGACCATGTCAGCTAGTATCCTTCGCCCCCCCTCCCAAAAAAAGGCAGGGGGTGAGGGATGCAGCCAGAGTGAGTTAAGAACGTACTGCATTGAAAAAAAGGTGCAGATTTTGGAAAAATCATCGAAGTGTTTGGAACGTATTCAAGTCCAGCAGCCAGAAGACGCCAGGCTAATCGAATGCAGATCAGAAAGCGACGATCAGGTACTCGCCCACACCACTCTACACTGTCCTTGCTGCCTTCGCCAGTGCAGCAGGTGCACACAAGCTCGAGATCATTATCGCAAAATAGTGTATCTGGCAACACCGACTCCCAGTAGTGTCGAAATAGCGCGAGGACATCTGGCTATCTTAACAGACACCAAAGGAGAGAAAAAAAAAACCTGCCAGAAAAAACAGCTGATTCCTAACCAAAAAATCTGAAAATAAAACAATTTTTATTTTGAAAATCTGGACAAAAATAAACCATTCTTTAATGAGGCGTGTGTGTGTGTGTGTGTGGATAGTGGCGTGCTAACACGTATGTTGTATGAATTGTAAAATCACTATGACAGGATCGAAGGAGCCACGCTAAATATTTTAAACACTAATTAATTACATGTAAAAACTGTTGCAGCAGGTGTAAAATGTGTAAAAATTATGTAAGATGGTGTTTCATGTGTTCCAAGTGTCCTTAGTATGCCCATACTTGACTGAACGCATGCTGCTGGAACACCTTTGCAACATTATCAGAACACTGTTATCCTGGCCATCTAAACAAATCTGCTTTGGACCCAAAAGGGAGGCAATTGAATCTCTCGGTCTAAGGGTTGCACGCGCCTTGGACAAGTTTCAAAATTTGTATGAAAATATAGGCGGAATCTCTTACCATCAACTCGGTCATATGCGTACAAGCGCAACCAGAAATCGAGTATAATTTTGATATAACTAATGCTTTAGATACGATTTAGTTCAGTTAAGCTTGATTCTGGATTGAAATCATGTCACCGTGAAATGATGGGGCACCAGTCATAAGCTCTGCGAGGAATCGGGATTCTACAGCTTAAAGGAAAGGCGGAACAAGCACAGGCTACTGCTTTACTTCCAAATGATTAACGGCCTTTGTCCTGAATGCTTACTACAAATTCTTACCCCACTAATCTCGTCACATAACCCCTACAACAGAAGCTGACCATATGACAGGTATATTCCACATTCAAGAACGGAGCTTTTCAAAAATTCATTTGTACCATAGACATCTGCTGACTGGAGCTCACTCCCACAGCACACAAAAATTACCCAATCAATCTCCGAATTCAAACGACACACAAATGTATCCCCAAAACTGTTCCAACTTACTAGTATAGTGGAGGACCGCCTCCGAGGTCTAGTGGCGGGAGGTCAGTGGTTCGCAACCCGACCGAGTCATACCTAAGGCATTAAAAAAAATTGGCAATCTAGTAGCTGCTCTGCCAGACGCCTGGCACTATAGGGAACAGTACTAGGACTGGTTGGCCCGGTGTCAGTATAATGTGACTGGGTGGGACTGAAGCCCGGGTTGCGGCAGCAGTCCCACATTTGGCAGCATGTAAACTTTGTGTTAGCAACAGCGTCCTGATATGCACCTAGTTTGCGACTGGACGTTAAGCAACAAAACACCCTTACTAATATGTGAAAATCGCAAAGAGCAAATTATACACTGCAGGCAGACTAGGAATGAGGGACTCGAACTGCAGGGACTTATTTAAACGACATCTAATAAATAACCCTTCCTGCGCATCTGGATTTGAAAAAAAAGAGTCAGGTGAACATTTCATTCTAGACTACCCTCTCTATAGAAATGCACGCCACAGCATTTCTTCTCCACACCGATCTCTTACTGTCAGGAAACCCAAATCTGTCTTTTTAAATACCGACATGTTCCTGCGTCTCCACAACTTTATTAGACTCAAAACCCTTTTAACGACCGACAGTACTATTTGCATGTGCATGGTCTCCAGTGTACAGTTTGTCAGAAAGGTTTTATCAGGAAGTTCTACTTTTTATCTTGCGTATCTTAATTACTCTCGTCCCCTGTACTAATTCGACGACTTTTCATCTTTCCTTCCCTTTTCCTCCTTCCTTCTCCCCCTATTTTCCTCCATTAAAGTTTGTTAGACCATGCTTATTCTTCAAAACCTGCCTGCTTTTTACTTTTATATTCCTTATATGGCGACGGCTTCATCACCTTTTTGCTCTTTGTCTCACCATTGATGTATTTTTCTTGAAAATGGCAGTTAATAAATACATTTTAAAAAATGTCATCACTGTTTCCAAAACATTAACTATCGTCTGAAGATCGAAAAATACACTTTATGCGATATTCGTGACATGAGCCATGTAACGAAATTGATAAGACCAGTATTATTTCTTAGATTAAACAAGTGGGTTCACTCAGTTTAAATCAGAGGGTAGTTTGCTTAGTTCAGGGAAGTAAATTTCATGCTCTCCCAGAGAACAATACGTACTGGGGAGGGAAGTAGTCAACCCACCTCCCAGGTCCAAGAGTCAGGGACAGCATGGCGACAACTGATCATGAATGTATTAGTAATGTCCGGTCGCTGGCCTTGGAAACTCTTGATGCGGTTTACAAGAATAGACCATGTGATGTAGAGGGCGCTGGAGTAGGGAAAATAAGAACAGGGGGACATGGGAGATTGGAAGATTCAGATTAGATCAAGAGAGAGAAGGATACAGAGGGAAGAAGCTTGCTCGGGCTTACGCCCAGCCCATAGGGCTATGCTTGCTTGGCCATGGGACTTAGAAAGTTTTAACCACGAAGGCCCAAGGCAGGAGTTAGCAGGTAGAAGACGGAGGGGCACAGTGGAGGATGAGCCACAGGGCTGTCTTCTACGCCTCCCTCTACTCTGCAGACCTGCAGCCCGTCCTAGTTTCAAGTTCCATAAAATGCCTCGTTTAACAGAGGTCAGAGTTCCCAGAGAGCCTCGAAGAAAGACACGTTCGGTGGAGACTATCAGCAAGAAAGAACATTCCTCAGGGCGTCAGACCTCCAGTGTGGAAAATCAACGTTTGAACCAGCCAACTGTCACGAGCAGGAAACGACGATTTGAGGAGGAAAATCTGAGAATAATAATAATAATAATAATAATAATAATAATAATAATAATAATAATAATAATAATAAATGTGGATTTGTAACGCGCGAGAACACATTTCATGCGCCTCCGCTGCAGCTGTACGACGGAGCTTTATTCTGGAAGAAGCCACTGCCTTTAGCGGCCAGGAAAAGTCAGAAAATAGTAGAAGTCCAGGCTTCAGTCTGTGTCACTAATAAGGTAAACAGTAGTGAGAGAGAAGAGGTCCTATAAGATAGCCACTAGACTATGGAATAGGTTGCATGGTAAGCCGGCCACCACCTGCAACGGTTTATGTTCAACAAATAAAGTTTGGGACGCACACTATCTAGTTTGCCGTCTTCACGATTGGATGAGTACGGTGCGTGTAGAGGAAGAGACGGTGGGCGAAGTGGTACAGCCATTCTCGTATGCAAATGGTCGCGACAACTCTATGCTGTGGTGGACTCAACTCCGTGCTGTGTTTGAGTTGAAAAATTGTTGAGTTGATCCTACCCGCATACATGTAAATGTGGTTGTGAACCACTTTGTCGAAATTGTCTTCAAATCAACATTCTCACAAAATAGCAGTTTTAATAGAGTACAAGAAAGGTACTGGTTCATAGGTATGCGGATGAAGACCCAGAGTTCGACGTAGATATATTTCAGTAATAAATTCACTAGTTGATAAGATTGTTGTGATTGATAATGTGAAGCGTTGTACAGATTATTAAGCCAGAATACATGTACTGGTCACATATTTTGTGGTATATTCCTCATGCAAAAGCAGAGCAAGCGTTTGTTTCGGCCGATTCACCAGACAGTCAGTGCCTACAATTTTTAATCCAATGTAAACTGTGGGAATTGCGAGGGGGGGGGGTTAGTGGGTAAAGAGCTGCGTCACACTAACGTACGATCTCAGTAACTGAGATGGGAAAATTTTTTTAACGTGTAGTTAATTGATAAATAAAAAAATTTCAAAGCACGTTGTAGCTGACTGCCATTACATGCAGTTGTGTTTATTTCTCACCCCATCCATCACTGTACATGTACCTACATGTACTAACGGTTCAGCACTAGTCCTCCCTTATAAGACCCCTCCATTATACGACCTGAATTAGGCTGTTTTTCCAAAGCTGTATATTGGAGGTTTTACTGTATTAACTTTCGTTGTCCGTAGATATCCTGTGTGCGAAATAGATCAGAGAAAAGCTTTTCTAAAATGTATCCTGTTTGTGAAACATACCAGAGAAACAAGCTTTTCTAAGCTTTATTTTTGATTTTAAAAATTCCTTTCCTACCTCTAACTTCTCAAGACAGAGTAACTGGAGGTAACTGGTACGAACGCTGTTGGTATTTTGTCATTGCAAGTGGCCAGTGATTATATAAAAAAATACGAGAGACACGATGTTTATCGTCATGATGTTATGAATAGGCTAGCAACAGCCATACTTCTGCATTTCCATTTTGATCTTCGCTTTCATGAGTTGCAGCTGTCTTCCCCAGTCTCCACCTCCTCTCAACCTTTGTGATGCATGAAGTGTACAGCTGTTTTCTTTTTCAGTACTGCCCAGTGTTTGTCGTTGAAAAGGTCTATCAATGCCTTATGACAGGTGTAGCAATTAGAAATAAGCTGACTTGGTGAGGTTTTTTTTAAAAAATAGCATTACTAGTTACAAAGCATCATTCTAACTGGTATGCTGTGAGGTGCTGCAGCCAGCTGATTACACATGTGGTGCATTATTGGAGTACTGCTTTGTTCCCAGCTCGTGCTTTGGGTTGGTTGTGAAGCCAATTTTTTGTGGCAAAGTTGGTGAATGAGACATGGATGTGGAAAGTTGTCAAAGCCCGTAATGCCTAAGCTTGAATGTTTTAACAGTGAAGAAAAGGCATTTTCACCTTTTAAATGATACGTTGAGTCATGCTTTAAACTTAATACCACGACTTGTATTCCTGCCGAGTGGAGATTGCAGTACGACAGGAGGAAAGCAAAAATAAATCAGACTGCATAACTATTCATTTATTGGTTAAAGCTCACTTTTATTACAGTGATGACCATAAACTATACAGGCAAATTCAGAATTCTTTCTTCATTATTCCCACAAAATTTGGTTTTAACTGGAAATCAGTTACAGTTTTTAGAGTACTTTCAATTTTTTCTCAAGATTCACTTTGAATTCTAGGGCTGCTCAGGTTAGTTATTCATTACCAGTAAAACATAAAATTTACTTGTTCAGGGTGAGGTGTGGTGTTTAAACGTGATCAAAACTGATGGAGGCCCCCTCGCCTTAGAAGACAAGATGTGTTCAGAGTAATCATAGAATTGGACAGCCCCGGCGGGTCGACAATAGAGAACATTCTGGGCGGGGTAAGACGCATGTTCACATTTCAAGGGACCGGGTCAGAAAAGCGGCTTACTATCTTGTACGCTTTGGAGCCATAACGCGGACTAAAGAAACCCTATATTCGCTCACAAGGCGAGCAAGAAGAGATCACAGGAGACAAGAAAAGGAACGTGTGCGCATTAACAGTGCCAGGGAGTCCCTTATGACAGGTGTAGCAATTAGAAATAAGCTGACTTGGTGAGTTTAAAAAAAAAAGCATTACTAGTTACAAAGCATCATTCTAACTGGTATACTGGTATGGAAATGCCATCGTGCACCGAAAGTATTTACTTGGAGTTCTTGTATTTCTCTGTTGAGTTCTTCTTCATTTCCCTTGAGAAGAAGCTCCACGGCATGTGTTGTTACTGAATTGCGACAGATCGGCCTAACGGTAACACGAGGCAAGTACATATTCAGATTCTTGAATAGATCTGGTTATGCGATGCCGATCACGGAGATGATGCCTGTGAAAGTTTCTTAGCAAGAAATGGAGGATTACTACGTTTTTGGACTTTGATGTGGCATAAATTGATGCATTTTGAATCGAGAAGACAGTGGTCACCAAGTCTTGTCCGTCCGATCTAGTGTCTGCCACAGACTATAGGTTTATTCGTGAAGAGAGTGTGTCTGATCAAGACTGCGATATCTCTGACCGATCAACCTACTTGGATAACTGATCCAGTGGATGGCACCACCAACTTTTGTTCATAGCATTGTGTGCTTTTCACTTGGTGTAACCATCAACCAGCAGATAGTGTTGCACTCCACATCACAAGACCACTGATGTATACTACTTGACCTTGGGCCTGGTTCACTGTGCGGGCTTGACACACCTGACGTGACCTCTCATTATATGGTTATCTTCATTGTACTATTACTACTTTTTAACAAGTTTTGCATTGTTCTTTGCGTCACAATCCCGGATACACAGTGGTGTAATTTGCATTGTTTCCATCCATCAATTGAAACAACTTTCTACTTTTGTGTTGGAGCTCTGTGTATCCACAGTGTGCCTAAGATACACACAGCACTCTGCGTGCTGTTCAGCCAACCTACTTCTCGCTGAGCAGTTCCACTATGCAACAGCCAACGACTGCGACCACGGTTGATTGTCTACACTCCTACAGCTGTTCGTGTAAGCTCCGTTGTTGCTATACCAGGGATCAATTGATTTTTACTGCTATCTCGAGCGGATATTCGACATTTCATCGCTCCGTTTCAGATCAAGTACCGAGGCTGTCTCCTTTGCCTCCAACCTCCAGCATTTGTTCGTCGCTCTGTCGGATCCTGCATGATGTCGGCATACACTGTCGTCATCTCCCGTGCTTCCACTGTCCGACAAAGAAAGCGCACAGGGGGCGACGGCGGACACCCAGGCTTCGAAAATCCGCCACTCACCCATCTCCTATAAGTCACAAGGCTCGTACTGAC
>SMGT01004212.1:0-19042 GCA_004794575.1 Lanistes nyassanus | reverse complement strand
CCACCCCTCCTCCCCCGGGGAAACCCTCGGCCCTCTCCCCCTGAAACTTAGGGCCCCTCCCCCTGAAACTTAGGGCTCCTCCCCCAGAAACACAGTCCGGGTACAAAGCTCGCCAATTGATTACCTACACGGAGGCTTGTCAAGCGATGTCTTCGTACGAAAGGGAACTTTGGTGATCTTCCTTGCACGCTGATGGCCTTATACACGTGTTAAGGCCCGTCATATTTATTATTTCATTTATTTATTTATGCATCTAGGTACAGGGTCCAAATATGGCCTATGACCATCTGCTGGTGAAAAGAAACTCGCTTGCCGAATTGGGTGTGGGTGGATTTAGGCGTGCAGATTTGTATAACAAACACACACAGAAACACACAAACATCAGATTTATATATTAGATAAATTAGCATAAATGAAGAGCAAGGATTAACTTAAGGTAAACTCAGAACAGGTAAACTTAGAACAGGTACTACAGCGATTTGTCGAACTAGTTTGATGAACTTCAATGAGAAACATCTTTCAGGTTCCTTGAATACTCAAAAGGCAACAAGACCGAGGCACTGGCACAGATGAAGTTGTATTACGTCTTCATGACTAACCTGGTGAGGGCGCGTGCTAATCGTGTTTGAACGAACCCGAAGGAACGCAACACTTTTAATTTAATTTATCAGAATGCCAGGTCAAGAACGCAGGTTCACGAGCAGAAGTCGACAGTACAAAGGATAGGATAAAATAAGATGATCACAAGCGAATCTTGTAAAAGCATTTTTATCCACATTGCATTAAGAAACTTTTCTTAATGTTCAGATAAGTTCACTTGTTGACAGTTGTCTATTTTGCTTTGGTCTGTGTAATACCGAACAAAAGTTTCCTGACAGAGCAGACTGTACGCTTTCGTTTCTTTATTTTACACAAATTTTTCTGTAGTTATTTGTTACAGGCTGTTTTTTGACAAATTATGTAATTATGAACGTATTTTACCTTACCTTAGTAAACTTTGTCATTCGCTCGCTGGATAGAATAAACTTCTGTAAAGGCTAAATAAATTTCTGCAGATATTCTTGTGTGTAGTTTTAAGAAAAACTCGCAACTGTTATTAATATTGCTAATGTCGACACACAAAGACCACATCATCATTCTTTTCAGATGGATATCCGCTACTCCAGTGTATCAACAATAGACCCGAGTTTGATTATCAGGGTGGTGCTTGTCTCCCTTGTTGTCACTGACGTGAGTAATTTCCCTTCTTTTATACAGAAATGAGACAGGTAGCATTATTCTTCTGACACCAGTCTCAGTAGCGTGGTGGGAATTCCACTGGGCTTTCTCAGTTACTGAATGGTAACCCAGACACCTTGCTATAAGGATAAGCCTTCTGTCGCCCGCGTTGAAAAACGATTAATGTTTAAAATTTGAATCAGTCTTTATGTGTCTTTATGACACGTGTTGGCTGACGCCTGACGCAGGTCAAGCAGGAAGCTGTGTGGACGGAGCGCAACAAACTCAGTCTGGATACAGTGGACGCGGAACGAGCTCTGTACTCGTTTCGCGATTGGCTGGGCGCCAACAGTAATATTCCACGCGCAGATCATTGGATGCTGTTTACGGGGTAGTAATGTTCATTCGTTCGTTCGTTCCCTCGTGTTCGTGTTCGTTCGTTGGTTCGTTGGTTCGCTCTGTCGGTCAGTCGTGGTGGTGGTGGAGACGACGATTACAACGACAATGACGACATTCCCATACAGCGACTCTAAGCTTCGTCTCCCTCATTCACGTTAATTCTTTAATTACTGCTTTTTGTTTCCGTGTGGGAAATGACTTGTCTACAGAACTTAAAATCTGTTGGCAGGTACGATCTTGCTGAAAGGACTGGAACGACGACTACTATAGGTAACGACAGAAGTTCAATGAATCTTGTCTGTCAAACCTCTTCTCTTCACGTAACGGGCTGATACACCCACGACATTACATTCAATTTACTTGCTTCTGAAGAATACTCTTACATACGTGACTGCGCTGAACAGAACACTAACTGTTCGTGCCATTTCCTTGATTTTTTTAGGAAGGAGGAGGGGGGGGGGTAGGGTGGGGCGGAGAACACAGCACGAAAAGGCGAGTTCGTGCAAAAACGACAGTCTCGTGTACCTCATATAAATGCTTTAATCAACAGGTTCGGGGCATTACGCCTTCGTAGCCAATCAGATCACGACCCTCCATTTCAGTTGTAGCCAATCGCATGGTAGGTAGCTTAGAAGGAGAATGGAGTCAGGGGATTGCTGGATGGAGGGTGGGTGGGTGGAGGTTAGTTACTGAATGAATTAAGGAGAATAAAGATACAGGTAAAAAAAAGGAGAAATAGACAGTGGAATAACTTTTAAAAAGTGTACTCTGTGAGACAGAACACACACTAAACAGATCCTTCAACGAGCATTTATCGGACACCAAACACCTCAAAAACACCTCAATTGCACATTTCAGCAAAACTCCAAACACAGCAGAAAACTTGAAGGTCTGTGTCATTTGGCAGAGGACTGGTGACTCCACTGACTGCAAGAATATGGAGTCCTAGGTTCATCTCCCACTTTTGGCACTACGCACCCACAGGACTGAACCTAAAACACTAAACTACTATCCCCATACTTAGCTTTAACTACCTCCCTTTTTCCTTCTTTTAACTCCTGTCTGTTTTTTCTGACCTTACGAAGGGGTGATGCCTCGAAACCGTAGACTGTCTGTGACGTAGCTTGGGTCAGTTCCTTAATTGCTAACTTAGCTTTATTTCCAAAAGGCAGTCACGGGTTCCTTTTTATTTTTGAACTTACTATAGAATATCTCCGGTGACAAGAATAAGTCATACATGGCCTGGAGAACTGTTAGCGCAGAATTTTAGCATTTGCGCGAGAGACACTCAAGCTTCCTTTCTTGCGCAAACTCTCATCTTCGCGCAGTGTGAGGAACAGGTGAGCGAGTGGACAGATCATGTCCTGGTGGCCGGCCACAGTACTCGCGATAGGAGTGCATGCGTGCGCGGACCGGCTGGTCAAGTGCGTTCAAGTGCTCCTTCTGTGCTGCAGGGATCGCATTTATTGGGACGCTGTGCACTGACAGCGCCGTGTCGGTTGTTGAGGAGTACTTCACTGCAACCTCTGGAGCCGTCAGCGCGCATGAGTTGGGTCACAGGTCAGTCAGGCCCCAGACTCGTTTCCGTTTGCTGTGTGACCTGCATCCCGCAAAATCCAGCAGCATATCAGCTCCCATTTTTTTTCAGAATATCCACTGAAAGATCAGAAACGTAACTACAGAGTTTTAAAACATGCTTAAAGTAAGATTGCGATCTGTGGCTTAGTCACCGCTGTAGGGACACGGGTGCACGCACATACATGCACGGATGCTTTTCTGCGCTTTTTGCCATTGGGTTTTTTCCCCAGAATCCTGCTCCCCACTCGGTTTTCTTGTGTGTGTGTGTGTGTGTTTTTAACATAGTCATAGTTTTTAACATAAAAAAATTCCTTACCTGTGTTACATTTCTCCGTCCTCTGATCGTTTACACCTAAGTTTCTGTATCTGGTGGCCACGTGCAGTAATTTTGCAGATAATTCTTCTGGGATCAGCATAAAGTAAAGGAGATTTGCGTAGATAAAATTAGAAGCACTTTAGGTAGATGGCGCTGCCAGTAGATGCTTCATTGGCTCCTCTCACCCCCAGCATGGACGCTGACCACGATGGTGCCTACAAGCCTCAGTGCACAGACGACGACAACCACGTGATGTCCACCATCGCTACCTTCCCACGCGAGCCGGTGAAAGCCTCGAACCCTTGGAAGTTTTCGCCCTGCTCTGTGGATGCTTTTGGAGCGTACCTGGACACGTAAAAGATTTTTTTTCTCACTTGACATGGATGTCGGTAACAATAAGCAATTGCCGGACCGAACTTCGCAAAGTCTTGACGTTAAGCTGCCTTCTTCAAAATGTGCGAAGATCGTTTATGAACAGATGCAGTTTTCTCACACACTTTAGTTTGGCCTTACTGCAGTAGGTATTGTAGTCTTTCTTATCGCTGTTCCATCGGAGATGTAGTGTTCTTGCTCTCTTCCTAGTGTCGAGTGCGCTCTCAGACCCCCACCAAAGTATCTGTCGACCAGGGAGCTCGGCGGACTGTACCTGGGTGCTGATGAGCAGTGTCAACTGGCCATGGGCCCTGGGTCTTATTTTTGTCGCGTAAGCACATTTTCGTGATTTACGGTCATTCCAGTCTGTATGGGCCAGGGGTTCATGTCAGACTGTCAATCACTCCTCTGACGTTCTTGTGTCTCCATGTTCACAATGTCACTGACATCATGTTTGCTTTTAATTGAACATTCTGTAAACATTGCAATTCATTGCAGTTCATTTCACTTACTTACCGGCGGAGTAGACTTTTTTAAGTACACGCTAGCAAGCAACCAGCCAACCAAACCACACACACACATACACACGCATTCACGCGCACCCACGGACGCATACACACGCATATAACAAAGATATTATCAAATCGTTCTTACCCTCTGTACTGTTGACAGACTGTACAGGTGAGGCTAAGTTTAGATTTGATGTGCCGGCGTATGTATTGCTACCTGCCCAAAGAACCCGGGTTTTGTGCCTCAATTGTCCCTCAGGAATACACATCGTGCGATAACAGGAAGGCAAGTGTTGTTATTGATTTTACCTTTGCTATTGTAATTGTTTGCCAAAGTCTGCTGTGTTAATTCCTGACTAAAGTCTTCGAAGGTTTTCGATATCATTGACTAAGTTCACACAGACATTTTTCTACTTGAAATTTTTCGTAAAAATCAAGCTATTTTATCAAATATTTCATTTGTTAGAGAAAAACAAAGCTAGGAAACCAACTATGAACTCTTTCTAATGCAGTAACGGTTAGCACCATCTTAGTGTCACAGTTACTGGTGTGGCAGTTTGTCGGTCTAATGTTTGCCTGTCCGTCAGTCCGTCTGTCCGTAAGTACGTTTTGCGATAGGCACGTTTATATGGTTTGCATTTTCCTTACTGGACACAAGGCAAAAAGTGTTGTACTTTTTTGTTTCTCTACTTGCAGTGGTGCCAGCTGGGCCTGTGCGTGTATAGTCACGACGCACCTCAGACTATTGGTAGGCGTCTTCTGAAAGCCCAGAATTTAAGCACTTGCTTGCCTCTAGCACTTCCGTCTTTCTCCTCTCTCTCTCTCTCACACACACACACATACACACGTTTGAACACACACACGTTTGAACGCACACACGCCCGCAGAAGGGTTGTTTGGCTGGGTGTCGCCTTACGTCCCGCATGCAAATTAGGTGCATAGCAAAGTTCACGAGCTGCCACAAGTGGGACTGCTGTCGCAACGCAGGCTTCAGTCCCACCCATTCACATTACGGACAGCGGGCCAACCACTCCTAGTACTGCTCCCAGGCGTATGGCAGTGCAGCTACTAGGTGGCCAACGTTTAAGTCCTAGGTAGTAGACTAGGTAGCAGTACTATAGGTAACGACAGAAGTTTAATAAATGTTGTCTATCAAACCTCTTCTTCTCTTCACGTAACGGGCTGATTACAAGACATTACATTCAATTTACTTGCTTCTGAAGAATACTCTTACATACGTGACTGCGCTGAACAGAACACTAACTGTTCGTGCAATTTCGTTGATTTTTTTTTTTAGGAAGGAGGGCGGGGATAGGGTGGGGTGGAGAACACTGCACGAAAAGGCGAGTTCGTGCACAGACGACAGTCTCATGTACCTCATATAAATGCTTTAATTAACAGGTTCGGGGCATTACCCCCTCGTAGCCAATCAGATCACGACCCTCTTTTTCAGTTGTAGCCAATCGCCGGCAGTGCAGCTACAAGGTGGACAATTTTTAAGTCCTAGGTGTGACGCGGCAGAAGGGGGTGGGGACGGGGGAGGGAAACCGACAAAGAATACGAAGAGAGTCTTTTTAAGTACAGCTTACAATTTTTTCTTTGCTTTCACAGTGAAAAAAGATGAATTGTGAATGTAGAACGTATATCTATAGCCGGGGAGGAATAATTACCTTCGATTTTGTGACAGAAAAAAAACTTCACATGAAACTGAATGGCCCCTTGAGGGCTGTTATTAGGAGCTTATGTCACTGACAGGGGCAGCTGGACCTCGTGAGATAAGAAGGATCAATAAAGGCAGGAGAGGGTAATAAAAGAGTGTTTAGGGAAAGAGCCACGCCCGTGTCCCAGTCATAGCCTAGCTGATAACGCCGTAGACAGCCACTTGCAAAATATTCGTGACTGCTGCTTAGAAGCTAAACGTCATCAGAACAAAATAAATAAATAAAGCCAAAGCTGAATTATGATCATTCATACACTGAAGATTTCAAGACTTTTTTTTACAAAAATATTCGTCTTCATGTCTATTAAAAAAAGAAGAAAACAGGAACAGATATAAAGCGCAAGATCACGTCTAGAAGTAAATACACCTGGAGCAGACATTAACATTGATGCCCCATACCCATGCACAGACTCACAGATACCTCCCCGGACTCTACACCCACCACAGATCGACACGGACCTCACAGTTTTCAACAAGGAAACCCAGCTCATCAAAATACTAACTAAATTCAGGCAAAAAACTTAACACTACCTACAAGGACCACTCCCAGATATATACAGATGGGTCACACGACCCAACATTCCACTTCACAGGAATAGGAGTCTATGCACCCAAGATCACCAATATTTCAGCCGAGCTACCAAACCACACATCAATATTTACAGCAGAGATCATAGCAATACGCACTGCCCTAAGGTTGATAGCACTACAAACTAGATAAACTACAGCATAACAATCCTTTCTAGTTGTCTCTGACTCCCTGTCAGCACTTCAGGCTCTTCAAAACCAGTCTTCCCAAAGAATGGATATAATGTATGAAATTCTAACCTTGTTAAATAGACTCCATAAGATAGGAATCCAAATCAACTTTATCTGGGTGCCATCACACGTAGGAATAAAAGGAAACGAGGAAGCAGATCGGCTAGCTAAAATGGCAATAAAAGACAACCCAACCACCGACGTCATCCCAATAAACGTACCCGTTTCAGCAGAGGAGAGAAAAATAGCCCTTAAACCAGCAACTAAAATACAGTGGGAAGAAAAGTATAAAAAGGAAGCCAAAGGCACCAGGAGAGAATTGGAAGAACTACCAGGTAACGAACTAGTCTTGTTTCATTCCAACAGATCCAACCAAAGTAGGATAGCCAGAATGAGACTCAATGGAGAATACCACCTTAACCGTAAAGACCCAGTAACCTGTAGTTGTGGAGACAGACTTAGTACACCACATGTCCTGCTAGAATGTAGCCTAAACAGTCAGGAAAGAGATGAACTAAAAAATGCTATGCAAAATCTGATTCTACTAGTAAACCTAAAATCTTTTCTTAGCCCTCCAAAAAATATAAGACAACACATAATGGAACTGACAATCCAGGTAGTTAATGCCCACCCAGATGGTAGATTTCTCTAAACAATACAAAATTAAAAGGGGAACTAACCAGCTAAAACAGAAAGAGATAAAAAAAAGGACATAAATGAGAAGGAAGGAAAAGATAATTTACCTGTCCTGTCCAAATTTACCTGTCCTGCCCAATCAGATCTCTCCTGAAGTCCTAATATTTTAAATTTTACGGAAATGGCATTACGTGGCACTGAATAAATCAGGTACATATTTTTACATAATTAGATGTTTCTGTGTACAAATATAAACCGAAGAATACCAAACCAGGTGATATCAAACCATACTAAGAAATGCAATCGAGGGCATTGACTGGCTGTGACTGTCGTCTGCAGAATCTTGATAGCAGTTGTTAAGAGGTACTCGATAATTGCTGTTTGGTAACTACGCCAAGGTAAACCTACTGATATGTTTTCTTTCAACATCGCCTGTCTCATCTTATTTCCAAGCGTCTCGGTAGTCTAGTGGTTATGGCGTCACTTCCGAGGCGAGAAGTCTCCCCGTCTTTCTGTTATTTGTAGATTGCAGTCTTGTGCGTATATGACTGAGTGAATGTACGAATGTTTTGTATACACTGTTAACACTGTACCACTGTATAATACAACAAAATCGAACAAGAGGAAGAGAGAATGAAGCAGCAGAGACAATTGCTCACCCATTTTATTAAACGATAATCGTTGGAATGTCTGCAGAAGGCTGCCCACAAGGGGATGACAAATCCTACCGCTGCGAGGCAGCAGACTGTTCCGTGAAGAAAGTGCGCGAGGCAAGCTGCTGTCGGACATGCGCAGAGCGAAGGGGCATCACACTTCCGGTTACACTTCTTGTTCCCACACTTTCGCCATGGACGTCAGGTCCAGACGTTAAAAACGAGGGACTCTCGTCGAGACCAGCTTCAACGACTTTGAGGAAACCTACTGCGACAACAACTGTACCAAAACTTATACCGACTGCCGTGATCACTTTGAAAATGTCCACGGCTAGTACGGCTGTACAGACGACAACAGCACCATGCACAGAGATAGAATGCCAGTGTCAACAGCATTTCTCTTTCGTGTGTTTTTTCCTCCCACGTGGCTAGAGAGTTCCTCGAGGAAAGTTACAGACTGGAATAGTGGCGTTTCAGATAGTCTTCCCACCTGCACATGCATATCCCGTGGATAGTAAGGGTCACGGAGGGCATGGCCAATTGATTTCTTTTTAACAAATCAGTTCCCCAAAATTACATTAACGCAGGATATACCTTGCACGAATTCGGGTAGTTAATTTAACGGCGTAGTACTCAAACATTAGTGTGTTTACCACTTTGATAATGAAGGATTCGCTCTCTGAAGTCTTTTTTAAGCTACGTATCTTCTAAGAAAAACATTTTAAGCAGAGTACATCAACCACAAAAAAGTGGCACACATTTTCTCCTCATTCTAGTGATAACAATATATAGAAGTATTTTTGATCTCGTAAAGTAATATTTGACCAGAATCATTAACGTCATTATGAGTAAAACTGGAAATAAACTGCATGGTTCTCGGTGAAATCTGTCTTAGAAGTTATTACTGAAGTGTTTAAGTATATACGCAAAATCTCACTAATTTCCCACTTGGTAGCAAACAGAAGTACAGTGACAAACAGACGTATAGGATCTCTCTCTCTCTCTCTCTCTCTCTGAGATAATACACTCACGTCCTTCGTGTCTTCCTCGTTCAGTTATTAAGACAGATTTATATGACTACCAGTTTTACTGCTTTAGGGGCATCATAAATTCGAAACAATGCTCTGCTAACTCATCGAAAAGTAACTAGTCAACACGTCTATCAGTAAGGAGATACTATCTAGCCAAATTAACCAGGGAAGCAGCCAGTTCGCCACACCTCCATCCACCCACCATTCAAGTACAACCAGCCCTTGGCCCGTTAGCCGACCAACCAATCGCGTCGGATCGTCTCTTCCTAGTAATGTAGAGTTCGCATCAGCTGGACAGAGAGTGGGTGTTTTGTGGTGAGCATCCCGCCAGACGGTGCTGGAGAGAGAAAGAGAAATTTAAAACTGAATATTCGGATAAGTGGCTTCTATCACCGGCGCATGTCACAGGTCTGTTCAAAGAGATAGCAGGTTGATAAAAGGGACCATTCGGGGCCCAGTAGCTGTGTCTCATCAGGGACGTGTTGCATGTGTTGGGTGCCGCATTTCCGGCTCGCCACCTCGTCCCACGCGCTCACTAACGATGACCTCTCGTGTCGTCGCTGTTAGAGATCAACTGACATGCTAGACATGCTTTCAAGCCGAGATGAAAGTAAAATTCCAGGTGCACAGCAACGGCGTTAGACGCCAGGTACCAGACTGACATTTGATTTGGGACAGATTTCAGAAACGTCGCGTTCAATCAAGACAAATCGCTGCTTTTGGAGGCGCTAAACGGGATGTCATATTCAGATTTTCGGATTTTAAAAAAATGTCAGTTGTCAGTACCCGCTTCTTCACCCCGGTTTTATTCACGTCAAAAATAACGAAGTAGGCTTACACCCTTCACATCTAAAGACATGAAGTATGCCCCATGCAAAAAAGAAATGCAATGAAACCAAAATAGCTTTACATAAAACACATGCAATTCATGTCAAATCCAAATAATAATAATAATAATAATAAATGTAGATTTTGAACGCGCGAGAACACATTTCTTGCACACTTCGCGCGGTCGAGGCACACAGACACTCGAATGAAAACAACGAACACACACACACAGAGGGAGAAATGAACGCAACACTGACCAGCATGTTAGGATACAGATCGTCCTTCAGTCACAGGTGGTAGAAAAGTATCATAAGAGAGGATGAACAGAGAAAGTTGTAAGTTAATGCAGACAGGCAGTTGTGGCGTCAGTTCAAAGTACTTGCTGAAAAGATAAGTTTTTTAAGTTTCGTTTGAAAGTCTGCAGTGATGGGGAGTGGCGAATGTTGTGGGGAAGTGAATTCCATTGGGTGGATGCCGAGAAGGTGAACATGCGCTGTCCATATGTTTTTGTCCTGATGCGGGGTACTGAGAGCATGCGATCGTCGGAAGAGGAGCGGAGCTGTCTCACTGGAGTGTAGATTGTAAGAAGTTCTGAAAAGTAGCTGGGGCATGCACCGGTGAAGATATTAAAACAGAGAGTAGACAACTTGTAGTCGATGCGAGCCTGAATGGGGAGCCAGTGCAGAGTGCGGAGGAGAGGTGTGGCATGGTCTGTTTTGCCCGCTTTCAGGACAAGGCGAGCGGCCCAGTTTTGAAGTTTCTGTAACTTCTGTAGCAGATACAGAGGACAGCCGGCTAGCAAGGAATTGCAGTAGTCGAGTTTAGACAGAACGTAGGCACATACAAATGTGTTTGCAACCTGGTCTAGGTGACGGAAGCTGCTGATTTTTCTGAGTTCAAAATAAGCGGATATGCAGATGTTGGATATTCCAAACGGTAATAATTAAAAAAAAATTCGATCAACTTTATGCTGTTTTGTGTAATTTCTAATAACTTCTTCCTTGTTACTGATTTAGTGCTTTGTTCCAATACTTAACACGGCAAGTAGCGTCATAAAGCTAGCCCCTAAAATACAGACGTTCCTGATTGGATCCGACATTTTTGGCTTCATGGCACAGTGAACAGGAGTATATTTTGCCTATTTTCTTTGTGCCGGGTAGCCATTGGCCATACAACGTTTCTACTAACTTGTCGATCTTTTCCTCACGTACGAGTTCCTTGCTACAGATATTCCATACACAGAAGATGCATGAATTTTATTCTCCACGGACAGAGTTGATGAGACCCTGTGTTTGGAACGTTAGAAGTTAATGTGACGTCGGTGGGTCGCATAAATAGAAAACTTCATGATGTACGGATACAAATATTTAGACTTTGCTAGATACATATATTAGTATAGAAGACTGTTCACACGTCGCCAGTATAATTATGCGCTGGTGACTAAAGATACGAATCGTTTGAGAGAAAATCTGTAAACCTCTACCTGGTGCAATCTGATATTGACTGAAATCAGCCAATGACACCTGCTCAATGTTTTGAAGTCGCTGTGCCTTCAAAGTAAGTAAGCTTTTCAAAACTGTAGTTTCCCTCATAATATTTAGTTAGCGGCATTCCATCTTTTATTGTATGTTATCGGAATAGAACTTGTTAGCTCTTGGGATCCGCCATATAACGTTAATTCCTTTCGAAATTCGTTCAGTTCAGTGCGCAATGAGACAGCTGTCTTTCCTTGATAACAAGCAACCATCGTGTACCCTTTTGTCAGAACATTCAGTAGAAAAATAATCGAAAATGAAACGACTTGTTAGTTAAGTTCATTGATAAAAATTGTTCCTCTGTAAATGCGAACTTTTGAAATCGAGCATAGATATCTTTTTGCTTTCCTTTTTTCCGGAGTGCAGGTTTTGGGCAGGGACTGGTGTGGGGAGGTCGCCATGTCAGCGCAGTGCTAAAACACGAAGCGTACACTAAATTTCTTTAGGTGCAAAGTAAACCTCCGAAACAGAAGGAAAATTCAAATATTAGCGTAAACCGAAATAGGAGGAATATTGAAATATTAGTAAGAA
The DNA here is from genome assembly GCA_004794575.1 of Lanistes nyassanus. Taxonomy (NCBI): domain Eukaryota; kingdom Metazoa; phylum Mollusca; class Gastropoda; order Architaenioglossa; family Ampullariidae; genus Lanistes; species Lanistes nyassanus. The sequence goes on along the minus strand of SMGT01004212.1, from coordinate 6,957 downwards.
GATATGCTTTTCTTTGTAATTATATTTCGAGAAGACAGAACTACAATTCGCTAAAAAGCTATTTTTTCAAAGAAGCTATTTTTGGATAAGAGTATTACACTTCACAGCCACTTTGCGCAGATTGAAGCAGTCATTACATCAGAAGCCACCTCAAGTCTGCAGCTACCTGGATATTCAGTAAGTAGGCAATAAATAAATAGTAATCCTGAAGCTGGTATTGATAAGCTCAAAAGGTATATCGCCAATCTTTTTATAATGTTTTAAGTGATCAGTTGTGCTTTCGCAAGCATGGCCCCCTCTCCCGCTCTGTTTGTTTCTTTGTTTCGTTTGTTCATTTCTTCCTTGTTTCTTTCTTTCTTTAATTGCTTGCTTTCTCCCTTCCATCCATTATGTTTTCATTCTCTGTGACTTACGCTACAGAAAGAAACATATCGTCAACATTCTAGATCTTCTTGTTAAAAACACAGGACAGAACCTAAAGGTGTTTTGCATAGCTACTGTCAAAAGTCACGGAAGATGACCTTGCTTTTTTTTTCATTACCCGAATGATGTAGGCCTCCGCCCTCTGTTTTTTATTTTATTTTACTCTCCAATCGTGGCACCTCTTTTCTTTTCCTTGATTTATTTTCCATCAGCTCTTAGCCTCTGAAAGAAATGTCACACACCACTCGGCCGCCTCCCCTACTCTCATCAAGCGACCAAGGGCGTATGGGCGTGTTCTTCTTGCGCACGGCTCCGCACAGACACAAGATAACGAGACGTTGCAGTTTTTCTAAAAAGGACCCGGCCTTATTTATTAAACTACACGCTCACACTCGCTCTCCGATACTCACGCATTTATTACTCTGATGCACACGGCGGCTTCCGACTACTTTCACTCTCGCAACACAAGCTCCCGCAACAGATCTCTCACTTGGGAAACATTTTCTCTTCTCCGCTCTAGCTTTTTTTTTAGTGGGGAAAGTGCTTCCACCTCGCGGTGATTTCGCACTGAAGGGGAGGGGAGATAGGTGTGGGGAAAGGGAAGGGGTCTGTGGTTTGGTGTCCTGCACTGTGTGGTCCCGCTGGCTGGCCTCTCTCCTGGCGCACTGATGATGGCTTGAGTAGCTGGAGTGGTGGAGTTTTCGCTGGTCAGACCTACTGCCGCTGCATCCCTACATTCTTTTTATCTCTACCGCTAAGGTGCTTTGTGTAATATTAGTTTACTTTGATATAGTCTGTTTATTTGCTGTATTTAGCTGGTTAAATCCCCTTTTAATTGTATTGTTTAGCTATATCTAACATCTGGGTGGGCATTAACTACCTGCATTGTCAGTTCCATTATGTGTTGTCTTATATTTTTTGGAGGGCTAAGAGAAGATTTTAGGTTTACTACTAGATTAAGATTTTGCATAGCATTTTTTAGCTCATCTCTTTCCTGACTATTTAGGCTACATTCTAGCAGGACATGTGGTGTACTAAGTCTGTCTCCACAACTACAGGTTACCGGATCTTTACGGTTAAGGTGGTATTCTCCATTTAGTCTCATTCTGGCTATCCTACTTTGGTTGGATCTGTTGGAATGGAACAGTACTAGTTCGTTACCTGGTAGTTCTTCTAATTCTCTCCTGGTGCCTTTGGCTTCCTTTTAATACTTTTCTTCCCACTGTATTTTTGTTGCTGGTTTAAGGGCTATTTTTCTCTCCTCTGCTGAAACGGGTACGTTTATTGGGATGACGTAGGTGGTTGGGTTGTCTTTTATTGCCATTTTAGCTAGCCGATCTGCTTCCTCGTTTCCTTTTATTCCTACGTGTGATGGCACCCAGATAAAGTTGATTTGGATTCCTATGTTATGGAGTCTATTTAACAAGGTTAGAATTTCATACATTATATCCATTCTTTGGGAAGACTGGTTTTGAAGAGCCTGAAGTGCTGACAGGGAGTCAGAGACAACTAGAAAGGATTGTTATGCTGTAGTTTATCTAGTTTGTAGTGCTTTCAACCTTAGGGCAGTGCGTATTGCTATGATCTCTGCTGTAAATATTGATGTGTGGTTTGGTAGCTCGGCTGAAATATTGGTGATCTTTGGTGCATAGACTCCTATTCCTGTTAAGTGGAATGTTGGGTCGTGTGACCCATCTGTATATATCTGGGAGTGGTCTTTGTAGGTAGTGCTAAGTTTTTGCCTGAATTTAGTTAGTATTTCGATAAGCTGGGTTTCCTTGTTGAAAACTGTGAGTTCCGTGTCGATCTGTGGTGGGTGTAGGGTCCAGGGAGGTGCATTTGTGAGTCTGTGCATGGGTATGGGGCATCAATGTTAATGTCTGCTCCTGGTGTATTTTCTATTTCTTGAACGTTCCTCTGCATGCTTCGTTGTGGAGTGGGTTTGCCCGTACGGTGTTTGTGTGCTGTTGTGTGGATCTGCTTTACTGGATGTTCTGCGGGTAGACATTGTATCTTGTAGTAGAACTTTGCTGCCCTTTCCTTAATTATTAGTTCTATAGGTTTTTGTCCTGTCTCTGCCACTCTAGCGATAGTGCGGTACGAACTTTAAGCTGCTCACCGGACCTGTCAGTCACAACATAGGTCACACGCACTGAAGTCACCGCGGTCGTGTCACAGCCGGTGCTATCTCACACGTCCACCTGGTGTGTTGGGGGGCTACCTCACTGCTCAGGAGGCGCTGACTAGCCTCGGAACATACATAACAAAAACCCTACGAGCACACACTACTATAGTATCATATTTTGACAAAATACATGATTACACAAATATAGGAAAAACTCCCATGGAGTATTTGGCCTACCTCCGGTCTGGGCAGAGGTTTTGTACCCCAAAATCAGGCCAAACTCTCAGGCTTCCAGCGCCGATGACGGGCTCTGCTCGGGTGTCTGGGCACTTGCAGACAAGTCCGTCCGTCACGGTCCTTTCAGGTCGTCGGCACTACGCTCTCAGCGTCGATCGTCCACTAACTCTCAAACACTGCGCATATCTCCGCCTACTCCCGCGCGTTGACCGTCTCTCACTGATCTAAACATAACGCTTAGCAATAGCTCACACTGACTAGCCTACTCACTACGCGTCATTGGTTTCATGGCACGTTTCCGTGACAACCAGGTGACCTGCGCGAAAGGGGTGCGCAGTCGTTCTGTTCCTTATGGCTTACCCTCCTGTTCCTTTCGTCCTGTGCTCGAGCTTTTCGCTCTGTAATGTTTTCAACACCAACGTCCTCGGAACCAGTGCCAGTACTCTGTGACGCCACGTTAGAGTTTCTATGTGCTTAATTTCACAGTTCAGATAAGTACTGTTGTGTTTTAACAAACATGACGCTGAAACGTGGAAAATTATTTAAGATGTAGATATCTTCAGGAATGCACTGTGATAAATACTGCCAGAAATGTTTTTTTTAAATTTATTAATATACCAACACACAATTACGATCTCAATGCATACAAATATCAAAATTAATATTTTAAAAAACACAAATATATAGCACGAACTTACAGGTCAGTATCCAGAGAAAAATGTCTGAAAGCTTCATTGTCTAATCTTGTGGATTATGCAATGTTTTATGTGGACCCCAAAGTTCCGAAAAGTTGCCGTGTTTCATTAGTATTCTTGCAATATGCTTTTCTGTTTGAAATTTGTATTGTACCGTTCCTAAGACAGTAGCAAGACGCTGTAAATCACATTTAATTTTACAACTACCAGTATCAGATCAAGTGGAGCATCCAATTTGAAGTTACTAACACATCTCCCCCCCCTCCAAAAACCCCACAAAAAACAAAACAACAACCTTTTCATTGACAACGTCACAGGCATGTTGCCAAGCCTGAAGCCTCGTTGTAGGGATGACCGGAATCGCCTATTTCACAATTCCAGACTAAGTGGTAGACAATTTCGTCATATTATACGACAAAAATACAAAGATACATCGCCACAGTGGGCGAAAGTGATTGTAAATGTTTCTTTTCTGAGATGTACTAGTTAGTTCAGAGAACCCGTAACTCAGCTGCTCGAATAGGGTGTGCTAGTGGGAACAGTAGCGGGTTAGAGAATCCCTTTACTCTGATTCCAAACAGGAGAACGGACATTTATAACTGTTCTATGGACACTGAGAACAAAGAGGGATGCACGTGCATCATGACAGACACACCGTAGTACGAATCAGGTCCAAAGCGAGCAATCTCTTGATGAGTGAGTGATTTTGATTTTGATTTCTTTATTGTCATAAGACCACTGTCCTTTAACAAGGGGAGATAACCAGAAAAAATTACATAACTACATTGCATATGCGTCCATTTAACTTCATATTCAAACGCATCCATTCAACTTCACATTCAAACGCATCCATTCAACTTCACATTCGAAGCAAAATTTAAATGTGGTCAGTAGACTGACCGAACAAGTTACCTCAAGAAACAGTCATGGTAATAACCTGTACATACCGCAGGCCATTCGCGATCAACTGCATGAAAACTTTCGTCTTCTCGATGACCTCTGGCCTTCTGTCCAGTGCTAAGTGGATAAATCTTGCTAGATTGACCATTTCTCTAGTATTCTCAGGTTGTAAAAGTAAGGACAGCTGACTCCATGCTGGGTTGTTAAAATGGCGTTGATGTATAAATTTACTCCTCATGTCATGAAATGCCTGACTGTCACGTTACGGAAGGTTTTTCTACAGCGCTATGGTTCAACTATGTGTTGTTTCCATTTTTGTCTTTCACATAACTGCGGAATCTTTCATTCAAGAGAAAGTGACGCAATAATCATACGTAGGTTTCGGAACAAAAGACGTCAGGTCGATTGTCAAAGAGACATAAAATTCAGACCCTTCCCACCAATGACAAGATAGGTTATGTGTTGCGAGGGGAGACGGAAGAAATTTTGGGGGTTTTCAACGATTACTAAGGATTCGAGCAGAGACAATGAACTGAGGCGGACGTATTTCTTGTTGAGGGAACATCAACGGTCACTGTCAACGGACTTTGTTTAGTTACTGGGAGAAAACAGTCGAGAGTTTACTGTTTCAACTTAGTCCTTGCTGTGAGAAGATTTTTGGCTTCACCAGGCAAGATTTGTTGTCACTTTCTCGAGATTTGTGAAAGTGGCAGTAAACATTTGTTGAATCGTCAGAGGGAAGATTTAACGGCTAAGCGACCGGTGTTAAACTTTCTTGATCTGCTACTTGTTTAGACGACTTAATAGTAGGTCGTGAGTAGGCAGTGAAGAAACTACTATCCACTAGAGAGTGGAAATTTTTCTCATAGATCAAAAATCTATGAGAAGCGTGGTGTTAACTGTAACGGCTGAACAAGGACGTCCAAGGACAAACCGACAGACCGAATAACACATTGCCTGTGATCTGAGGATACCGACACCGAAGAACCGGACCCATCTGCTATTATCCACTGGGTTGACAAGATTGGACATTCCTCTTTCGCCCGGCCAACAGTTCATCTCGAATCTACATACCATAGACTGAGCACTCACATTTCCGTGAATCACGTCTACGGACATCAACTGTCTCCACCTGCACATGAACTACTTCCGCGGTCTACATGTTACGTGGACGAACACTGATGTGTCTGACCCAACTTTGACTGGAATATAATTCTGTGCCGGTGGAATAACTGTACACACCGCAAGTAGATTTGCGATTTATATATTTTTTTATTATTCAACTGTACTTCAGTTGTATTATTGTTCTGCGAGTTGTAACACATAACACATTGTTTCTATCATACATTCACGCACTCATACACGCATTTGTTACTTATTTGTTCATCTATCTCTCTTCTCCCTCTACTATCCTTCTTATTGTTTATAGTTCAATAAATGTGTTAATTTATCTGGTCGTGTACCTTTTGGTTGAAAAGGTGAGGGTCTGCACTAGGCGTATGTATTTCATAATTCTTCCCTAGAATTCTAGCACACCCCACAAAACGTTACAAACATGGGGGCTCGTTTTCGGGATTGGAACTAAAATTCAATTTCTTGTAACGTCACGCCAGATTCACATTTATTGATCTATCTCGTGTTTGTCTTGTATCTAACTGTTGTACGTTATCTGGTACTGTAGTTGTAACTTGCCTGTTCTTGTGTACGAACAGTAGCGCTGGGGTTACCTACGGTCTGTTATAGATAGCTCAGTTTGACGGTTACTGTTAGCTATCTTATTTCGTTTTACGGTGTTTCGACCGGCGGGCAATCACCGTAGAGGAATTGAGTAGGGTTACTCTATTCCTAGAGAACTTTAGGTGTAAGTTCTAAACTAGTGTTATATTCGCGCCGCACAAGCCTTGAGCGAGGGCTGTGTGCGCCGGATAGTTTTGAATTCGGTGTTAGGTAAATTCGTAGGACACGGTTTACCTAGCTAGTAACGACTTGTGCTCGAGGGTTGAGAACGAGCTACAAGTTAGTGTAAAACGTTACAGCCGTACTAGGAGTGACGCAGGCGAGCGTGCAATACTTAGACGGCTGCGCGTAACTTAATTCTAGTGAGTGCAGTCTCTCTCGTTTAATTGTTAGACGGGAGTGTCGAGCAGCGTTGCTTGAAGGATTGTTACTTACGATTGTTCTAGATTGCAGTTGGGTATAGCATTCTAGAAGCGGGTTCTGCGAGAACCAAAGTCGGTTTAGTATTAGCATCTAAGTTTTAGTGTGTTCTGTTGGTTTATCGCTGATAATATTTTAGTGGTGTTACTGTCAATAGCATATAGTTGCATAGTATTATTGCCAGATTTCGCTGGGCATTCCTCCCATTATATTTTATCATTTGATATCCATGAGTGTTACGACTCGAGCAATGGCGCAACAGGCAGAGGCCGACCCTGTATTCCTGCAGGCCAAGTCCGAGGGTGAGGCGTTAGGCTTGAAAGGCGCCGACTTACTCAAGTACGGGAGGGAGATGCGTGCCGAGAAGGCACGTATTGAGGCGGAAGAAAGGAAGGAACGTATTGAGGCTGAAGAAAGAAG
>SMGT01004211.1:5858-19061 GCA_004794575.1 Lanistes nyassanus | reverse complement strand
TTTTCAGAAGTCACATGAGAGTCAAAAGCTTTGGCCAGGCTGAAAAACTGACCAATCGCATCAAGCGCCTGTTACAAGGCTACACGTGTGATGTTTCCATCTTCAAGGAATTTATACAGAATGCTGATGACGCCGGGGCCACAGAGATTCGCTTCATTAAAGATTTTAGAAGGTTGGGAACAGACAGTGTACCAGACGGCTGGCAAGAACTTCAAGGCCCAGCACTGTGTGTGTACAACAATGCAGACTTCACGAGCAGAGACATCGAAGGCATTCAGAATCTGGGAGAGGGAAGCAAAGGTGAGGAAATGATGAAAACAGGACAGTTTGGAGTTGGTTTTAACGCCGTCTACCACATCACTGACGTCCCTTCATTCTGGACCCGACGAGATGGTCAAGAGCAGGTCATCTGTGTCTGCGACCCTTGCAGAGTTATCCCCAACGAATGGCCGGAACCTGGCATGGAACTTGAAAACATCGAGTCCTTGAAGGAAGAGTACCCTGACCTGCTCGATGGTTACCTGTGTAACGTATTTGACGCGTCTCAGCCAGGTACACTCTTCAGGCTGCCTCTGAGAACAAACTGGATGGCAGGAAAATCTGCAATACATAAGGAACCAATGACAGACAGAAATGTTTCAAATCTTCTTACAGATTTCGTGAAAGAAGCAAGCCTGTGTCTGCTGTTCCTGAATAAGTTAAGAAAAGTCGGTATCTACTCAACAAAAGACGGCCGTGTCCTGGACAAAGAGTACGAAGTGGAGATGGTGATTGATCAGGCAAATGCTGTCAAAAAGGAAGCGTTTTATACCTTCCTGAAAGAAGAGGGAGAGAAGATGATAGACGATGATCTGGATTTTGACATCAGAGAGATAAACTACCCAGAGACGGTTATAAACTTTACTGTGAAAGACAGCACAGGGGTTGAAGAAAACTGGGTCCAGGTCAGCAGGGCGGGTTTCCTGGATGCTTCCCATGTCCCAGGAAACCTTCAAGAGGACTGGAGAAGAGAGCACTTCCGGTTGCTTCCACGAGGAGGGGTGGCTGTCAAAATGCAAAGAAAAGAACCGCAAACATCTACTGTTTCTGCAATGTGGAGTACTTTACGGAGTGCCTTTCTTCAAAAAGAAAAACTCATTTCCAGGGTGTTTTGTACTCTTCCCCTTCCCGTGGAGACTTCTCTTCCGTTCCACATCAACGGGGATTTTGCCCTGGAACACGAGTCACGAAGGGACGTGTGGAATCGAAAAGGCGACAGCAGAACTGCATGGAACCGATTGATTTGTGCGAAGGTGGTTGCACCTGCCTACATCAAGGCACTTGATCACATCAAGGCTGCTTGGTTTGGACGGAAACAAATCGAGAATCAAACTCCAGCTGCAGCTGCCTTTAAAATTCCTGATTTTTTTGCTCTTTTCCCGAGTATCCCCACTACTGACACAGATTTCTGGAGTCCTCTAGCTGAAGGCTTCTACCAGCAAGTGATCTCTGGTCGCCATCCACTGTTTCCTGTCACAAGATCTGATTCAGCCAACATCACCTGGACATCTGTGTGGAAAGATAGTGGCTTTGCTGGTTACTTTACCAGACCCTTGGGTTATGTGCCTTTGCCAGCACTTCAATCTTCCCAGCCACAGCAACACTCTTCTCCTGACCCGGTTTCATTGCCAGCACCTCCATCTTCCCAGCCACAGCAGCAACAGCCTCAAACTCCACCAGAAGCAGCTGTATCCGAATCCGACAAGCATCTCGCAGAGTTGCTAAAGCGAGTGAACATGAAGATTGTTGAAGCACCTCTTCGTGTCTATGCTGCTCTCAGGAAATACGGTGGCGGCAAAATGCAAGAAGCCACTGTTAGCACCGTCATTGCTTTTCTCAAGTCATGCACGTCAAATACTCCTGACAGCTGCAAGTTGAAAAATCTGCCTCAACCACTGTGTGACCTTGAACTCAGCGAGAACGACATTCTTAATCTCACCAAATTCGTTCAAAAGAGTCTGACATTTTCTTCGGAGATCGCTGGCCTTCCTCTGTGTCTCCTTCAGTCTGGCACTTTAGACGTCTTCTCTGGCACGCGCCAGCCTTTTGTTACACGGTTCCACGAACTCCTCCCAGGACTGTCTGAGGAATTTCTCCACCAAGCTCTGGTTGAGATTTATGCTAGTGTGCAAAAAGATGTCCCTAATCTGTTAAGGATATTTGACATTAAGGATCTTGCTGACAGACTGTCTACGTGCCTTGATTCAAATCATTTCAAAACAGGGCAGCTTTGCTCAGTGGATAATTCTTTACTCCCACATAGTGACTGGATTGCACTTTTGTGGGACTTCCTCAGCTACAAATTAATACATAAAAGCCAGGACACAGAAGTCAGCAAAGCTCTGCAATGGTTACACCAGTGGAGCCTTATCCCCTGTAAAATAGCTAACAGCGGGAAGTATATGTTGTACCCAGTTCAAGACCGAGGAAAAGTTTTGTTTTTACCGCAAGCACTTTTGGGAAGTCCACACATCGAGGTGCAGCACCTGGCGAGCTTGGCGCAGAAGCTGCCCCTTCCAATTCTGAACGAAATCATAGTCTGTCAAACGTTAGCTGAAAAACTTGTGGGCTCATTCAAATATCCAGAAAGCATCATGCATATCCTGAAATCCTTCAAAGCAGAAATTGTAGTTGATGTGAACGACGCTTGGAGTTTGCTGAACTATTTTGCACGGAACATTAGAAATCAACCGTCCGTTAACTGGAGCTGTCTGCGAGAGATTCCGATGTTCTGCACAGTTGGCGGCCGTACGACCTCCCTGGATTCTCAAGCAGTTCTCCTTGTTCCCGAAGACATTCCACGCGACGGCCTGGAAGTCTGGTCACAGGCTACAAAGATCACATTGCTTGATCCACGCTTTCTTCCAGACGAACTCTGCGAGCTTCTTGGTCTGAACAAATCATCTAACCTACACATGGCTTTCTGGAGTCGGTTTTTGGCGACGTTAAATCATCTACCACAAAATACTGTTGACAGCCACATTCTGTACATTCGTGACAATTGTTACCGGTTGCGTTCACATCAGGAGCGTCAGAATTTGTTTGCTATTCTTTCCCGAACAGCTTTTGTATCCGGCTGCAACAGGATGTTCATGCCCGTGGACTTTTACAGTCCTCATCACCCAGTTTTCAAACAAATGTGCACTGGCAATCAGTTCCCACCCAAACCCTATTGTGAGCTTGGGTGGCGCAACTTTATGGAAGAGGCTGGCATGAAGAAGGATGTGACGTCAGACATGTTCATCATGTTCGCCAGACAAGTGGAAGCAGAAGGCATAAATGCGTTGTCCCAAGGAACGTGCATAAAATCATCAGCACTTGTAAAGTTTTTACTTGAGTCATATAATCATATGCATTCAACTCTTTTGAGTCAAGTTCGAAATATTCGTTTTGCACGACCTTGGTCTTTTCAACTAGAACACAAAGCACTGGCAAAAGTCTGTCCTCCTTTTGCAAGTAACCGCTTGGTGTCCTTCTCAGAGAGTTGTCGTTCCTGTCACTGGCCACTGTTGTGGAGTGCAGCGCCCCTGTTGCATCCAGACGATGACCCACATAACCACGTATACAAAGTATCTGAGCTACAAAACGTTCTGCAGCAACTACAATTCGAGCAAAACGTTCCCATGCAGAAGTTCCTGCAGCATGTTTCAACCCTTTGTCAAAAACTGACCTCCTCTTCGTGCGACATTTTGCGCTCTGGTGACGGTCGGAAAGAAGTGGAGTGGTTGCTTGAACAGATCTACATGTTTGTTGCAAAACTACAGCAAAATCAGCGGGATTCACTGAGAACTGTTCCGGTGGTGTTCGATAGCCAAAACGGTCGTCTGCTGTATCCAGACAAAGTGGTCATCAACCTCAGGTGGGACGACGCTATTGACGGCTGGCTGTTCCGGGCTCCAACAAACTACGACAAGTTTTATGGTCTGTTTCAGTCTCTGGGAGTTGCTGCCAGCGTGACTGCTGATCACTACGCCAGAGTTCTGACCAAACTGCGGGCCGCACAACAAAATCAGCCACTGGCAGGAGACATGCTGCAGACTTGCAAGAAGGCTGTTCAGGGAGTGTTTCGCTGTCTGCAAACTTCCGACCAGCTGAGTGAAGAAGTTCTGTACTTGCCAAACGAACAGTGGTGTTTGAAAGAATCAACGTGTCTCATCTTTAATGACAATCCGAGTTTGAGAGGAAGACTTCAACATCGCCTCCAGAAATTTTTTCTTGGTTTCGAACAGTTGGGCATTGACTGCGCCTCTACAGTGAATCAGATTTCCAGGCTTCCAGAGCAACACAAAATGAGGTTGCTTTCCAAAATAACCACAGAAGGTATCCCGCGGTCGGTCACGGGGCGCGCAAAGGTCAGACGACATGCAAAAGAGTTTAAAATGAAGCTTTCGTCTGTGGGGCTCGTCAATGGAGTCACTCGACTACTGTACCACCAGCACGTGACCATAAACACGCCATTCAGCGCCACCTGTCGGAAGAAAATAAGAAAAGACTTGGAGACGATCACGATTTTGGACGTGAAGTCACTGCATATGGTACTGATCATCGACAATGAAGAGATTCCAGGCAGTGAGTCTTACTGCACAATACTCAGGGATGAGAGCCCTGTTCACCGCGTGTTTGTCGACAGCGAGGCGAGTTTCAGTGACGACAATGTAGTTTCGACTCTGGTGGACGTCATCATTGAGGCAGTGTCGGAAGACCTGCGTCAGTTCAGATCTCTTTTAATTTCCATGATGACTTGCCCTGACGTTCAGGCACTTCTGGACCAACACGAAATTTCTTATTTCAGTCAGACTGACACCTGTAAACCTGGCTGTTACGTCAGTGTTGATGACGTCTGCTTGCTGCAGAACAACGTCACGAGCCTCTATATGGTTGGGGAGGACGTGGCTCTGGAGGTCTGTGATCCTTTGATACACACTGAAGAGAGAGCTGAAGCTGGTAAGACGTCTCACCAGGTGTTTGTCTACGCCAGGGTGGTCGGCAGGTTATCATTTCGACGTGGCCATAGCGCACCTCCTCCATGTTGCATGTCTTATAAAGTGGACATCGGAAACAATCGCACTGTGGAAGTGGTAGCCATCCGACTCTACAAGGTCACCATGATTTTCGATGAAAAAGAGGCTTCGGCCCTCCCATTCTCCCCAGGAAGCCAAGCGCCAGACCATGACCCCAGGCCAGATGAAAAGATACTGCATGAGATCAAAAGCTGTCTGGAAGTTTGCTTGCCTTTGCTGGGAGACAGACGCCTGCAGCTGGGTCTCTTTAAACGTCTGTGTCTGCAGTGGCACCCAGAGGTGAACAGCAAGAGACGCCGGCTTTGTCAAAACATCTTAGAAGTCGTCAAACAGTTTGCACGTTATAACAATCTCAGTGCACCTCGAGGTAACAGTACACTAGAGGCTGTTTTTATCCAGGGTCTTACGGCATGGCATCAGGCATCTCCTGTTGAAGCGTTCTTTGATCAGGTGCACGAGAGGGGAAGATTGTACGCCTCACAGAGTTTTGCTGCTTGGCAAGGCAGGTCAGACCTCGCAAAGCAGCAGAAAAGAAAAAACCCACAGCCAGGAGAAGGGCACCGGTGGCTGAGACAAGCTTTGAGTGACCTCAGGACAGCCCAGAGCAGTACGGAGAAGAATAACTGGCATTGTCTGATGTGCCACCAGGTATGACCTTATGTGTGCGCGTGTGTGCGTGTGCGCGTGTGTGAGCGTGTGTGCGCGCGAGTGAGTGCGTGCGTGTGTGTGTGTTGCAAGTGAGTGAACGAGCGTGTAAATGAGCAAGCGAGCAAATGAGCATATTATTATTAAAGGAACGATATTGTTTGTTGTCTACCCGTGCGTCTGTCTATCTGGCGGGCTTTCTATTTAGCTATGTTTCTATCTATTTAGCTGTCTATGTGTCTATCTATTTAGCTGTCTATCTAAGTGTCTGTTTAGCTGTCTATATGTCTGCCTTGTCCCTCTGTCCCCCAGGCCGCCGAGAAGGCTCTGAAGGCTGTGCTGTTCCACAGAGACGCCGACAACCAGTTGCTGGTTCCTTCAGAAACAGCGGAGCTGAAGAGCCTGGCTGCTGCCGTGGGCAACACGGAGATGACGCGGGCAGTGGAGGGTTTGGAGCGACTGACAGGAGACAGGTGGAGGATGTCCTACCCGTTCGTGCAGTGGGCCCCAGACACGCCCAGCCTCCTGTACACAGCGGACACCGTGCGGTCGGCGTGCAGCCTGACGGAGATCGTTGTCAACACTGCGTCCTCTCTACTGGCTTGAGTTGGTTCAGTGCAGCTTTCCTTCGACACGCCTGTCATGGCCAAGGTTAACTGTATGTTTGTTGTTTAACTGCACGCGGACTCTTTTGTCGGAGATGGAGAACAAATATCGGACTCAAACATGATTTGATTTTGTAACTGTAAAGCAGACATCTGTTTGAAGCCATTGGCGGACAAACGCTTTCTTTCTTAAAGAAAGCTGCATGTGGCTCTGTGTAAGTGTATGCGTCCTGAAATCACGATGTAAGCCAGTGTGAGAGGGATATCGCGTGAAGCGGTCTTGTTTCCGTGTTGTTTATTAGTTTGTTTTTTTTTGTAGCTTAAAAGAGTTTGGCCATACAGTTACTCAATTCTTTATTTCATAGTTACTCACTACGCCATTCATAATACTTTCACTAGGAAACACTTTCATTTTATGAAACAATTTCGTAACATTTTCACTAGGAAACGTATCGTTACATGCTTGAAAGTCAACTAGCTTTTCGCTACTTCACAGAACTTCTTTAATTCTTCATGCATATTGCAATTGCTTTGCTTGGGAAATGTGTCCTTAAATTATTTCTTAATTAAAATTGATTTTGCATGAAAGGTTTGTCGCATATCTGTCGTGGAGCCTTCATAACACAAACATCTGTATAGGTTTTCATTTTCTTTTGTATTTTCCCCATTATTGTAATCATTTTATTGAACTATGCCTATTGTTATCTAATGTGATGATCATTGTGACCATAATCTATTGGTATTATGTTGATGGTATGAACTTATATCGCGTAAGAGGTAGGTTGTTCTCAGCTCCTTTTCCAGGTTTTTTATTTGGGTGGGGGTGGGGGAGGAAGGTATGCGAAATGTCCAACTTGCACATCTCGGAACAAGAGCTTATAATAAATAGAGTATTTTTGTAGTTCCTTCTGCAAATGTAGTTCCTTCTAAAATGACCAGGAAACATGGGTGGTACTTCTTCTGTTTCGGGTGTTTATTTCATTCAGTAACCGGCTGTTTTTTAAATATCCATCTACTTATCAACAACTTGTACGTGAAATTTATTGTCCGTTCTGTATCTCGCTTATTTTGTTTTTTCACTCCCTTCATATTACATTCGTTTCTTCTCGTGGAGCGAATTACTAATATTTCTTGTGCGTCTTGTGGTTCGTGTGCTTCTTGTGTGTATTTGTTGATTCGTGGTATTGCTTTACTCCGTTACTGTGTTGTTGTTGGTGGTGGTGGTGGTGGTGGTGGTGCTGCTGCTGCTGCTTTCTGCCAATCGTCATGTAAATTAAGCTTCCACAAACTTCAGTGGGTTGTGTACAGTTTTTCTACGGTTTTAAATTTAATTACATTTTATGACCAGCAGTTTTTGGTTGTCTATTTCGTTGTTGTTCTCCCGGTCTTTCATCAACATGCTTCATGTAATAATGTAAGTGAAGGAAATGAAATCATCAAAGTCAAACTTCACAAAGGTTTTTTTAATTAATGAATCATCGGGATTTTTATTATGTGAAGGTTTTTTTACCGCACGTTTATAAATGAAGAACGTATTGTAACATTATGTTAATAAGGGTTTTGGCCTTTCTTACATGGATATCCAGTTTTTTGGTCGTAGCTTATTTCGTCACGTTATTTCTAATGCTTTTTTGAGATTTCGATTGAATTATCATATGCATTTCTTTTCACAATATTCATATATAATATTTAACTTATTCAATGTGTTGTACAAATAATTTTAACCTTAACAAATGTGTGGACGATACTTTTTTCTAACTGTTCAAGAATGTCATTTTTCTATGTTTAATTTCTGTTAGGGGTAAATCTCGTAATTTTTAACTTACGATTTTATCTTAAAATATCTATTGTACTTTCCACAGTATGAGATATAGAAAGTGGTATTGCTGGGCATCGCTCGATCTTACAAAATTCTTGGAGGTCTCCTGGGTCTATGTTTACCAGTTAAAGGCCGCCCTTCTCGTGTCGATATCGTTCTGTGTACATGTAGCTATTGCTGCTGCTACAATCGCGTGGTTGGAGTCGTTTTAAAAATTATAGTCGTCTACCAGGGATGTGATTTTTTTTAAATATGACCTTGGAAAAGTTTGTATGTCTTTACTTGCAGTTTTCCGTTAGTTTGTTAACGGATTAATTTCTGATTAAATATTTTTAAATGTGTCTTTTTGAGGGTAGAATGACATAGTCATACATGATAACATCTGGTACATCATCACTGGCTGTCTTAGTTCTACTTGTCACCGTCTGTTACATCAGTACTGTTTTAGTTCTACTTGTCACCGTCTGTTACATCAGTACTGTTTTAGTTCTACTTGTCACCGTCTGTTACATCAGTACTGTTTTAGTTCTACGTGTTACCATCTGTTACATCATTACTGTTTTAGTTCTACGTGTTACCATCTGTTACATCACTGCTGTTTTAGTTCTACTTGTCACCGTCTGTAAAAGCATTACTGCTTTAGTTCTACGTGTCACCGTCTGTTACATCATTACTGCGTGCTTTGTCTTATGTCTTCACTCCTCTCTCTTTCTCTCCTGCCTCCCTCCCTCTTTTGCCCTCCCTCTCCTCTCGACGAGCGCCTTCACATGTTAAAGATCTTCTGGTGGAATCTCGGCCTAACAGTTTGCTTTCCGGTGGCGTTTACACACAATCATAAGTGGAAACCGTCACTAATATTGCAGAGTTCTGTGAATGTGCTTTACATCTTTTTCTCGCTCACTTTGACGATCGGATTTTCAGACTTAAACTGGAATACATTTTTATAACCTACTTGCTGCGACTGAATTTGACCCACAAGAGGTTCGGTTACACGTGTGTGTTTTTATGTTTTTGTGTACTTGCAAGCCTTTAGAACTGCATGGAATAGTCTACAGGTCCTTTTAGCTAATTATTGATTACGTCTTGTCAGCATGTTACTCAACAGAAATAATTTTATTTCATATTTGTGTTTTCTTTTTTAAGATCAACGCAATGTAGTTGTTGTCAAGCTTGATATGACACGCGTTAAACAACATACAGCAATAATTTCCTGTTCTCTTTCTCTCTTTTTCAGTTTTTATTTTCCATCGCTAAAACAGTATGGCACTCATATTTTCCCGTTCCAATGTTCTCACTTGGTGCTTGTATTTAAACAGACAGCACTCAATAAAATCTGTCATGGACTTAATCCTAAGAATTATGAGCTTGGTTGGATCAAAGAAATGTGTGATTAGCGTTTCATGAGAAAAAAAATTGGGTCGGTAAGGTTCTAAATTTTTTGTTTGTTTCTATGTGTCAGTCATTTTGTTGTCACCATGATATGTCCACACACTCTATCGCAAAGCTTTGCCGCGAGTTTCCGCAAGGCAAGGGAAGGTATACCATGCTAAGCATTTGCCTCCCTTGTGAAGCTGTTGTTCGCCAGTTATCTTTCTTCCTTGTTATTTGTACTTTAGTTTTTGATCGGCAGGATATTTTTAGGGTTGAAGTTAAGGTCGCTCGTCTTGAGCGAGGGGGAGTGGGGTGGGGGGCGGGGGCTTATCGTAAAGATGTAATTGTCGTTTGTGGCTTTTTTTAGGTATGCCACGATTACTCATATTTAAACAGAATATTACAAAATAATACGTGAATGTTGCAATTGCAGTTCTATAAATTGCTTTTAATGTGGTACATGTCATTTAAATTGCTGTCTTTATTGGAGTAAAATAATCTTTTGTCGACTGCAAAATGTTCCTCTCTCAGTGTCTCAGACATGAAAACAGGCAAAGCTGCATGCGGGCTTTTTAACATGTGTGTTTGTGTGTGTGAGGGGGGGGGGTGAGAGAGAGAGAGTGTGTGTGTGTGTGAGAGTTTGTGTGTGTGTGTGTGTGAGAGAGAGAGAGAGTGTGTGTGTGTGTTTGTGTGTGAGAGAGAGTGTTTGTGTGTGTGAGAGTGAGAGAGAGAGAGGGTGTGTGTGTTTGTGTGTGTGTGTGTGCTTATGTCTGTGAGGAAGGGTCTGTGTGCACGTGTTTTTGCTATGTGTCACGTATGGATGTTTCCGTATGGATGCGTGCGTATATGCATGTGCCACTGTCATAGAGCGTACGTCCCAGCATGCAAACCTGTGTCGGTCGATATCTGACTATCGTCATATTTATTATACAAAAATTATCGTGCATCGTGTGTATGCTCCCGCTATCGGAGCAGCACCTCGATTTCGTGTCGGCCGATAGTCGAAAGACGACAGCGGGCTTGCATCGGAACGACACGGTGCCGCCTCTTTATCCTTGTGACTATCGGGCCTGGCAGCCCAATGTCGGCTCCTTAGCTGCCAGCTCTACCTGTCGGTGGGACGTCCAGCCGCCTGGCGTCGGCATGATACACCCAGCTTTGGACACCACCGTCTGCACCCCGTCGGGTGCTACATCGTGACGCTGCCAGTCGGCCGATACAAAGCGGTTGACATGTGTCGCTGCTATGTCTGCATGTTTGGTGAACTGCTGTCACCATTTGTGGCTTTCCCCCACCTTTTGTTACTTGCGATGGATGCAGTTCACATATTTCATGGTTGCCGACTCTCGAGGGTCAAAGCTGAGCAGTTTTCGGTGTGTGGCTGGGATTAATACTGAAACTCTTACAGTCACTCACCACAACACTCACTGCGTGCACAGTTAAAATCCATGGAAGTTATTGATTCACAAACCACATTCCACTAAAAGAAGTCTCTTTGATCTAATAGTTGCAGCTCACATTTGCGCTGCAAACAGTTGGACTAGTTCTTTTCTACTTTTTTTAGTCGCACCGTCAGAACCCGACCTTAGGTTGGCTGCCTTGTCTTTTTGTCCTGTGGTCGATCGACTTTGGAATAAATCCGTTCTCCGCTGTGCTGTAGACTGGCTGCTCACCTATCGACATCATCATACTGTCTGTGACTTGCAAAGTGTTTGTTATTTCCAGGAAAACCGGCTGTGGACAATTCTTCTTTTCCGGTTAGTTCATAAAGTAACCGGACATTCGTTTTCGTTTCGTTTACAGTTAATCAACTGTTGTGCACTGTTTTCTCTTACAATTTTTTTTCGAATGCGCACATTCACGCGCTCTCTCAGAGAAGGATCAGACAAACACACACATGCGCAATCGCACACACACACACACACCCTCACACACACACACACACACACACACAACACATATATATATATATTCATTAGTAGAAAAGGCGAAGTTTTTCTCTGCATACCAGCGGATTCTCCGAAAAGGTGCAGCCAGGTCTGCAAAAAGCAGGAAGTAGCATTAGGCCCTGCCTCGACAAAACAATTGTCACGCTCATTACTAGGTAACTTGCAAGGCAGGTGTGCACGTCGCTGTGCATGTAAATGGATGGCAATGTGTTCGTGCGAGAGAGAGAGAGAGAGAAAGAAAGACAGGCGGAGAGAGAGACAGAGATAGAGGAGACAAAGAGAGAGCGCGTGCAGAATCGTCCTTTCAGTCAACATCCGTTCGTCAACAGGCATCTGCAACTTATTCTTTGGGCGACTAGTCTGTTCAGGGATTCGTCTGTTGGCAATGCAATGGTCTTTCGGCAAATCATATGAAAACAACAGAGACTAGCACTTTTGTGGTTTTCTCTATTTTATTTCTGGTTAACTACAGAGAAAGAAAGGCTCAAATAATGAAAACAATAAGAAGGTGTGGGTCTCTTACCATTTTTTTACTGCTACATCTTCAGAATTTCGTATGTTACACGCACAGTTCATAACTGTCCACACAGCATAATAAAACAGACAAATAATTCTCCAGTCACAGTGTAGTGTGGCAAATACACAAGCACGCAAACATTAAAAGTAGAGAGTGTATGAATGTGTTTGAAAGAATATGTGCATGGGCCTGTATACGCTCGCGAGGGCGAACACTGCTTGTATGAGAACGTTTGCCAGCGTAACACAGTGTACTGTCGTGCAACCTCTTGCCACAGATTGTTTTGCTGGAACTATCTGAATATCGACATGGAATAGAACCGGGTCATTTAGCAAAATGTAAAGGCAGTATACGATAAATTGACGATAGAATTAATCTGCACTTTGTACATACATACCTACTTAGACATTTATTCAAGTAAACTTGAATAATTATAGGAAAGTATAATGCTATGTTAATGTAAGCTATTGTAAATAATATCGGAAGACAATTGTCAATATGGCAATCCCATTTAATTATGTTGTTTAAAACACCCAATCATTAAATGGTGCAAATCTATGAAATAGCGAAACACGCAAAAATAATCACCACACCAACTCGACTTTCTAATTATATGTCAAGACTTATTAGCAGCAATCCAAAAGTTGGAAGCAAACATCTAAACAATTATATTTTGAAATCAGCAAAGACAGCAGAAACAAGCGAGATATTTAAAGTTTTAAAACGGAATTTCATCCCCACCAGATTAAAAATCTGTATACTACTGAAAATTCGGTTTGCATCAACAACAATAACAACAGCAGCAGCAACAACAACAAACTGTTCTTTATGATATAAGTAGGAAGTACAATTTTAAGAACTTTCTCATCAAGACAAAAAATAGACGTGATTACCAGCGCTTGACACGAAGATTCCAGTTCCTGCACCTTACTCTAACAGATATGATTATCAGTGCTTGTTCCAGTTCATCTGCACCTTACTCTGACAGACATGATTATCAGTGCTTGTTCCAGTTCATCTGCACCTTACTCTGACAGACATGACTATCAGTGCTTGTTCCAGTTCATCTGCACCTTACTCTGACAGACATGACTATCAGTGCTTGTTCCAGTTCATCTGCACTTTACTCTGATAGACATGATTATCAGTGCTTGTTCCAGTTCATCTGCACCTTACTCTGTCAGAGTTCTTTCACATGAGCTTACGATGTTCTTCAAAGTGAGGTCATAAAATGGTT
>SMGT01004210.1:3873-19072 GCA_004794575.1 Lanistes nyassanus | reverse complement strand
CCACCACTCCAGCTACTCAAGCCATCATCAGTGCGCCAGGAGAGAGGCCAGCCAGCGTGACCATACATAGCCACCACCAGTCCAGGACACCAAACCGCAGACCCCTTCCCTTTCCTCTCACCCATCTCCCCTCCCCTTCAGTGCGAAATCACCGCCAGGTGGAAGCACTTTCCCTTCCAAACCAACAACAAAACAACAACAATGGTGTCATGATCGGGAAGTGGTCACTGCCTACGGTATCCGCCCCATACACCTCCCAATCCAAATCGCACGCAAGGACTGGACTGCATATAGACAGGTCGATAGCTGAGGTCTGTGTTGCCCTGGCAGTAGATGTGGGTTGGCTCGCCTTTATTTAGTATGAAGATGTTTGCGTTGTTGATCGCCTCTTCCATTGTGTTACCTCCTTTACCTGGTCTAGGCCTATTTTAGTCCCAAAGGGTTTTTTTTCGCATTAGAGTCTACTAGGATCAGATCGCCTGACATGAAAATTTTGGTGAGGTGACCCGTGAACACGTGGTTGAGACAGCAAATCTACTGATCCAGTGCTCTGCTCTGCTTGGCTTCACCCACCATAGTCGACGGCTTCGAGGCGCGGTCGTGCGGTGGAGGAAGCGAGTAAGTTACCCTACCTAGCTCTTATTTAACCCCAAACAATCGAGATTTAAATATTCTAGTGTGAAATCAGAGATCGGTAGAAACTCGCATTAATCGTTCCACTATCATTTGTGTTAACAGGTAGACAACCAGGAAAATAGTACGACACAGGGAAATCAGTTCGAATTCCCAGTGATCGTCGAACCGAAAACTGAATCCAAAATCCTAACTACAGCAGGGCCAGTTAGGCTAACTAGAGAAATAAAAGATATTTTTGGAGAAATAGAAGAGATTAGGCAATCTAACCGATCAAACATATTGATTCTAGGTTGCAAAAAATGCAGCCCAACAGAGTAAAGCCTTAGAAATAACCACTTTCCTGGGAATAGCGGTCTCCTGCCACAAACCCAGAAGAGATGAAGGAAACGATAAAGCCAAACAGAAAAGAGGACTAGGCGTTATTAGAAACTTCCCACTAGAAGAAAGTCTAGACTCCCTAAACTCTCTCCTGAAGGAAAATCAGGAAAGCAAAATCAGAGCCCTTAAACGATTTAATATTAAAACAAAAGACGGCATAGCACCAAGTCGGACAGTACTGTTCGAGTTTGCCGACATAGAGACGCCGCAGTCAGGACAGGATACACACTGTACACGGTTGACCAGTTCAACCAAACGGAAAGGCAGTGTTTCGACTGCAATGGCTTTGGTGACATTGCAGAGCATTGCAAACTAAGAGCCATATGTGGCTGGTGTGGCGGGCCTCATGACACCTGGTCATGCTCCCTAGAAAACCGCACAGATTTTAAATGCATCAACTGCGGCGTGGCGGGCCACAGTGCACGGTACGGGGGTTGCCCCTGCCGTGTAGTCCACAGGCACGCCAGCCAGATTAGTGCAACAGGCAAAATGTCGTACAGTGAAGCGCTACTGGCATCCAAAACTCACTACTGGGAGAAGAAAAGCACAGCAAAACAAGCCACTCCAACACCAAGTAGCAGTTCCACCCACACATTCACCAGCACAGATAACAGCCCAGACAACACAAACACCTCCACAAGCAACAGCACAAACGACACAATCGCCACCACAAGCAACAGCAAGACTGGACACGAACACAAGCAATCAGCCACCCAAACCAGCAGAAAGATCACTGCCCGAGACAACGACAGTTGACAGAAGGGACTGTAGCACCAACTGTACTACCACGATGGACACAAATCTCCCAGGACGGACTAAACAAAATGACAGGACAGAACCAGAAGTAAAAAGCCTAAAAGAGGAAGTAATGAACCTAATGCAAAAAATAAATTGCTACATTAGCAAACTAAAACCAAACAAAAACCAAGCTGAGCTCCTAGTGCTCTCTGCTGCCCGTTCCGATCTGTTCGCTCTCCTCGTGCTCTGCCTCACATGGTTCGTCTCCCCATTGCACTCTCCATCTCTCTCTCTTTGTCCGGTGCGTACCCCACTTTTACCGGGCGGGCCGCGACGGGGGCACTGTCCGGGCCAGCAGCAGCTAGCCGGGTACATGGGTATATACAAACGTTAGAATAAAAAAGCAAAGAATATATGTACAAGAACATGAAAATATGCAACGAAAAGCTTGCGCTTTGCTCTTCCTGTTAGTGTAAAAGACTGTTAATAGAGTGAGAAGGAAATAAAGATAATTACGTTAAAATACAGTTTTGCTAACCCCAACAAAGTAGGCCTACTGGCAGCGCTAGACACAACCGTATGCTGTTTGATTTTTATTTTTTTTGATCCAACAAATTTGTTTGCAGTCTGTTGCACCAAAGCACAATACGATATTTTCGCACATTCGTGCACATGGACGTAGGTGTAACGACCAATGTCTACGAACATGGACTCTGTTATTTCTTTCATTCTACCTTTTTGGGGCCTGGATACCTCGGAAGAAAGAGCATCAGGTCGAAGGCTGTGGGTTCAAATCCAGGTCTGGCCAAGTATTTTATCCTGGAGTTGAACATTACGCGAAATTCGTTGATAGCCATCTCCCGAACTTTACACTCGCTCTTTCAGCTGGAAGTGTTACTGCGGTTGTCCATGTGGTGCAAATTTCAGTGCATATAGTTTACCAACAGGACTTTTATTCTCCACCCTGTAAGGTGAAATCACAGAACTTTAAGAACAAAAGGTACTGCGTAGGCACAAAAATTGCAGAATCAGTGGAGACAAACCTTCTAGAAAGTTCTCGAACAACCAAATATAATGGGATTTAGACATCACGTGACCGGATAGTATATTAGGGCAGCACCCCAAACTTTGCTTGTCCATTTTACACACCCTGTGGTAACATCAAAAACCGTTGACGTTAGGAAGCCCGTGGTCGGCTATCAAAGGTGACTGAGCCTTATAGTAATAAACTCGAAGTATAGTGATAGGTTTCAAGCCCAAGAACTGGAACCGGAAGTAACAGATTTGGAGTTCTGTTGTTTTATGTATTTCCACGAGAGGTTATACATTTCTAGTAGCTATTTGCAGAGTCGAGCTCTGGTAGTTACGAGTTGAAGATTGAGTTTCGCGTCGGCTAGAGCGTCTGGGCTTACGGACAGTAAAGCTAAGGAGAGCACATTTTTAGACCACGTAGGAATCCGCGGATTTGCCGAGTTTTATCCCTGATTCCAGAAACCCAAACGACAAAGAACACAAGTTGCGAAGAGGTTAATACTCTTGTCTGTGTGTACCTGAAACGTCAAATTACTACTGCAAGTAAAGAGACATTGGATTGTTCCACTGAACGAAACGTTGCTTAGAAAAGAACTTTAGTTAAGCATTCGTCAACCACGACTTTACCAGTGCGTCGTATCATCGCCGGTCTACATATCATGTCCTCTTCAACAACATCCATCGTTTTCAATTTCACTGCCGTCTTCAGTATCCTCACCTGTCTTCAGGATCATCGCCCATACGTCGTCGTAATCGCCTTCGACTTCTGAGTTACAAGAACTTGTCTGGCACTAACATTTAGGAGTGAACTGTGGAGGAACTGTACTCGTTCTTTTGACCACAAACCTTATCCTCGATTGTGTGACTGAGGAATATATCTGATTAATGTGTGTGGGATTATTACATGAACGTAAGTGTTTTTAAACTTATTTGAATAATTTCGTATTGTTCTGAAGTAAAAGGTGGAAATAGATCCACGCTTGTGTTTCTTTCGGGTTTATGTAGGCGTCTAACACATTTCGAACACGAACACGCATTCAGACATGCAACACACTTTCAAAAAACCAAATGAAAGAGAGAGAGGAGTTTTTCTGACAATTTGGTTCCTGACAACGTGCTACAAATATTTGGATCAAAGACTGAATCATTTAAAAATAAAGCAATGACTTATGGGTTTTTAAAATCGTCTTTCCTGTACAAAATATCGATCCTTCAGAGAGCTTTTCATGGCTTCTCCCCCCCCCCCCCACTAGCTTATTAGTAGCTGCTTAACTTTCGGTGCAATATCCCACATAAGATCGGCCCCGTCCAAGACGAGCAGAATAAACGACTTGTCATGGCAAATGTGAATCGTTACGGTAGCCGGAAATTTTTTTTTTAAATTCTCGCATCAAGGGTATAATACAAAGGGGAAAAACCACTTGCACCAAGAATGTCGTTTTCTCTCATTGTCGATTAACTCCCTTCAATTGTAGGCTAATGCGTTATACCTACAGGCAAGACATGCTAAGTGACTCTCTGGACACTACACCCACCACAGATCGACACGGACCTCACCAAATATAGCAAAGAAACTCAGCTCATCAAAATACTCAAAGAATTCAGACAGAAACTCAACACTACCTATAAAGACCATTCTCCTATATACACAGACGGCTCGCAGGACCATCCACACGACAGGAATAGGAGTCTATGCACCTAAAATTACCAGTGTTGCAGCCAAGCTTCCTAGCCACACATCAATATTCACTGCAGAGCTCGTAGCAATACGCACTGCCCTACAAAACAGAAAATCTGCATCAGAAAAATCCTTCCTAGTTGTCTCTGATTCACTTTTCTTCACTCCAGGCACTCCAAAACCAGTCTTGACAACGAATGAACATAATATACGAACTTCTAAACCTTCTAAATAAGTTTCATAACATGAGAATCCAGATAAACTTTCTCTGGGTACCACCGCATGTAGGAATCCAAGAAAACGAGGAAGCAGATAGATTGGCTAAGCTAGCAATAAAAGACAATCCGACCACAAACGTCATCCAGATAAATGTACCCATTTCAGCGGAAGAGAAAAATAGCCATTAAACCAGCTATAAAAATACAGTGGGATGAAAATTAGCAAAAGGAAGCCAAAGGCACCAGGAGAGAGCTAGAAGAACTCCCGAGTAACGAGCTCACACTGTTTCACTCCAACAGAGCTAACCAAAATAGAATAGCCAGAATGAGACTAAATGGATAATACCATTTTGTTCCGGTGACCTGCAACTGTGGGGACAGACTTAACACTCCTCATGTCCTGCTAGAATGCAGCATAAATAGCCAGGAAAGAGATACACTTAAAAATGCTCTGCACAATCTAAACCTTAACTTCAATCTAAACTCGTCTCTAAATCCTCCCCAAAAGATAAGACAATACATAATGATCTGACAGCGCAGGTAGTAAACGCCCATCCAATCGTTAGATATAGTTAAAAAAATTAATTTAAAAATAAAAAGGGGGTAAAAACCACTAAAACACACCAAGTAAACTATAGGACAAGAGTAAACTGTACAGCACTAAAAGTAAAAGGTGAACACAAAGGTAGAGATAAACAGAATGTAGGAATAGGGCGACAGTAGGGTCGACCAGCAAGCGCTCCACCACTCAAGCCACCTTCCTCCAGCAGCGACAGTGCGCCAGGAAAGCGACCAAGTAGCCACCACCAGTCCAGTGCACCAAGCCACGGTCCCCTTCCCTCTTCCTTCCTTCCCCAAGCACACTCTCTCTCCCCCCTCCCCAGCGAAATCACCGCGAGGTTGAAGCACTTTCCCTCCCAAATCAACAACAACAACAAAAACAAGAAGAGCTAAGGGGCTCTCGCGAGAATTCAAATCGTTTGATTTGGAGCGTTTAAAAAATCTTTTCTATACAGTTTCATACTTCTATGCAATGTTCTGAAAGCTTGTGGCTATTTTGTTTAGAAATAGACTTCAGTATTATTTTGCAGGCAATGACCTGGAAACTGATAGATCTACTACGTCAGTGTTTAAACGGGTGTTTTTTTACTTTTCGCACGAAGTGCTAGAATTCCTTGCATGTAGGAAGCAAGCTTCGGTTTAGTCCATAGACTATCCTACAGTTTAGTTTGCCCACTTACCGAGTGCGGAACGCTCAGCCCGTTATTACACGCACGCACGCACGTACGCAGGCACAGCAGTATTCCTCTGTCTCTAACATAGAAAAGCTCAAGGACTGGAATAAACTCACTGCGCCTGCGCGCGCCTACGGGACACCTGGGATGCCACACTTACTGCCCCGATCCCCGTTGTTCACGTGGAATGTAGAGCAAGTTTGTCCGCCTGCACCCTTTGCCGTCAAGTCGTTCTCATTGAATTAAATTTGAGAGTCGTGGGAATTCCGTGATCATACCCATCCATTTCCACGAACTGTTTTGAAAATATACAGGTAGGGCCTGCCTGCCTGCCTGTCTTGTGAATAAAGCAATAATGGGACTGCTGGCTATAAAATAATTGTAAATGAAGTCATAATGGGAGCTCTGTATAAAGGGAAAACAAAAACCTATCACTGGATCACGCTGACCAGCGCACCCAAGGCCACACATTTCTTTCTCCATAACACAAATCCAGCATTATCTTTTCCCCCTTCGCCGTTTCTACTGCTCGCCTATTCTTCCTTCCTCAATCCGCCTTTCCGTTCGATGTTACGTTGGTTCGCCGTTGCGCCGCCTTCCTCCTAATTCAAGTTCAACATCTCGTTCTCCATTCGCCATCGTCTTCCTTTCATCGTCGCCACGTCAGCATCCCCGTCACCGCAGAACCGTCATCAGCTTCAGTTCGCATCAGAAACATCGACCACAGCGTCATCAGTCGATGACACACGCGGACTGCGCCTTCCGGCGCGGAGGCTGTCGAGTGTACTGTGCTGGCGCAAGCGTTGTGACTCTGGCATTTGTGGTCGATGTGAATATTTTCGTAGCATACCGTTGATTCGGAACACTCATGTCAACATCATCATCGTCATCTCCATTAGCTACACGTTAATGTTTGTGTGCGTGAGTTAATTAAATGTGGGTATTTTCACACGGTCGGCTTTTTGTTGAAAAAGCGTGTGCATCTGGTGTGTGTGAGTCACGTTTGTACCTGTTGCACTCTACTTCGGTGTAAGTGCGCAGGCGCACATCCAGGTGCAAAACACGACCAAAACGTTACAGTCGATCAAAAATGTTCATGTCTCGGTCTGTCGGTCAGTCAGTCAGTCAGTCGGTCCATACAAAGCTTCCACCCTGCCATACAGTACACCTTCAACATCTCAAGCACATCTTTCACCTTCCTCGACACTCACCACCCCCTCCCCCCACCCCAACAACAGCCTTCCTATAAGCTGAATCCTCCCCTACAACTGGCACCTAGCCGTTCGATCGATCATTGCCACATGGTAATATTTCGTCCCCATTTGTACACTGCAGCATATGTCTGTGACTGAGGTGATTAATTCTCCCTTATATGTATATTTAGCTGACTGCAAATGGTGTATATGTGGAGTATTATCGTGTGTCTGGAGATCTGTATGTTTTGGATTTCTCTTTATTTTGCCTTTTGGTCACAAGCAATAAAAATAAATATTTACTTTTAAGAACGACTATGCACCAGATGAAGTACTGTACAATCCTGCTCTTGAAAGAGGTATGTCACATTGTTTTTTCTTCAGGACACAAAACACAGAGCAATTTGTTTTTACTTAAATACATTTTTTAGGAAATAAACACTGGATTAATACATTATATAAAGTACTTTCTAAAATAATGGTACACATGTAACCTTAAAATTACAACACTGAAATAATAATTTAATACTAGCATAACATTTGTGCTCTCGTACGTAAAGTACAGACAACTTCCAGCTTTTATAGTCGTAGGCCAAAAGTGGCCTCAATTGGCTTAGACCACGATATATAATATATATATATATATATCCAATCTTATAGGACAACTATACAGGTGTAAGCTATTGGTTAAGTAAATTGCTTCCAAAGTCTGAATATTACAGGTGTCAAATATACTAATATACGGCTGGGCTTTATAAAAGGGCATGCACAGAAAAAGCTAGATAACTGTTCTTTTAATTAGAGGCTTTGTCACGTTTCTTGTTTGCAGTCCACTTGCGCCAAAACAAATCCCCGAAGGATACACGTTCACGCATTGCAGGTAGCGATACAATAACCGCCAGTAAATTGTTCTTCCGCACCTTGAGGAAGAATGTTTTTAATAGAAAGAAAATATAACACCAATGCAATTGCAGAGTCACCCCTTATTTTGAAGGTTCGAATTTTTCTTTTATTTCAGACAGTCAATTATGACGAATATAACAGATGCAGGACATCAAAGTGTCGAAGAATGTATCCCGATTCTTTCATGGGCTGGCTTGCATTACTGGACATATTTTCAGTTCGTACGTAAAGGTACATGTAAAATACACAGGGCGAATGGAGCTCAACACCGATCTTAATTAAGATCGGAAGGGCAGACCGGGACATAAGCACTCATGCAACCCAGCCCAGCTCTTTTTAAATGTTGGGACATTGTTCAGTCCAGACGTTTTACGGCCTCGTCCTCCTCGCTCTGCCCCTCCGCCTCTGGCTTCTTCTTTTAATTCTATACGCTCTTCCAAGGGTGAAAGTGAGGTCGCTGGAAACTGGAAACTGGAAACTGCATGACTCCCCGGAAATCTGAGGGAATGGTCACAAGCAAGGATGCGAACCTGAGGAAAGGCCATTTCCAGCACTTTTGACCATCGATCGATTGTGTCATGTTGCCACCAGCTGTCCATCACTGTACACGTGCACGAAAAACCTCGGGACCAGCCGGGACTCAAAGTAAAAGGAAAAATGAAAATTCCAGACGATGGCTGTGTGCACGGAACCTCTATCCCACAGCCATCCGATGCGCTATTCCTGAAGTGACAGCCCCAAATGAGATCGTAGATAACAAGACAAAAACAACAGTCGCACATCACCTGGCTTAAGTCGTTAGGAATAGTTCGACTTCCAAAAGCTTGCTCTTTAATTCTACAAACTGACTGTTCTGAGCTGGCTTGCATAGGCGTTCGTGCATCTCCACTCCCCTTGTTTAAAAAAAATCCTCGCACAATGGATGTGACGAACAATTTAGCTAGGGTCAAATCCAATTTAATGTCCAGAGGCACCGGCAGACAGGGACACCAACCAGCCCCTTTTCGCAACAAGACTTTCCTGGGCAAAGCAATTTTCTGCTTTACGCAGTCCCAGAAACTAAATTTTCTTGGTCAAATTAATTCCAGATGACCTCCACCCCTGTGTTTCAACCTCTTCCTTCTTTTCCTAATTTTTTTCCTCCTTTACCTCTTGCAGCTGTCTTCTTTCTCTTTGTTCTTTTTTCTTCCTTTTTTCTCCTCTTCTTGCTTCTTTTTCTTTTCCCCTTCTATTCTCCTCCATTTCCGATTCTTCCTCGGCCAAAAAGTATACAAACAAAGTTTCAGCGAGTCATTAAATAGAACAATGCCTTTTAGCTACTGCGGATCTCCTGTTTGTTTCGTGCATACAAGGTAAGCAATATATAGCATACAATTTAATAAGACATTTGGCACTTTTCTTGACACCTGCGAAAACACCATCACACGTAAATTGTAAGCTACAAACATAGTGCCATCAAAGGCATTTTTTCCAAAATGAGGAAATTTCCAAAAAAGGAATTAAAAATGCCTGAAGCCTATGCTCTGATTCCTGATGTTGCTGTAGGACTTGACAACCGTCAAAACAATGCTTGTGTCAAGGTAAAAAAAAAATATGCTTGAGAGCAAACTTTGTGTGGCGTTTTGATATAGCTGACCTTTATGTACGACGACTGCAAGGCTATAGCCACGTGGTCTCTAACCAAAAGGAGTAAACATGAAATGGTCCATATCTGGGTTGTAGGGAATATCGCCTGTCCATATATACTTAAAAAGTGCAAAATACGGTGTGTATGTGGGGTGGGGGGAGTGGGGGGGGCGGGGAAACCATGTGGCTGCTTTTATGGCATTAAGTTCAGATACGAACATTCATTCAATTCAACCTAGGACTTGCTTGCAGGGGCACAATGAGTATATCCTGTCCACAAGTAGATCTATCTGCGTACCGCCGCAAACCCGCGTATATATCTCGTGAGATATGGGCGCGTGCATCTGCGTAAACAGTTTGGCCCAGAGTAACACAGTGAACAGGCCTGCGATCGCTCTTACATGACATAGTATTGATCTTATGAATGCTTTTAAAGACAAAGATCGAAGAACACAGTCTGGGATGACGTGAAATCATGCAATGTGGACAAACAGCTCGAATAATGAACTGTCACAATCAGGCCCCTCTGCCACTTAGTTCCAACTTTGATTAAGTATGTTTGTAAGCAAAGGGGATGTTACGATATTCACAGCTCATTATAAGATTCAGTAGTACGTGTTTTAACCGACTCCACCTCCCCACCTTCCAGGATACATAAACCTTTTCTGGTTAATTGGTCTGGTTTTGTTTTTTCGTTTAGATAATTAAAAACTGTTACTCCTGTTAGAACCTGTCTATATTGTCATATGGGGAGGGGGGGTCGAGCTTGCATGCGTGCATGCGTTCTTGTGAGCGAGAGAGTGAGTTATACTCTACAAGTACTACCAACCAGGCATTAACGTCAAAAATCGAGATGGAAGAGCGCCTGCTAATGCATTTGTCTCTGATGTCCAACGGCGTCGATATTTTGACACTAGTGGGAGCGGGCCTTTAGCCTACGTAGACTTTACTCAGCTCCCTAACACCGCTGGCTCTCGTCACGGTCCAGTGACGTCAGTGACCTATGGGGTGAAGGCGGGACTTGCCGAGAACAGTGCAGCTAACAGTGCTGACCCAACCACCACAGTCACACCAGTCGGCCAGTGGCTACAACTTGCTGACGCTTTACTCGGAACGATGCTGAGGTCATTGGCGTACACCCTGCGCTCGTGCAGATCCTGTGTCGGCCGGAAGTCTCTCCCGATGTTGACCTCCTTGATGTTGTTTCCTTCTTCTCGTTCTGTCTGCAGTTGCCTGAACTTTTCGATCTGAAAAAACCCCAGCCCCACAGGGGCATCACTAAACTATGTATAGTGAACAAAGGCTGTAGGTCTCAGACATTCTGTACTTAAAAACCACTTAAACGGTTTATAACAGTTCCTTGTGTGTGCGCGCGCGGGGGGTGGGGTGGATAATTAATAATACACCCAGCGGAGTTCACTGCTCGATTAATTGAGATATAGCAACCGTTAAGAACGTATCGAAATGCGTGCATTTGTCTGTCGTGTATGTGTGTGTCTCTCTCTCTCACACGCATAAGCTCCCCTTAGACATGCCTCTGTAATGAATATTCGATCCAAATAAAAATAAATTATGTTTTATTGGAAACTGAGTTTCTTATTTCTGACTTAGTCGCGTTGTGTAAGCCCGTCGTAAGCAGCACACAAAATTGTAGCGCATGCTGCATGGTTAGTGAAAAATGAGTGTCGTCATCCGAACAATTTTTAGAATGGCTGTATGTGTTCCCAGAAACATTTATTCTGCTGTATGTGTTGAAGCCAGGGAATATTTTTAAAGGCATTGCTTTCTGATTTTTTTCTGCCAGACCACTGCACCATTGGAGATGTCAGAAAGCACCTGAAACTGAACATGCAAACACCGCTCTTAAAATCTTAAGTTGCCAACTAAGACGTGTGTAGCGCAACGACGGGTTTCCGGAAGTGAGGGGTAAAGTGGGCAGTGATTGCCTCCCTTTATCTGGAGAAATTTCTGATTTTCTAACAATGACGGTCATGTGATCAGGCTGCTTCAGGCGTGTGCTCATTTCAGCTAATAGGCGTGGTTTTCCTTTCCGGAAATTTCACGCTTCTAATACGCAACTGTAAGTGGACTGGGTCTCAATTTGGGAACTTAATTGCGACGCACCCTGCAGCTGGGCTGGAGTAAATTTGTCATCTTTTGGGTCACATTAAAACAATTATATGACTGGAAACAGTCATAGCTGAACCATTTATGTTACAGTCTTGAAAAGGTTGAGCAAAAGTCATATAGCAGTCTCCCGCATGCCTTGCACAGAGTATTCTAAGGGAAACAACTGTGTTTAATCAATGGATTTCGCAGGCAGCCATTGGGTTAACAAAGACCAGCACCGAGACTGTCGTTGCATTGTCGTCGATGTCGTAGTCGTCGCGTGTCAAATCACCTGGTCTTCAGAGATCTCTATCCGCTCGCTGAACAAGGTCCAGATGACCGTCTCGTAGCAGGGTGGGGTGGTCAGGCTGCCGAAGTAGCGGTAGTACGCCTTGGTCTTCTCCGGCAACAAGTTGGAGAGAGGAAATGGAGTTATCGTCACATGGGCGTCTGTAACAGCCACAGGATCTGTACTTCACAACGATGTACTAATCAACAGGCACAGAATCTGTACTTCACAACGTTGTACTAATCAACAGCCACAGGATCTGTACTTCACAACGATGTACTAATCAACAGCCACAGAATCTGTACTTCACAACGATGTACTAATCAACAGCCACAGAATCTGTACTTCACAACGATGTACTAATCAACAGCCACAGGATCTGTACTTCATAACGATTTACTAATCAACAGCCACAGAATCTGTACTTCACAACGATGTACTAATCAACAGCCACAGGATCTGTACTTCACAACGATGTACTAATCAACAGCCACAGAAACGACAAACTACAGCCATTGTTGGGTGTTAAACTGCTCTGTTTTGAAAATCCTTGGTGTTTGCGAATAGACAGTGAAAAGAGAGACTCTGGTACATTGGACACAAAATTAAACAAATGACCACGCATACAATGGATAAATCTATTTGTATCTTGTTTTGATATTTGAGAGCGTGACCCACCTTTGTGAACGATTTCCTCGAAGTAATCAAGCAGCTGGTCAAAGTTTTTGTTGTGGTCACCGATCTGTCCACAGACAAGACAAGTCAATGATATCGATGCTCGTTTGTCGACAGCATATTGGATTCTGCTCTAGACTCAATTAGATGCGACTCAAGACAGTACACAGCTACCCATATCGAGAAAGACAGTCAGACTGACACCAGATGGAAGGACAGATGGATGGGAAGAAACCTCGAAGGACAGACAGATGGATAGACGGCTTGAGGAGCAGACAGATCAATGCAGTTTGGGTAGGCCGCGACACAACATCGTTTACCTTGAAGAAGAAGCCCAGAACGGCAAGGCCGTAGGGATGCGACGCTGCTTCAGAGCTGTTGTGATAGGACTCCATGTGGTGAACTATGTGAAGCTGAAAACAATTAAAGTACTTTTATTGCTAAAATCATCATCGTCGTCGTCGTCGTTATCATCATCGTCGTCGTCAATCGTCAGTCATCCACCCAAAGTGGACCACGAAACACTTATCGGCAGGGCTGGGGTAGTTACTTATAAAAACTACTTAAGTAAAAGTAAAATTACTTCAGTAAAAAACTACTTTAAGTAAAAGTAAAAAGTACTTTCATTAAAGTTACTTAAGTAAAAGTAAAAGTACTTCAGTAAAAAAATACTTTAAGTAAAAGTAAAAAGTACTTTCATTAAAGTTACTTAAGTAAAAGTAAAAAAAGTACTCATGTCAAAAGTACTTTGACTTATGGCAAACATTTTTATGCAACACACACGCACACACAGTCTCTTCCAGTAAACGGTATGAATAATTATAATATAACTTTGTTTTACACTACTCAAAATATTTTTTCTTTTGGTATACATGGTATAATTTTCATACTTTTAGACAGTTTTAGGTAAATAAAAAAATAGACGAGACATTTATTTTAAAGTCCACTTACTGTCATTGCTGACTGAGATGCTTCGGGATTTGCGAACAAGTTTTAATGATAGTAGGTTTGGGAGCATATCTGCAGTTGATACTGGGATTAGGAATACGTAATCAAGAACAAATGAGGAACGAGCGCTTAAATTATGAAATGGGTACGGTAAGCTCCCTTGGTCACAGGCGTCTGCATACGGTATTGTTGAGCGCTTCAAGTATTTCCTGCTGGAGTGATAATTAGGAATATGTTTAGATTCCTTGTTGGCATTTGGGGTATAACGGGGCATAGCGGGGTTTCAGGCAGTTTTTAAAAAAAAATTAAATCACGAATTAAATACCCACTAGTGTAAAACGAAGAGTGCTCTAGACTGTATTTCATCCATATTTGATGAATCATCGGACACATCGCCTATATTACATTATTACTATCAACATTAAAATTTATCTCTACGTGATTCCTGAGATTTGAAGGCGAGTAAGCACTTCTTTATGCTTTGGTGCACAAAGCAAGCACAGGAATTTGCACGTCTTTTCATTTATTTTCAAACAACGAATCGTGGAATCTAAAATGCGGCCAAGGCGATTCGGCCATTTCACGCGTCTTCCTTACGCGCGTTGCCGAAGGGCGAGACCCTTGCAAGATTTCGCCTGCGATATCTCTAGCCAGCTAGCGTCTGTAGGAAACATCCAAGAGTCCCGCGCACGAAGAGGAAGTTTTTCGAGCCAACATGCGGTCATACAAAACCCCGAGCAGCCACGAAACGATATTGTTTTAGGTCTAAATAAAAGGTTTCAAAGGTATATTTAACATCAGAATGCACTTTCTGAATTATTTGTAGGATAAAATGCCAACAATCGACACCTGAGTACGTACATTTCAGATTTGTGTCAGTACTGTTATCGTCTGCTCGTCTGCCGCGCGTACGAATTACCGAACAGCCGCGAATAGCCACGAAAAGTCATGGTTTTAGGTCTAATAGGTTTTGTCAGCCATCTTTCTCTTGCCGGCGAAGATGCCCTAAAGGCTCCTCGCGAGTCCTTGCAATGTTCTTCCCGCGAGAGGTGCTGGGAAACACTTAAGTTCTTCTCGCGAGGTTTCGCGAAACCTCGCCTTAGGCAACGCGCGTCTTATGCCGCTGATCACACGCGACTGTATGGCGGGCGGTCTTCCAAAGATGGTGGACGGAAATGAGTCAAATGACAGCACGTGCACGATATTTTGTTTTGCAAATTTATCCACAAAGTACTTTTTACTTTTTGCATAGTTTTCAGAAACTACTTCGTTACAAAGTAAAATTTTTAAGAAAAAAGTAACGAAAGTCAAAGTAAAAGTACAGACTTGCAAAATTACTTCGTTACTTTACAAAGTACTCAAATTTGTAACGAAGTATTGTAACGAAGTACAAGTACTTCGTTACACCCCAGCCCTGCTTATCGGACATATACAGTACAGCGTAACCAGCGCATGCGTGAGAGGTTCCGATAAAGACTGGGAAAGCATCCTAAGTGTCTTTGAACTTTGAACTGTCTAGTTTAGCCCCTCTAGTTCTCCCC
>SMGT01004209.1:858-12678 GCA_004794575.1 Lanistes nyassanus | reverse complement strand
AGAGAGAGAGAGAGAGAGAGAGAGAGAGAGAGCGCGATGGCTTGTAAAAATGTATATTTGCAGATGAAATATTGTAAATGCCTTTTTAAAATAAAAACTGCCTCTATTTTTAATTTGCATATGCTAGTCATATTTTTGCATAGATATACATGCATCAACAATCTAATATTGTTTACATCTTTCTATTTACATTTTCCAGGTAGTCCAGAGAATTTCCAACAAGAAAACGGTGTGGATGGTCTTGCCATTGGGCTGGGTCTTGGCATTACTGCTGCAATAGCAGTTACTGTCGTCTTTGCTGTGTTCTACGCTAGAAATCAATTGAAGTCAGTAACATTGATGTGTATTTCTTTAACCTTGACATTTTCCTCTATCTTGACTTTTATTTGATAACAACACTTCGTAATTAACTGGAATTAAAGTATACATTGATTTTCATGTTGCTTGATAATACAAAGTAAATATAAATGCAGAAAAGTATAGAATTCTTAGACCTCATCTACCAGTTTAAAATTGAAGTCTTGATTCTCTTTGGAGAAGCAGATGGTCGAGTGGTTAGAACATGGACCTCCGCACCCGATGGTGCTGCAGCACACTCCGCCCCCCTCCCAGTCCACCCAGCTGGAAATGGGTATTTGACTCAGGGGTCAGGGAAGAAAAAGTAGCGAGGGACAGATGGGCACCGGCCTTACATTCCTTTCTACAGTAATGGTGGTCTCAAAACAACAGGTTTCTTTTCCTTTACATATTTAGTGACTTAAAGGGGCCATTTCGGGGAAAAGGAAAAGGAAGTGTTTTATTTGAAACGCCAATACTTTTGGTCACTGAAGCCACAATGAGACGAAATGCACGTAAGGAATGAAGATGAACTACTATAAGGGTCTTGAGATTTACCTGCTTTAACGTCAACTACACTTTGAAAAGACAATATGTATTCGCCGACGGCCCATCTGTATTCTTCTGATGTGTATTTGGAGGGGTGGGGGTGGGTCGGACGTCATTGTCAGGTTGGTTCCGGAAAATTATAAAAATAAAAATAAAATGTGGACTTTTTAACGCGCGAAAACACATTTTATGCACACTTCGCGCGGACGAGGGATACAGACACTCTAGTGAAAGCAATGACACACACACACACACACACACAAACAGGGAGAGATGAACGGAACACTGACCAACAGGTTGGGAAACAGATCGTCCTTCAGTCACAGATGGGTGGAAAAGTATCATAAGAGACGATGAACAGAGAAAGTTGTAAGTTAATACAGACAGGCAGTCGCGACGTCAGTCAAGGTACTTGCGGAAAAGAAAAGTTTTCAAGTTTCGTTTGAAAGTCTGTAGTGATGGGGAGTGGCGAATGGGGAGTTATCTCAATGACAGATATCCAATATTGAAAGGTGTAGCAGACACTCAACTCCACCACTCCCTGCAACGACATTTTGGATCTATCACTAGGATGGCTGCAAGAAGACTTGACCGTATGGAAGGAATTTAGCCATTTAGGTCCTGTAAATATTTTCCGTCTCAGTTCATAATCACCTGCGAATCCTCTTACAAATAACGTCCAAGGGAGAAAATGATTGATGACGACGACGACGACGACGACGACGACCACAGCATTAATAGACCTGATAGGTTCACTGATCTAAACGTTTCATCCTCACGTGTCATTTTGATTACTCATTCAGAAAGCTTTGGAATCACGTGATTGTGGGCCCTGATAAGCACATCAGCTCCAAGAAAAAACTGGATGAATCCATCCCTATGAATCCTGAACACAAAGTAAGTATTTTGGTAAAGTGTACCAGAAATTTCAACACTTCATTTGCTACACACGTCACAAGTGAATAGACTGCACCCAGAAAACATCACCCAAATATTTTGACAATCCCTGGTAATATAAATAAAACAGAGTAAACATTATCAATATATCATTGTTGCGTTTTGAAGGTTTTCTTCAGCGCTATAGTTCCTGTATTGTTCATTGTATTCTTTTTTAAGATCGTCTCACTTCCTTTCATTCATTGAATTGATAGTAAGCTTCCTTTCATTCATTGAAGGACTGACACGTTAGTGACGCATAAAATTGTGTCGTCATGGAAGGAAAGACGTCATGCGTTCTTTCATAGAAACGCGTAGATATCAGCTTGGAGAACCAATGACAAGATAGGTTGTGTGTTGCGAGGGGAGACGGAAGAAATTTTGTTTCAACTTAGTCCTTGCTGTTAGAAGATTTTTGGCTTCACCAGGCAAGATTTGTTGTCACTTTCTCGGGAGTTGTGAAAGTGGCAGTAAACATTTGTTGAATCGTCAGAGGGAAGATTTAACGGCTAAGCGACCGGTGTTAAACTTTCTTGATCTGCTACTTGTTTAGACGACTTAATAGTAGGTCGTGAGTAGGCAGTGAAGAAACTACTATCCACTAGAGAGTGGAAATGTTTCTCATAGATCTAAAATCTATGAGAAGTGTGGTGTTAACTGTAACGGCTGAACAAGGACGTCCAAGGACAAACCGACAGACTGAGTAACACATTACCTGTGATCCGAGGATACCGATACCGAAGACCCATCTGCTGTTATCCATTGGTTTGACAAAATTGGATATCAATCCTTCTTCCGCCCTGCCGACTGTTCATCTCGAATCTACATACCATAGACTGAGCACTCACATTTCCGTGAATCTCGTCTACGGACATCAACTGTCTTCACCTGCGCATCTACATACCATAGACTGAGCACTCACATTTCCGTGAATCACGTCTACGGACATCATCTGTCCCCACCAGCGCATGCACTACTTCCGCGATCTACCTGTTATGTGGACGAACACTGATGTGTCCGACTCATCCTTGTCTGGAATATAATTCTGTGCCGGTGGAATAACTGTACACACCGCAAGTAGATTTGCGATTTATTATTGTTCAACTGTACTTCAGTTGTATTATTGTTCTGCGAGTTGTAACACATAACACATTGTTTCTATCATACACTCACGCACTCATACACGCATTTGTTACTTATTTGTTCATTCATATCTCTTCTCCCTCTACTATCCTTCTTATTGTTTATAGTTCAATAAATGTGTTAATTTATCTGGTCGTGTACCTTTTGGTTGAAAGGTGAGGGTCTGCACTAGGCGTATATATTTCGTAATTCTTCCCTAGAATTTCAGCACACCCCACAAAACGTTACAATCATCTAAATATATGTTTTTGAATTTTGATGTATATCTTGTATCCGGTAAGCATTTGCATTTTATTATACAAGAACGAGCAATGTCCAAACTTAATTTCTATACTAAAAGAAAAATTCAAATTTGAAAGTTCTAACTTATGTTTTTTTCTTTGTGACAGGAAATCGAAAAGCTTGCATTTCAAGAAAACGAAAAGATGATTGACTCTCATGACTTTCATGGCTCCGTTGACGATCAACCACAGTGTGTTTTGGACATTGATGTCTACAGTAACAATAATCCGCCGAACGTTCAGCACATTTAAATTGCATCGTTTTGTTGAAAAACATTCTGAAAATGGATGGAACAGTAAAAAGTATGACCCATCCCCTCTTGCAGGTTTCCAGCGGTGTGTGTGTGTGTGTGTGTGTGCGCGTGAGCTCGCGTGCGCGTGTGTGTTTCCATGTCACTGTGAGACAGAAGGACATTATCACTTATCCTTGTCCTTGCCAACTAGCAGCACAACCCAGCTTGAACGTACCGGCGCTATTTACATTATACTGTATGTACAGCAGCCTTTCACTTCTACACTGTATGGGCATCGGGGCAAGCGGCGACGCTTGTCCAGAAACCTAATGCAAGTTCTGTTTCAATAGGCCACACTCCCGCTTCCCCCCACCTCTCTGTCTGTCTGTCTTTCAGAGACGGACAAACATTCAGACGGACGGGCAGTGAGGACAGGACAGGACAAAGAGATTCAAAACTTGCTGGGCTCTCCCACTAAAATAACCATCACACCCCCCACCCCAATAGGACGTTAATGTCTCTTAACCTCTATAAAACAATAACAAGATCAGTGAGAACTGAGTGTATTAGATTCAGTTATCACTCATGTTAAGTGCAATACATCATTTGTATAAATGTTATCACATAAGATTTACTCTTCAGAAAATGTATATGCTTGCATTGTTTTAACTATGTTTCCTTGTAAATCACGCCAGAATGTCTTTTCAGTCTTGCATTGCCACATTTTTGGAATAAACTACAAATACCTAAGGTGACTTTACTTTTTTTGTTAACAAGAATCGATGATGTTTCAGATGAGCATGCCAAGAGGGGTTATAGATCTTGCTCACTACCACATTGGCAAATTGTTGTGCTAATGTAGGCAAGTGAATTAATTCTGCACTAATTGTAACAACAAGATCTTTCAGAAAGGTATGTCGTGAAAACAATCTCCTCAACTCATTAATTCATGGCTGACATAAACATGTACACTTTAAGCATTTTCAGTCCCTCAGTCAAATGGGCTGATGTGTCTACAGGCCGTGAGATTAGCTTTTAGGCTGTGGCAATTTGCCCGGCACCGTGCAGGTAAGATCCCCGGCTATTTGCACGGCTGACGCCACAGCAAAGAGCGTCACTCCGAAGAGCAGCGTAAAATTGTTTCCACATCTTGGCGCTTTTGCCGTCACCAGCTGACAACTTTTGCTTCCTTTCTACGCATAATCCTCCCCCACTGCCCCGCATGTTTTTGCACGCCCTGTTTCTGGTATGGATCCCACAAGGTTGAGGAGGGCTTAAGTGGAGGTTGTGTCTGCTGGACAACTTGCGTAGAAAGTTAATAAGTTAATTTAAAGTCAAATCGACGAAGTATTTGATGACTGCATACACGAGGGACACCCCTGTTATTGCTACAATAAAATTCTCATCTCTGTTAATCCAAAATTTTTCACATAGGAGCACACTAACTCGGTGCTGTACACAAAACAACCGTGAACCATGTGTCTGATGCCAAATTTGTCCAAAATATACTACTTAAATGGCTTATTTTTGTTTGGGCTGATGATGGATGCGTTTAAAAACTTGCAGACATGAGCATTTCACTTAGGTTTTTTTTTTAGCATTATGCATAAAACAAAAAAAAATTCATTTAAACATTTTTAGCGTTTGGGCTCTGCTTACTGATCAATAGCACACTGCATGGTTAGTTTGTTGTACTATTTGACAGAAGAGACAGAGATTTTATCAGCTATGGAAAAGTGAAATGAAGAGGAAGTTACAGGAAATCGATAAATGTTTTGAGTATTGATGACAATAAGCCATAAAGGACTCTGTGCACAGAAGGAGTTTACTGGAATAGTTACAACGTATTCTGTATAGAGTGTGTATGTATATATGTGTGTATATGTATATAATATGTACCAGTACTGAACTATCTTAACACGCACACAGACCTCGTGCATTATTCACAAACTTTTGCAGAAGATGAAATTACCCCAGTATTTTTGTCCCCTGTTTGGGACAAGAAAATGCCATGGGCAAGCACTTGTTAGTATCTCATTTAATTTCAAGCTGAAAATTATAGCAGCAAAAACAAGCCTGTTAACTCAGCATGAAAATGGCAGATTTTTAATTAAAACTATTTTATAAAGCTTCTGCTGTCTTTAGGAAAATCTACTACGTGTTGCTGCAACTGTTGTTATCTCTATCGTTTTGCAAACTTGCTAATGCATAATTCTCACGACGATGCACATGCAGCGTGACGTTCGGTTTATTTATCTTGTCTTATATTTCCAGTATTTTTTCAAGTAAAGCATTACGATAAAATACTGGAAATATAAGAAATGATAAACTGATCATCACCGTAAATGTTTTCTCCTGACTGCCAGGAAAAAAACTGCCTCCCCAACCCCCTGTCCTTTGCTATGACTTCAGCCCTGCCAATAGCCTCTATCTGCACGATACCGTGTAATTAGCCACTGCTTATCATCATCAGCGCCCTGTGGCACCACGCACCACTAGCCTTTTGGGAATGGCAACAGTCACTAGGACTGGTTGGCCCGGTGTCAGTATAATGTGACTGGGTGGGGCTGAAGCCTGAGTGGCGACAACAGTCCCATTTTGACGGCTGTGTTTTTAGTTTTGTTTCAAGTAACACCGTGGATCATGGTTGCGCTTAAATTTTTAGGAACAAAGCCATTGGAAGCAAACAAGTGGTTGAAGCCTATCACAGAGCCTTAACAATTTCAGCCTCAATCTACTCTGAACATAATGCATGCATGTGCTCGCGCGGATAGTCGAAAGCTGTCATAAGACGGAAGGGATTTCGTCTGTGAGATTAGTAGAAGGAAGGTTTGAATTCTACTGAACCTTCCACAGTCAATAAGGATATATCTACTTATGCATGCCCTTGTCTAAATAGGACACGCTCTCGCCGTTTAGCTTGTTCCACAAGAATACGTGCTTCGTGTCAAACGCTGAACCGAAACTTAAAATTATTCCACAGCCTGAGCTCGAGACTGACGAGATTTGTGTGCATGTGCGAGTGTGTGTGTGTGTGTGCATTCACCCAAACACACTCTAAAGGATGAGACTCCAATCCCCATCCGCCGAACCATTAATCCACGGGGCGAGATATCACCTTCTGTGCCGATTAGCTGCGAGCAACACATTACTCCATGCCACAAAAATTTATTCTGTGGGAATCGAAATTCTCCAGAAATACTCTCACACACACCACCACAGATAATTCCTTTTCACTGCCTGGGCTGTCTCCAGTTATTCCTTATTTCGCCTTATTTAAAAAAAAACTCCCACTTCGTACGTATGCGACGCCTGCAACTCTGCGACTCTTCTCTCCAGTTCCCTCTCTCTCTCTCTCTCTCTTCCCCTCATCCCCACTCTACTTCCTTTGAGTTTCGCTCACACTCTTGTCGTCGGCTTGTTCAGCGAACTCCACTCATCTACCTCCACTTCTCACACGAGCAAAAACATTCAACCATGACTGTCACGGGCAACCGATCCGATACATACATATTACGTTGTTATCGGAAACCCGACTTCTGCTGACAATCTATATGCAGCAACGGATTTATTCTACCACCATCCGTTGCAGTAATGCTTGATCCCAACTCATCTGAGAGAGGGTCTGTATGACCATTTGTCTTTAAATGATCATACAACACTAAACAATAGAGTACAGTATACAGTATGTACATGCAAAAAAAACAACAAACCAACAAGAGGCCAGACATAGACAACATGATAAAATAGTCAACTTTATTCAGTCAGCAATAACCTAAAATGCCGTCTCAAATGGTGCTTGCGGTCGACAGAAGCAACTCAACCAGTTGTCTAGAATTTCCCCTTTGACACGTTGTCATACATGACCGCAGGAAAAGAAAAACCAAGAGAGTGATTTGAACTTTGTCGAGGGCCAACACTGCTTCTCATAACATTCCTTCGTGCAACAAAGGCTCTACATCATGACGGAGAGGAAGACAAAGTGATAGTGGACGAGGAAGGGGGAGGAAATTTGTAAAGCCCGTAAGAGAACCACTGACGACCAGCCCTGTAGACAGACACCACATCCCTAGAAAGTTTGTGTTCCGAACATGGGATCAAGCATTACTGCAACGGATGGTGGTAGAATAAATCCGTTGCTGCATATAGATTGTCAGCAGAAGTCGGGTTTCCGATAAGAACGTAATATGTATGTATACTACCAGTCAAGAAAATGTCAACAATTTTGTTTAAATACGGTCTATACTGAGAGGATTGATGCAACCAGCACCTCTGTTTTCGTACATGTTTTGTCTGGAGATTCCATAAGGTATTGCCTTGTGTGGAAGAAATAGTTTGTTTGGACAAAACTTCCCGCCGTCTGTTCCTGCCGTTTTGTTGAAATAGCCTAGAGGATCCATGCCATGGGTTGGGTTGCGTTTGAACAGCTTTCCTACTGTCCGGTTGTCGGGAGAGCGATAGGATCGATTGCGAATCGCTGTATCTGCAG
Source organism: Lanistes nyassanus (assembly GCA_004794575.1). Lineage (NCBI taxonomy): Eukaryota > Metazoa > Mollusca > Gastropoda > Architaenioglossa > Ampullariidae > Lanistes > Lanistes nyassanus. The sequence continues at coordinate 4,711 of SMGT01004209.1, read as the reverse complement.
GACGCCAGACACTCTTTTTACAGGCGATCGATCAAGGATCGCTCATTCATGTCTGACAGGGTCACTGGAATGTCTGGGCGATCAACGAGACCTGACGCCGTCCTAAGGTGCGGGATATCTGATGACCTTTTTTTTTTACTGTCGCTGGGGCTTGAAACTGCCTGTGTCGTGCAACGTTTGCTGCTCTACTGAGTGTTATGTATTAACAAAGGCATGCTAGCATGACGGCCAGATGGCGTGTTTGTGACTGTAGTAGTCATTGTTTGAGAGGAAACATGAACGATATTGACATTTATCGATCTGTTTCGTGTTTGCCATGGGGAAGTCTCCTGCAGCTGTGCATCGTTACTCCCTTTGTATTGCCGCAATCAGGCATAAAGACATTTTTTTTAAAAAACATAGTCCAAATTGTGTAACATTTCGTGTTAGGAACTGCAGTGAATGGCCCTAAATCCGTAGACTTTGTTTCAATGCTGCCCATGGGCAGGAAAGCCTGTATGGTACTACTTAAGCGCGACAGACTAACAATAGCAGATGGTAGAAATATTTTACATTGAGCTAATGACAGCGTTTGGAGGGTTCAAGATGAGGTGGGATCAGGAAATAAACAAGATAATCAACCTGAAGTGAGGCACAGGTGATGTCTGCTGTTATCACGGGAGACGTGGCGAGCAAATTTCCTGACGTCAGCCGTGTAAATAGCCTCGGGCTCCATTTGCAAGGGACCGTGTAAATAGCTTTTGCCTGCTCACAATGTAGTCAGCTAGCTACGGCGTAAAACGTATCTTTACAAAAGTACTGCCCCCACCCACCCCCCACTCAAAATGTTTCTATGGTCTCCACTGTAGTAGTCTTCGTTCAAGACTTAATTACAGACGACGCTTAGTGTGAGGCTTTCAATCGCATTAACTTCAGACTGCTATCAGTCACTTAGCTAATCTTAGTTGCACAGTGTGCCAGAGACAAATGCAAAACAAATGTTTTGCGGAACCTCAGAGGCCGTCGTGCAGCAGGAGCATTTCCAATGAAAATCGATCATGCATATATTTTTTCTCTTTTCATAACCCTCAAAGGCTTCAGCTGAAGTCTTAACGATTGGCAATATCTGCATGTGGCCTTTATTATCACCAGCTTCCAAAAAATGACAGCAACATGGTAGAAGGGGATTTGCATTGGCCGCCTCAAGGCTAATCTGTGAGCAAACTACGTGATGAGGACTTTGCTGTCATGGCCACCGTCAACGCGCATAACGTCAGACATGAACATACAGCTAACTGTATAGATATATACTCCCCATATATACTCCCCAACTACATAGATATATACTCCCCATTTACTCTCTCTCTCTCTCTCACACACACACACACACACACACAGAGTAAGATATAGCGGAGATGACAAGGCTCACAGAGACAGACAGGCAGGCAGGCAGAGGCTTGTTCTCATCTCCGAGTGAAATAACTATACTCCCTTTGAAAGCAAATTAACGTCTCGCTCTTTCTATAAAAATTAAAAAATGCTGGATGTGTTTTTCTACCCAAAGCAATCATGAACCTTGATTAAGATCAATTTGTGCAGTGCATCTACACTGCCGCCACAAGGGTTCCATTGGTAGTGGTTAGTGTGCGTGCGTGTGCGTGTGCGTGTCCGTGCGTGTGTGCGTGCGTGCGGGGTGGAGTTGTGGAGGTGGGGGTACCACCTTGCTGAAGCTCCGTGAGATTTTTGTTGTTGCTGTTGTTGTTGCTTCATTTCATAACCATATACTTACACTAACAAGCGCTAATTCACATGAGAAGGCAGTAGACAGGAGTAAGTGGAGAGAGAGAGAGAGAGAAAAGAGGTAAAAAGAGAGAGATTGTGTGTGTGGTGCACTAATTTCTTGAAAAACTAGAAAAAAGGAAACACTAGGTCACTGTTAGTATTACGTTAAAAAAGTGTGTTGTTCTTTCTAGTTTGTTTGCAGTCCCACTTGAATCTAAGCCTAAGAATAAGGAAAAAGTGTACTTTTAGTTTTGTGTTTCTCCATTGGCAATTTATGCTTATATTTATATACATTGTCGCATTTTGCATATGTAACGATTGTCTAATACGTCATCAGTTTAATTGTTCTTTTGTGGGCCAAATAACATTAACTCTTCAGCAAACTAAAAATTTACTATATGCTTGCATTTTTAAATGTAAGATTTTTAGTAAATCACGCCATTGCCACAATAAATGATTGTTTCCTCATCTTTCTGGCACAGATATAGCGGAGGTGACAGTTTTTCTTATAAACAAGAATTGTTTTGTTCAAAAGGCTTTATAGAGTAACCTTTGCTGGAACCACTTCAGGTGCCAGCCTAGTGTGATAGCGTGGCGTTCTTAAAAATGTGTCTCCATTTTCAATTAAGAAAATGTGCATTCCATTTATTATTGCCTGCTGGACCTTAGTCTGTACTTCCTAATGTTATCCGTAAAGCTTTATTTCCTATGCAAATTATTTTCCTCACTAACTATTGTTGTTCCTTACTTCCGATACATTTCAATGGTTCAATACTACCTCTTACATGACTATTTCGGAAATTTTACTGAAACTTTTCCATAGGAAATAAAAGTACCAGCATCATCAAGTAAATGATTTATTTGATGGATTCACACAATTTTTTTAAAAGAAAAAATTCTCTGGCTGTATTGATGTTGTTATTGTAACATAAGCACTCTGCACTGGGAACACATTTTACATATAATCGTCTGTGACGTTTCAGAAGATCATCTCAAAAAGGGTTCTAGAACGTGTTCTTTAACACACGGGCAAATTATTGTCTACATGTAGACATCTTTCTGGATGAACAGTAAACTCTTGCAGGTAGAAATGACATGAAAACAGTCTCTTCAGCCAAGTAATCATCGTGGCTGGCAAAGTGTACACGTTAAGCATTTTCAGTCCCCCTTTTAAATAGGGCTGATGTGTCTACATTCCGCGTATTTTATGTTTTAATCACCCGCAGTGGGTTGTACCATTACGCACCACTACCTGCCTGTCATTGTAATAGTCACCTGCCGGTCTGAGTTCTGGAACTGAATAGCCATTTTGCTTATTAAAATAAATCAGGTATGTTTTCGTCTTTGTATGTTGCGCGGGAAACACTTTTTCGTGGTTCCTGCATGAGGGGGGGGGGGGCTACTATTTGAAATCTGTAGCAAAGAAAGAAAGATTTTGCATGCTTTTCCAGTTCATAAATCTGTCAACGCTTCCAGCATTTCTAATTGAATTGATTTTTTTGTATCCTTTGAGCTACGCGGTGTATTCTAACATGAGCGTCTTTTGATTCCAAAGTTCGGCTGGGCAAGTCTATTGGATGGGGACACCAGCTGCTTGTCAGGTTAAATAAGCACTCGAACTCGCAAGGTTTAAGATCCACGTGCCGGATGCACGGCACAAGGTAGTGGTTGATATACCGAAATCTCTCCAGCCTAGACCGTCCGCATTCTATCAGTACCCCGCATCAGGACAAAACATACGGACAGCGCATGTTCACCTTCTCGGCATCCACCCAATGGAACTCACTTCCCCACAACATTCGCCACTCCCCATCACTACTGACTTTTAAACGTAACTTAAAAACTTTTCTTTTCCGTAAGTACCTTGACTGACGTCGCGACTGCCTGTCTGGATTAACTTACAACTTTCTCTGTTCATCGTCTCTTATGATACTTTTACACCCATCTGTGACTGAAGGACGATCTGTATCCCAACCTGTTGGTCAGTGTTCCGTTCATCTCTCCCTCTATGTGTGTGTGTGTGTGTTTGTTTCATTGCTTTCACTAGAGTGTCTGTGTCGCTCGTCCGCGCGAAGTGTGCATAAAATGTGTT
>SMGT01004206.1:0-19130 GCA_004794575.1 Lanistes nyassanus | reverse complement strand
CACTGACACCATACTATTTGAGCCGGCCAAATACATTTAAACTTTATAAACTCTTTTTTTGCAAAAACAAAACTGTATTGACCAAGTTAGTGAAATTTGTAAAAATACTTCTTAGTAGAGTACATTAATGTATAGATGAATATGTGCCTATTTTTTTGCGTGTGGGTACGTCTGGTTGAGTGATTGAGCGTGTTATTTGTGTGTTTATTAATCATTGATTTTGCTTATCAATATATGCATATCCTCATGCCAGGTGAATTTATGATTGATGGTTTTTTTTGTTTGTTTTTTGACAATTTTTTTTTCATTTATTCTGAATACCCCCTGAGGGTTAAAGAATAAAGAAACTTGAACTTGAACTTGAACTACGTAATTTTATGCGTCACTACCGTGTCAACAATTTCTTGAATGAAAGAATACAATGCTATGTAAAAATAACACAGTGCTTAAACATTAGCGCTGGAGAAAACCTTCCGTAACGTGACATTGACATCGGTCACTGAATAAAGATATGTTTAAGGCAAACTCCTTCTGCAAAGAGGAAAAGCGAAATATGCCGGTAGGCCTGTCCATCTGCCTACCTGCCTTGCTGCCTGCCTGGCCACTTATTCCTGTATTTATTGGGGCAAATACAAAAAATACTCTAAAGACCCCCAAAAGCCCATGTGAAAATTGGGAAAAGTACTCGCCACCATTGCTTACCTGGCCGGGTGTAACACGTACTGGTCGTCACTGATCTTGGCTGCACTTCGCACTGCACCTTACGTGCCGATAACCTACTCAGCTGCCGGTAAATACCTTACCCACACCAAGATCGCGTGCTTCTTGTACTCACTTGGTGTTCTCCCAACCGGTAAGTCGCTACCTTGCTGCTGGGAAATTGGTGGTTCCATAAGTGACTGTGGTGTTGCTCGGGCAACAACAGCGAGATCGCCATTATGGCTCATGAAGCATCTACTGAGCATGCGCGATAGTGACACCGGGAGGTGTTTACAAATAGACCCATAGGTAGCTGCCTTGCTCAGAGCTTCTCTGATCACCACAACTCAACGCAAACCATCTGAATACTGTCGTCCGTCTGCCTGAGATAGGCTAACCTGCGGCAAATTACCTGCCTCCGGGTAAAACCCAGATGTAACATGAATATCAGTCCTCTTCCACTTCAGTATAAGGAAGAGGTAAAGAATGTCCCACGACCTTTAAAAAGCCTTAAGGAGTGGGTGTTTGAGACCACCACCTTTCTGTAAAACCAGCTTCGTGAGGGCGGTTCCCATCTATTCTCACTTGCTACCTTACCTTCCCTAGCCCGTGAGCACCTGGGGGGACTGGAGGAAGTGCGTATCGACCGAGCCTGTGGCCGTGTGACCTTGATAAGCTCAAGGTAACTCAAGGTTTCCTTGCATCTGTACAGATGTTGAGTCACCCAGCAAGCACTAAGACACACTTCTGGGAGCCTACTGCAACGTGTACATGTACAGGGCTTGCACCTGGTAGTTCAAATCTGCTATTCTATAAGTCTAAGTCTAATATTCATTTGACAGCAAACCTTGATCACTCCCAAAAGTGCGCGTTTGAAGGTATGAACGTTTTTGTGTCGTCCTGATGAAACCCATTGAAGGGGTAGTGCCCCGAAAAATGTAGATTGTCTTCGTCTTTGTCTTTGTCATGTCTTAGCTTGGTCCAGTTCCCTTGTTTTAAATTTAAGAAAGGTTTTGTCCTCCAAGCGGCAGTCACCTGTTTTTGTTGTCCTTTCATGTGTTTTAATGCACAGTAGTAACACAACTTTGATTGCACTACAAACAATTTCTGGTTTAATTTATTATCATCATCATTATCCATCCATCCATCCATCCATCATCAATCATCAATCATCACAATCATCATTTGTGACACAGTGAGACCGTTGAAGTACTACTGACAAATTCTCTCTGTCAATTTCTCGGTTTCGTCAATCGTTAGATCAGTCCACTCTTGTAGTGATGGACAGCAGATGCACTGAAGCAAGAACTGCAAAAAGCACATCTCTAATAACACGAATTATTTTACATGTTTCAGTGTGTTGTTGCATTACATGTTAGCACTTATTTTTCTGATTGCTAACTCCTCGCCATTGTCAATGCTGACTATGTTTTACCGATCTACTGCTAGCTTACAAGCCAGATCATTTTTATGTGTTGATTGTTGTTAATCTTACTTCAAACTCAACAATAACTAAACTGTTGTTTCGTTTAGGACCCTGTGACCAAGCGTTTCCAAGAACACCTTGTGAAAAAAGTCTCCGAACTCTATCCGAACTGGTCAGAGTCCTTTTATTTCGTTCCTCCAGTCTTTTTCAACAGAACTCGGTACAGACAACAGTCTGTGGGAGGTCAGTCTGTCTACGTCCCTGACCCGTCTGACCCCAGTGACGTCAGACATGACCTTGCCATGCAGCACGTCATTCACTGTTTACGTCACATGGCGGAAAGTCAAGGGGAAGTAATGTTTGTCCTGACACAGTTCAGGTATGAAGACTACCTGAACAGTCCTGACACGAACTGCCTACACCACCGTCTCCCACTGCCTGCTGGTCTGCGAGAGAAAGACAAAGACGCCCCGTCTTTTGATTTTCTCGTCGCCCATCGACGAGGTGGCGAAAGTCACAATAAGGAAGTGACCGTCGGTCACGTGATTGTGCAAGAAGTCACAGAAGCCGTACAACAGTTGGAGAAGGCAAAGCGTATGATCCAACATCTCATGTCGGATCAGGAACAGCATCTCACCGTCCGACAGACCTTGATAATACCCAATCTGAGGCACTCAACACTGGGCGACGCTGTGGAAAATAGCGCTAACCTTGTTGAGGTAAATGTCAGTTCATTTCAGTCGGTATATTTCCAATTTCATCAAAATCACTTATTGAAAAACATAAAATCCAATAAGAGCTTTTTTAAACTTGCAAATCAAAAATGTTGCTGTATTTTTTAGATATACGTGTACCCTTATCCTTAAGTTATTAGAATAATGAATTACAAAACAATTTACATCCAATGAAGTGCAGTCATTAGTCTAATGCTCTGACCACGGACGTTTAGATGCCGAAACCGACCTTAACCCTCCTAACGGCAATACCTTATAATCAAAAACGACAACTAGTGTCTCTAAGCGAAATTTTGTCATTGGCAACGGTTGCGGCTCTAGTGGTGATAGTGGATGGTGTGGTGTGGTGTGTTAATGCCCGCAAGCGTGCTTCTGTGCATGCGTCTGTATATGTATGAATTTTACACGTGTATGTGTGTGGTGTGTGCGGGGGTGGTGTGTGTGGTGTGTGTGTATGTGTGTGTGGTGCATCTGGTGTGGGTGGATGTGGGTGGGTGTGGGTATGTGTGTGAGTGCGTGTGTGGGTGTGGGTGGAGTTGTGTGAGTGGGGTGGGTGTGTGGTGTGTGGTGTGTGTTTGTGTGGTGTGGGTGTGGGTATGCGTGTGTGTGGGTATTGTTGTGTGTGTGTGTGTGTGTGAAACAGAACTTACGTGAGTGCTTAGGAGCAAACGCCGTCCACGACCCTACAGACCTGTGTCTGTGTGCTGAGCAGCTTTCAGACTCCAACACACCGTGGGACGTCAGTCATACTGTGGTCACTAACATGGAAGGTCGCTGGAAGTGGAAGACCCGTGATAAAGACGTCACCATGACTGACGAACTGTATCTCAACATCATAGCAAGGTAGCTTCGTGTAGAATATTATGGTATAATAAGATTTTAGTGGCATAACCGGAAGCAGCAGCTGATTTCTAAGAAAAAATACTTTTAGAAGAGGATATAGAATATGCTGTGTTACAGGTACTGAAGATTGTTTAGGAATATTTAGAGACCGAATCTTTTTATTCGTATTTTCCAGATTTTTCGGGCCAGCTACTCAGTCCAGTCTGCGGGTTCCTGAAGACTATGAACACTTCTCACTCCCCAAGACTCTGCCTGAAGTTGTGTCTTTATTCGGAGACTTGTTTGCCCTACTGGTGTTATCTCCTAACCTGATGGAACTAATGGACCAGCCTAGATTGTTCCTTACTGGCCCACCGAGCTCGGGCAAAACAACATTGCTTTGTCTTGCTGGAGGCGAGCGGCTCTCTAGCGGGCAAGACGTTTTCGTTATCAAGGACGAATCGTCTAAAAATGTATCCCTTACTTTATTGCGTCTAAAAGCCCTCAAGGGAAAACGCGATGCTGAGTCAGCTAGTGATCTGGCATTAGGATCAATATGTGAAGAAGAATGCAGTTTCAGTTCAAGAAAATCCATTGAGAAATGCATTGAGAGAATCCTCGGAAGAAAGACCCAGAGTTTTTTTCTGTGTCCTTATTGATGACGTCAGCATTGACCGGTTAGTTCTTCTGTGCAGTTCTGACCTGACAGTCTTTCATAGCAACAAAAAGATCTGAAATTTATCTTTCCTCTCATTCCTCGTTTATACTTTCAATTTCAAGGAGATGAATTTGCCGTGGGATAATTTAGTTTGCAATATTCATATCTGACCTTTTTTTTAAATAAAGGTAAAACTATGTGTGTTTTAATTACTGACACAGCAATTCTATTTGTACAGAAGAAGAAAATTTTCACAACAATTACCTGCGTTCTGTTTGCCTTTTCATCATGAGGTTACCATCAACCGTGCGAAGGAATGCTGCGATGTTCTGCTAAAACGAGTTCCTAGCGGCCGCTGGTGGGTCACCTGTACAGGTGCAAACAACAGCCCGGAGCTTCTTTATGAAAAGCGCCTCGCTGAACTTCTCTTCAGTCCGCCTTCTGTGCTGAGGGAAGTGGCAAAAATAATGGTATAATGGTAGACTCTTCCAGTTGTTCTGATGCAAATAAAACAAACACCTACCCATCCCCTACAGACGTCCGCCTGTAAAATTTATTTATTACAAACGGTCCGGGATCCCCTGGAGCCATTCGCCAGAAAGGTGTCTGGAGTGTGGGCGGAAGGTCGGCGACTTTCTTGCCAAATCTGTTCTCATCGCTGGAAAAGGTAAATTAACTTGTAATGTATTAGAAACTCATCCTGACCAAGTGACGGCATAGACTTTTGTCATCCAAGAGCTAAATGAAATTACATCACACAAGGTTTATTTCCATGATCACCTGCATGTAACTGTTTATCAACCATTGGTTTTATTCTACTACAAACATATTTTGATTTTCCTGTTCGCTGTCTTCTTGCATTACAACGTTGATGATTTTTTGCAGTACACCGTGTTTTGTAAATGTTGTGACACGTTTGTATGATAAGCATAGAGTTGTAAGAACAAGGAATGGAGAGGGGGCGCTGTATGTGATGAGGTAGCAAAGAGGTGAGGGGAATGTCACGGCACCATAAAGTAGATGTAACATAGTGCTACATACTGAAATAGCGACAGGGAACCATAAAATAGATGTAACATAGTGCTACATACTGAAATAGCGACAGGGAACCATAAAATAGATGTAACATAGTGATAAACATTGAAATAGTGACCAGGTTGGGTGGTCTTTGCGGGGTGGTGAGCGACTTCGACTATGTTACATCTATTTCATGGCGCCGTGCCGCTATTTCAGTGTGTAGCACTATGTTACATGTATTTCATGGTGCCATGTCACTATTTCAATGTGTAGCACTATGTTACATTTATTTCATGGTGCCATGTCACTATTTCAATGTTTATCACTATGTTACATCTATTTTATGGTTCCCTGTCGCTATTGATTCATAGCGTGACAGTTTTCCCCCCGGTGCCCTGGAGACTTTATCTTCTGATCTCCCCTTCTCGCTACTCTGTCCATCCATATTAAGTCTAGTTTCGAGTCCCCGTGTAAAGTCTCGAGTACTACGCGACCCTCTATCCGTATCGGAATCCATCTCCTACCTTCACCCGATGGTCGGGGTATCTACTCATCCTTCCCACTGGTCCTCCCAGGGATTATATAGCTTACTGTAATGTTCAATTCCCAAAATCCGGACGTGGTGCTGTGGTTGGTAGCTGTGCTCTGAGTGACTTCTGTGGACAGTGAATGTTTTGGAGTATGCTGTGTCTGCATATGGATGGAAGAGTGCTGGGCATCTCAAAGTAGTTTTTTGGACCTTATAGGTATGTCTGCTGTGCATTTTGTTGAGTGGATTGAGGGTCAATTCCTATACCTTCCATACGTGGAAAAGTTCTATACTGATCTATACTGCATCTATCCTTGTACATAACATACCTAAGACCTACAGTCTAACAGGCATATTGTTACACTGTGGTACTGAACTGACACCTTACGCTCATCGTCTTTTATCATCACCTTGCCGACTTCTGGGGATGAGCAACTCACACAATCCGGTCACCTAATCCCGGGGTACAGACTAAATATCGAATCAGCTGCATCAGCAACAGCGGATAATCTACTCATATCAAACCAGGTTAAACAAAATATAACTTACAGCTTCCCGGCCTCCATTCACTAGATTACCCCGATTAATCGTGTAACAAATGACAGCGTCTGGTGTGATTAATGTGAATTTACTAAAAGAAAACAAAACTTTAGTAATTTTCGCTTTAGATTTCTTGTTTTAACGACACTTTATTACACAACTCACTGCCTAAAGTATGATGGCCTCCATCTTCTCCCCACCACGAGCCGCTTCTAATTGAAAACTAGAAAACCCAGCGGGAAAGAACAACGTGTCTTTACCCCTGACGGGCAGATCATGGTTCTCATGCAGGGGAAGGGGGGCCCAGAAAACGATGTCAGTATACACCTGAGTGGCAGTAAGGACTGGTCGAATGTATTTTGGCCATTTCTAATTGCCGACACAAAGCCGTAATATAACGTCCACACCTCTTTCTTCCCAACCCCTCTCTCACTCTCTGCTCCCCCCCCCCCATAATCCCCCGCCTGACATAACGTTGGATAGTCAAATGTGAATATATCTTTGTGTTTTTATTGTTATTCCTATGTGACTAATCATTAGATAGTTTTTCTTTAAGGGGGGACACGGCAGCTCGAACCAAAATGTTATTTATTGTTTCAACAACCTGATTTTATAAATATCTTCAATGGTTATGATAAGATATTGGCAAAATGATTCTTTATTACAGTTTCAACAGTCGGTTGCCATGACAACCATTCAAAATGGCCGCCAAACAGTAAATTTGAAACTTCATTAACTAAGAAACTATTATACCTAGCATAAAACTGTTTTCTGTTTTTTGATTTATGCTTACAATTACAGCATTTTATGTTTGGATATTAAAATCCATAAAATGTTTAATTGTTAAGATTTTTTTTCCATTTTGGATAACAAATTTAGAAGACTTTGAATTTTGAACAGCTGCAGAAAAAAATCCAAAGGACCTATTCAAAAATCCAAACATAGAAATACAGATACACCTGTACAGAAGCAGCCTGCAAATTTTGAAGGCAGTTACTTAATTTATTCAAAAGTTAATGAGGTTTGAGTATGACCTCAAAACAGCAAAATGCAGAATTGAGAAAAATGAAAAAGAGAAACTTCAAAGTGTTTTACACATTGTCCAAGTTATATTTACCAAAAAGCTGTAAACTAACAAGATATTTATGGTGTGTGAAGTTCAGAAAACACAGATGTCTTCTCTTGAATGTTTGCTTTGCAGGTGTCAGGTGCAAATAATTATTCCCAACAGCAATGCTCAATGTGGAAAACAACATGCACATTTTCTTTTCCTCACCTGACCACACACAAAAAACATGACTATATATATATTTGGTTTTTTGTCACAAGATGAAGCTAAAAGGCTCCAGCTTCATGAACTGCACCATCCCTGGCCTCTTCTTCCCGGACAGTCTGCCTTCGTTGAATGGTGTTCACTTTTCGCTGATGCCGTGCCTGTGCAGTTGCAGCTACATTTGATTTTCGAACTCTCCTCTGATCCTTCTGTGACAATAGCTCTATTGTGGCTTGGGAAATATCTATCTTAAGATTGCTCATAACTTGAAGCATCTCCATGGCTCCTTCGTTAAAAATGGAAACAGCACGAGCAACGGCAGACAGCACACGATTCTTGCCCATAAAAGAAGTTTTAGGGCAGCGATTCCATATCATGGCATTTAGGGACTCATTGTTGTTCTGGGTGCCCCCATGTACCATTCTGCTTAGGAGAGTGTCATCAGACATTCGCCTGTAAACAGGGATCAGCTTGTGGGCAACAGAGGTGCACAAGTAAGCAGATGCCATATGCTCTGTGTCACATGTCAATCTTAGGGTATCACCTGTCACTCATAGGTTGGCTTGTTTTCCCCGCCCCTTCTCTTCACCCTTAGTGGTTAGCTAGACGCTCGCCATTGGTCACCGCAAGTCGCCCTGCTCCACCGAGTCTGACCAGAACCGGTTTAGCCCAGTTTTAAGGCGTCAGGGCGTTAGTACTTAAGCAGGGGAAAAACACTTACTGGGGATCGACACAGGGACACATCGGAGGACACATGGAGGACGGACACTGAGAGAGTGTCAACGTAGGAAGACCACGTGTTAGCCCACGGACTTCTGCCCCCCTCGCCACCTTGCCAAAGAAGTAGAAGAAAAAGGACTCCAGCTCTCTTGCAGTTACACAGGGTAATCTGCCGAACGCCTCGACGGACTGACGCGTAAAGGGACTTCTGGACGTGCCTTATAAGTAAGGTCTGCTCTTACCTTAAACTTATCTTAGAGTCGGGGACTCGCGTTGTTCTAAGATAAGTGGTTTTATCCTGCCGGAGACAGGAAACGTCATAAGCTAGTGGCCGGGCACATGCCAAAGAGGTGGGACAGAAAGAAGTGCGGTCGTGGGTGTCATAGCTTCTGTGTCGATCGATGAATAGCGTTAGAGCCGCGTATTGCAGTTAAGCAGTAGTTTCGGTAGTGATTAGAGTTGGTGCTCTTGTGTCGGTCACGTATCGCAACTGTGTATTGCAGTAAAGCCGTAGTTTCGGGAGTGATCAGAGTAGGTGCTCTGTCGTCGGTCACTTCTCGTCTCTGTGTTCTGCGGAAAAGTAGTGTTTCAATAGTGAAAAGAGTAGGGGCTCTTTTGGTGGTCACTTATTGATTCAGTTTGATAGCTTTGTTATTGTGTATCGCAGGAGTTGTTGTTGCGGTGGTGACAAGAGTAGGAGCTCTATTGTCGGTCACTTACTGTACGTGTGTATTGAGCGGGATCATAGGCAGGTTTGGCAGTTTGATTTCCCTCTTGCATTGATTTGATTATTCCCTTTGTCTGTTGCACGTGGTATGACGTCATCAGGCAGCGTCTTACCCTAGACACGAGCACGGTGATTCTCTGTAAATAAGCTGTAGATATATTTGATGTTGTCGAGTCAGTTAGTGTTTGAAATATATGTTGAATAACAGTTCGCTACAGTTGTGTGTTTTACGAGGGTGGGGGCTCTTGAGCTAGTAGTGTTTGCCTGTGAGAGGCTGAGCGAACGTGTCGAAGTATGAGAATCTTTCCCCTCGGTAGATGTCTCTAGTTGTTCACATTATTTCACAGCGTCGTCCCCCTTTGGTTGAGAAACCATTGACCTGAACCATTTACGAGATCGCCATAAAAGTTGACCAGTAATTCTGAAAAGTCGAAGTCCAATAAGATAAGGTACGGCCTGCCACGCGACACTCTTTGTGGCTGGGTGGTTCTTCTCTCATTACAGCTGCCTGGTAGAAGCACCAGCTAGTCTCACGTTTTGGGCACATATGATTACGTGGCTGATCATCATTCGACATTGAATGCCATAATGTGGCCCAAACAGCTGCCTTCATTTTTCCAATGTCTGGAAGATTATTGACAATGGCACCACGATAATAATTTTGTAAACTTTCACATTTTTTTCTTTCAAACGACCAACACCGCGCCCACCCAATTTTTTTACTTTGGACAGCTTACGAAGTGCTGTGCGCATCCTTTTGCTGGCATGGTTCAGGCATTCCAGTTTTTTCACTTTGTCCACACCATAAGGATTCTCACTACAGACAGCTGAATATGCAGATGAATCTCCATCAGACAGCATTTCCATGTAGCGCAAGCCATGATTGTTTTTGAATTCTATGTAATTGGCGGACAACCAGACGTCAACGACGACTGCGATTTTCTGAAAAGTTTGAGAGATTCCGGCATCACGGTGCGGACTGTGACCGAGAGAAACATTGATGTTCTTGGTGATGAAGACAGTGACGTCGCCCTGGCTGTGCACATGAACACATGGAGGACTAGAAGGAAAATCGTTGTCTATGTAGAAACAGATCCATGTGATGATTTTGCTGACAGATGCCGACGTGCTCTCTTAAGCTGCTCACAGCTGGTTTGGGTTCATCCGGAAAGTCTGGAGTTCGGAGTTCCTCTGAAGGCCAACAAAAGCAGTAAAAAAAAAACAACATTAGTATAGCTTGAAAGAAAACATTTTTTTAAATTGGACTCGAATATTTTTTAAGGACACACAATCTCTAAAATCTGGGAGAGGCGAAAGAAATTCCTCGTCCAACTTAAATTGCGCTTGATTCGACTGGTTCTTTACGACCGCTTTTTTCCGACAAAAGTCGAGCTGTGTAAGCCGTGAATAAGCAGATAGCTGCTGTTGCTGCTGAAGCAGCCTATAATTGCCTTTTTACGTTCTAACAGTCACTAACATACAAACAGAAAAACGTAAAGCAGTTCGGTTGACCCGTTCACTATTGAGCAGAATCTGATCCACGCAAAGACGTTCTGGTTTAATTTCAGTGCAGTGGTAGGGATGAGTTAAACAGCTGTAGAGGGTTTGGTGTGAAGGAAATAAAGTATAGAAATGAGAGGCATCAAAATACAACAGCTACTGTTGTCTTAATGCTGTGAACACTGGCTTCGCTAATGACGTCAATTTGTAATGCGATAGAATCCAAATGTATGAAAACATTTTCATGTGAAAACACTAATTTAAACGTGATGTTAAGAGTTTCTGGCATTAGCGTCTTTTATTGGCTGCGTCTATTATAACATTTGCTTTTGTTGTGACTAAATAGACGTATCGTTGTCTTTCAAGTATTGCTAATTCAGATCTGAACCGAAGCCAGGATCATGGTACGGCTCCAGGGACAAAACTTGCAAGCAGCATGACTGAAGAATATATTGACGCTATTTTTAAATGCCACAGACAGCAGCAGAAAAATATTGCTATTGCGTCCCGTATTTTGCATTAAGGATAAATCTTGTAGTCAGACTCACTGTCGCCATATAACAGCGAGATCGCCATTATGGCTCGTAAAGCATCTACTGAGCATGCCCAATAGCGACACCGAGAGGTGCTTACAAAATAGACCCATAGGTAGCTGCCTTGCTCAGCGCTTCTCTGATCACGACTGAAGGCGAACCATCTGAATACCACGGTAACGTTATTACCTCCCTGATGTAGGAAGCTCTGTAGCTAAGCGGGGGCAAATTACCTGACCGGGTAAAACCGACCCCCAACGTGAACACCAGCCCTGTCCTATTTCAGTACAAGATAGACGTACAGAATGTCCCATGACCTTTTCATGGCTTTAAGAAGTGGGTATTTGGGAACACTACTTTTCTGTTAACGAGCATCGTGAGGGTTGCTCCCAACTATTCTCACTTGCTACCTTACCTTCCCTAACCCATGGGTCCAATGCCCGTGAGTCCAATATTCGTAGGCTGAACTCCAACCTCTCAGCCATAAACTTCCGTGATTCCCTCTGTGCCAAGCAGAAAAAATACTGTTTATATGGATTTAATCAGCACGTCGTTTGGAAACAAGCTCAAACGCTTGAGATAAAACCAGTGACCTTGATAAGCCCAAGGTTAGCTACAGCACAAGACCTGCTGGCTTTCCTTGCAGGTGTGCAGGTGTTGAGTCATTCAAGTGTAGATTGTGAACTGGTGGTGGGTTTGTACCAGGTGAGTTCGTCTTCCATTCTCTGTGCTTTAGTCCACTCTGTGAGCGCGGTCACGTTGACAGTGATATCTTCTGGGACAGTAAGCGACATAGTGACAGAAAATAGTAGTGACAACCACAACAACAGTGTAAACATCCTGTTCCCATAGTCATGTCACTGTGCACTGTCTATGGACACACTTTATTCTCACAGAGCCTACTGCAACGTGTACATGTGCAGGGTTCGCACCTTGTAGTTTACTTCTGCTAACCCTAGATTATAAGTCTATTATTGGTTTGACAGCAAACCATGATCAGTTTCGGATTTGCGAGCTTGCATGCATGGACGCCATTGTGTTTGTGTGCATGTGCACATTGTGTACATGTGCGTTCACACACACAACCACACCAAATACCGCCCACATCATGTTAAACTGTAAATAAATCCAGGTACAAGCCAGATGAATAGATTCAATGTCTGTATGTGAAGACAGGAATAGCGAAACGGATTTACCCTCTCGAGTAGAACTATTTACGCTCTTGTAAACCCGTGCTCGTAAACGCCAGTGCGGAGTTCTGGAATTCCCTCACCCTCTTCGACGTCAGTCAGGGTTAGCGTCAAGGAATATTTTAATAATATCACAAATGTGCACTTCGAGTATTATAGAGGTATTATAGACGAAAGAAGGAGATGTCCTCACAAGTCCGATCAGATGATTGCACGTCGAAATGTTCCTCTTTGAGTGATGGTAAAGACACCAATGATTCACTTCTTTACGTATTCCTCCTTTCTCCCTCTCTCTTACTCCCCCCCCCGCCTCTCTCTTCCTCTCTTTCTGGAGTTGTAAGTAATGAGCAAATGTCTTCAAAGAAAGAAATGATTTGGATGTGTATAGCCTTGTGAAGTTTATGACAAGTCGACTATGACCCAGATGCGGTCAGTGGAACTACTGGAGATTTCAAATATAATTCAAGGATGTGTTTGTGTTACTGTTATGTTGACGGAGGGATGATTTCTTGTTCTTTCTGTCCACAGTCAGGTTACAGGGGGTCAGAAAAATCGACATCCTGCGACTTTGCTGAGGTCTCTGCCGTCGTTGTAGGATCTTCTTTCAAAGATGCGAAGCCTGCTCTTGTTTTGTCTGTACGCCATTGCTGTTTCATCGGAAGGTCAGTTAAATACTAACTGTTTTGTATGTGTCAGGGTCCAGTAATTTACCACAATTGTTATTGTCATTACTAATTCATTATTGCCTATATAACAGCGTAGAATGAAATTACGATGTAAGCAACAGACCTCAAGTATAGCAAAAGACAATTCTTCTTCGAAAAACCGTTGCATGCACACACTCCCGGACTACTTTCACACACCACCCAGTCATACATCACTTTCTAATGGATGACCAGCCAGGACAGAGACAAGTTAGCCTTGACTATGCGTCGGTCAGTTTAATTCCACCCAACTCTGATTTCTTCTAACAGTGTGTTTTGACGTCACACATCTCTGACCTGTGCCAAGACGTGTTATAACTGATTTACTTTGAATAAATGTCAGAAGGTAGGTTAGCAATCTCGGCACATCTACAACGTTATTGTGAAGGGACCTCGTACCCCTGTGTGGAACTTGATGTTAACACGCTGGTGGTGAAACTCTGATCTATGTTGTTTCGTGGTTTGATCGATACGGCTAAATTAGTACATCCCTGCCAGCAACCGTTCCCATGGTCTGACAGCCCTTGAGGTTTTCACATTACCCATCAGTCGTACGTCATATGTACATCAACTTCCATGGGGTGCTGCATCAGGTAAAAACAGGGCTCTAGGCTAGATCAGTTTTGATCCTAATCTTTTAGTAAATACCACTCACAGAAGGTTGAACACAAACTTTTAGCATTAAATGAGGTGCCATATGAATTCGGACAAATACATGCAACAATAGAAATCATATATAAGGCTATTCACCAAATGATTAGTCCCACCAGACGCAAAACTTCACAATAATGTTTGATGAAATATAGTCAGAGGTTTCCAAAACAAGAATTACACAAGCTCCCTTTCCTTAGTTGTAGCTTAGTTCAAAGCCTCGGAATCTGGTGTTCCTGACTTCGCTTTCGCGCAGGAAGATCTATACCTAGAGTCCTGAATTCACTACATAAGTGTTTGTGTTAGTGAAATATGCAGGGCTTCTTTTCATCTATGTCTACGTCATCTAGTCAAAACTGGAACTGATTCTGGGAGGACTTTAACTATAAAGGCATGGCGATTTTAACACAAGGTAATCCGAGCTAACATATGGTCATCCTTGTACAAAAGTGTCACACTGTGTAAATAAGATCTATACCTAAGACCTTCTGATAATGTGTGCTTGTTCAGTTCAGCTGTTGTTATGGAAAAGTGTATCCGACTATATTAATAGCGCCTTGACGTGGAGTGGAGCTATTTGCATGGGTAGTGCACAGACTCTCATGATGGCTAGATAATTATATCTTTATTGTTGATGGCATTTCAGATGGTAACATCACATGCACGGTGCCTACCACAGAGATGTTCCAAGACACTGTTCTGACGTGTAACTTTCCCGAGGACTTGAACGTCACCAAGAGGGACTTCTCAGTAAATTACAACCCTCATCATATTACTTCAGGTGATAATAATTATGTTTTTTAGTCTGTAACAACCGCCCGTCATGTTTAAGAAGGACTTTCGTGTACGACCAGCGTTTTGGGAGGGGCATGTCTATAAAATTGTAAAAAAAAAACCAGTATGGCCTAAAAGGGCTTTTTGAAGATAAAACAAACTGAAATAAACTGTTAGTACTTACATTGGGAGTTGGTGTCTTGTAAAAGTTAGGTAAAATCCAGCAGCAACAGGGTAAGTGAAAATTCGTGCGAGCCGAACTTCGCGCCGTCATCTTTGAGATGTCGTATGACTAGCCAAGAGCCGTTATGGATTCTCCTTTGTCTTCCACAGCGAAAACCACGATTCATGGTCAAAGGGAAACAACCCTATATGTATGACTGACTGATCTACTAATTATACACATTTGTCTCCCTTAGACTACTTTCCCCGAGAAGCGTTTGAATTTTAAAAGTGTGGGTCACCATGGCCGCCAAATGGAGGACAAAATAAGCCCCTGGCAGTCAAGACTGTACTTTGTATGTTTGTTCCTTTACTACTGGGAAGTGTTTGAGTCCAAAACATACATGCACTTCCTCTGTGTCTAAGTGTAATATTGCAGGATTGATCTTTCTCGCACAGACACGCATCTGTTGATTGTTTAAGCAATAGCAGGTGTACTTTCATGATATGATCCAGTCTGCAGGCTCCCTCGAAAATATCCTGTTCCGGCAAGCTGCTTTAGGTTACTAATTAAAATATCTTGTTTCTGGTCATTTGAATATATTTTGTGCCGTGAAAGGGTTTATTCCTCTGCTTTTTCGTTTTTTCGTTCATTTATAATCACTTCAGCACTCTTTCTGAATGCCTAAGTTTTCTATGTTTGTGTAAATGACTTTTCTCCTACCTGTTGGAGTCATAAGAGTTAAACATTTATTGCATGGGACGCGATATACCGATTTTTCGATAAGAATGACTGATATAAGGATTCTAAACACTTTAATTTCTAATAAATTCTATTGTGACATAATTGTCTCTTGCTGTAACATTTGTGTACAAGATAAAAGTCTTGTAAACTGTCAAAAAGTAAATTGCATTTTGTCGTTGGAAATCCCAATAAGAAAATAATCACGTGAATGTTTTCTCAGATTCTGTGATAGATTGTTGGTGGCTTAGAGGAAAGATGGACTGTTCTGCAAAGCCCGGTATCAACTATCAGAAACATGTCGACAGAAACTTTACTATCACCTTTAGCAACGTGACTTCAGACATCACAGGCACATATGCCTGTCAAGTTGCTAACTACGATCCAAGCTTATTTCAGACATGTCAGCTGAAAATTAAGACTGGTAACTCACCCCTTTCTGTTATATTTTATGTATGAAAATAATGTGATGTCCTTTCATGTATTTTAATGCACAGTAGTAACACATCTTTGATCTCACAATAAAAACAAATTCTGGTTTAAGTTTATGTCGGTTGTCAGGTGAGGAGAAAATAAACTCGTTAGTGAATCTGTGATAGGAATACAAGTGAGTGGGAGACAGTTGCTCACGGGGGTAGTTGGTTGGTTATTTAAGACAGTGGATCCACCCTGTAGATCGATAGATACAGTAAGACGGCCAGTGCGGACAGGCAGTTTAATGTGAGGGGAGATGGCCGAATGGAGTTTGCACAGCTTATAACTCCAGGAATTAATCCTTGGCCACACCACGATTCGAACCAGCAACCTTAATACGGGGGTAGTCTCACTGTAGCGAAGTTAAAAGGAACCGCCAGAAACAGGGGAGAGACCGTTACCCCTCGATGCCCCCCTCCGTCCCTCGTTCTGGGAAGACGTGCTCGCCCATTGATTGGACACCTTTAAATGACTAGAGTGTTTAGCAAATACTCGATTTTCGATTGTTTTTGGTTATTTTTTTTATGAATTTTTGAAAAAAGGCTAAAAAGCCGCGTCAGCAAGGGGGTAGCACGAGCTAGGAGCCCAGAGGCAGCTTAGCGTTAACAGAACTCCTCTAGGTTCGTATCTTTTTGACAGAAATCGTAGATTGTGGGACGTTCACTCTTATTCTAGTTAAATTGGGATGGCACAGATACGACGGCACAGTGTTCACTCTTTTCCAAATCAAAGTGGGTAAATGGGAGGATGCAATTTTTGTCGGTGAAGTTAGCGCGCATGCACGCACGCACGCACACACACACACACGTACACGAGTAAATGCAGCGGAACCTGTGCAGAAAATGTATGTGCATGTAGCGCGGTCCTTACAGACGCTTGCTGCATCCTGAGCTCTGTTTGACGGGATAGCTGTAAACCTATGATCCTGACATGAGAGCGAAGATTGCCACGTATGTACCTACTCGGAGTGAAGGCAAGAGTAGAGTATCGCAACAGGGTTGTGCACATCTATAATAAAAGCACAAGATCACGTCAAGAAAATCGTTGTGCTACAGTGCCGACGCATGAACCTAATATGACCTAATATTACTCTATTCTGTTTTATTTCATTTCCATATTTACTCAGTCTGTTCGGTTATTCTATGACTTTCCTATTTCCTTTTGGTTCGCATTCCTTATCAGCATCTCCTCTTGTACATTTTTTTCGAGAAAAGATTGAAAAAAGAGGAGAAGGATGTGGGAAGAGATATAGAATGACATTCTGATGAGGAAAATGATATTGTTTTGCAAATTTACTCTGATAAAGACGAATAGACAAGAGTAGTTGTTTTGGTCAGGGTCGGACGTGTTGGACGCCAACTGTTACGATGGCAGACTGTCAACTTCCCGCTAATTTTATGATTAATTACAAAAGCAAATACAACATTAATAATAACACTTTGCTATTTAAAGATAATTTTACACGAGATTACAATTTGCGCCCACAACTCTTCCTCTTTCTGTGTGTGTGTGTGTGTGAAGGTCGCTTCAACACATGTGATATCACCCTCGATCAGTATTCTCCGTCAGAAGCGACCCTGACCTGCTCCTTCAATGAAGACATCGGCACCACAAGAAGGAACTTCTCTGTGTACAGACACAGTGGCCAAGACAAACAACGTACGTCATTTATCTCCCCTGTGTATATTCCACAAAGCCATGATCTGACGATCCCACAGTACATAAGGTCAGTCACACAACGCTGCATTTCACACACAAGCCATCACAAACCGTCTTCACACGGCACGAAGACAACACCGATGTTACAGTAAGCAGAGTACTCTCCCCGTTGTTTTTATTTATTACCCCTATATTTCTCTTTCTCTCTCACTCACTAATATCATTTGTAAACAGTTCACACATATTTAACCCGGAAAGTATACATACTTCAGGATTTACCACTGCGGTGTCCAATGTTCTCACTGTCATTTTACTTCGATATTAACTTCCATACAGTCAGTCACTTTCTACTTGCAAAATTGTCATCCACAAAGTAGACTGTTATTTACTCGTAATGCAAATATAAAGAATTATTTTTCTACTCGGAAAATCTTAAGTCAGCCTTAGTCCACACATGAAACGATCTTTCGTCTCAAACGTTTCTGGGGCTGTGTACCGTTTCCGTCACCATCCCTCCCTGTCATGCACTCTAGCTCATACAGTCGTACGGACGACCAACTTGGAAGCCACGTCCCAAACGTTATTCGTTGTCTAAAGACCGTTGCAGGTGGTGGCCGGCTTAACCATGCAACCCATTCCTTCACTAATTTGTCTAGTGACTAATTGGACCTCTATTTCTCTCTACTGACCGCTTCTCTTGGTGACTCAGACGGGAGCCTGCCCTTCTACGTTTGCAAACATATCATGGCGGTTAAGGCAATTACTTCTTTCCAGCCTGACCCTCGGTTGTAGCAGCTGCATCAGAGATGCACAAAGAAGGTAGCCCTGTGGCTCATCCCCCCACTGTGTTCCTCGGTCTTCTGTCTCTCAACATCCCGCCTTGGCTCTTCGTGGTCAAAACTTTCCAAGTGCCACGCCCAACCAAGCATAGCCCCAGGGTCTGGGGTCAGCTTCTGTCTTCTCTCGGTCTATGTGTTTCTCCTCCTTCTTCCTCTTCCAGACTCGAGTTCCCGTTTTTATTTCTCACTCTTGCAGCGCCCTCTACATCACGTGATCCCCCCCCCCACGTGCCCTCACCCTCGCAGGTGGCCTCATGTATGTATCCAACTCATGACCTGATGACAGGCGCCAGTTCCAATAGAAAGGTTCCAGAGTTCACGACCACTTGTTGCTGACGCAGCCGTGCTTAGCTGACATCATGCTGTCTCCCTAATGGGACCATTGTCATTGGCATTTGGATGAAGCCAGCCTGCGGGAGGGTTGGTTACCNNNNCCCCCCCCCCCCCCCCCCCAGTACATGTGTTGTTCCCTGTGTGAGCGCTACCTTTCCTTTTTGTGCTAACTGGCCTACCCTCCGGTATATGAGTCACCAACAGTTTTAATAACTGAACAAACAATTAATGGTGGCTTTACACGTTCGAGCCCTCATTTTATTATTAACTTTATTATTTAGTATTAACTTCCTTTACTTCGCCCTAGGCTTCTTCTACAACACTACTAATATGAACCCGCGTTCTTGTCTTTACGATACCGTTAAGTGTCACGGAAACGACCCCCTCTAGCGTTCCCGTGACAAGCAGATGGGAAGTTTTGGCT
>SMGT01004205.1:0-19142 GCA_004794575.1 Lanistes nyassanus | reverse complement strand
CGCTCCTCGTCACCTTTTTTTACGAGCTATGATTCCCGAATGAGTTTTGTCGCTACACGAAGTCTACCTTTCCTTCCAGTGACCGAAGAATATTCTCTCTGGAATAGCAACGCGTCTAGTTCTGTAGGAAAAAACCGTTGGCAAGGTTCGCAAGCTTGCACACACGTCTGACTTCTGTAGCTTCTCCTCAAAAACTCCCGAAGCGTTCAACCTGCGCCCCAAAGTTTTCTCTGTTTCCCTTAACAACACGATTTACACCTTCTCATTGGTTTTTCGAAGCTGATCTCTACGCGTTTCTATGAAAGAACGCGTGACGTCTTTCTTTCTATGACTACACAATTTTATGCGTCACTAACGTGTCAATCCTTCAATGAATGAAAGAAAGCTTACTATCAATTCAATGAATGAAAGGAAGTGAGACGATCTTAAAAAAAAAATACAACGAACAATACAGCGCTGAAGAAAACCTTCAAAACGTGACAAGGTTGTTAATTCGTTTGCTTATCAAAGTGAATTTTTGCTCACCTATTTATTGCTTTGTTGTACTGTTGCTTATGTTTTGTCTTCATACCCCACTGAGGGTGAAGGAAGAAAAATAAATTCAGAAATTCTGAAAATTCTTGCTTATAAGAGACTGCTAACGAATCAGAAAATTACAGTTAAAATAAAAATACTCACAAATGAGCTCACTAGAAATCTCAAATACCTCTTCCAAATTTAGTGATGTAACAGTATCTAATTATGTCCGTGTCCCACGGATTGTACACGAGAGAAAAGTGTTCGTTAAGTGTCAGAGGCGGATCATGGTTCTCTTGGGAGGAGGGGGCATGAACACGATACAAGCCAGTATACAGCTGAGGGACAGTAAGGACTGGTCGGATGTAACCCGGACATTTCTAACTGCCGACACAAATCAATAATATAATGTCCACCTTTCTCTCTTTCACTCTCCCTCTCGCTCTATGCTGAGGGTAAGCCATGGCCCCCTTGCCTCCCCCCCATAATCCACCTCTGTCTAACACTTTATTTATAGCTCGATGTCTGTAGGCAAGCACAGTCTGTCGACCCTAACTGCGTCTGGAGTACCGATTCAGTAACATTGGTCATTCTCGTGCAACTAGATATGAAAATTATCTATCCACTTTTAACTTTATGACTGCACATAGCGGAGCTGAGGAATAATGTGTATTTATAATGGTTTTTTTTGGACTAAGGTCATACTTTTTCTATGAGCGAAACATACATACAGGAGTTTGTACGCAGGAGTCGAGAAGACACGCAGGGCTCCGTTTTCAAATGAAAGAGAAAAACATTTCTGTATCTAAAAGATCTCTTTTGAAATATAATTGTGCACTTCGATCATCATCATTGTCACGTTACGGAAGGTTTTCTTCAGCGCGACTGTCTAAGCACTGTATTGTTTTCATTGTATCTTTCACATAACTGCGTAATCTTTCATTCAAGAGAAAGTGACGCAATAATCATACGTAGGGTTAGGAACGAGAGACGTCATGTTGATTGTCAAAGAGACGTAAAGCTCGGACCCTTCCAGCCAATGATAAGATAGGTTAGGGGTTGCGAGGGGAGACAGAAGAAATTTGGGGGTGTTTTAAGGATTATTCGAGGATTCGAGCAGAGACTGTGAAACGGGGAGGACGTGTTTCTTGTTGTAGTAACGTCAACGGTCGATGTTAACGGATCCTGTATAGCTACTGGGGAAAGCAGTCGAGAGATTACTGTTTTAGCTTAGTTCTTGCCGTAAGAAGATTTTTGGCTTCACCAGGCAAGACTTGTCGTCACTTTCTCGAGATTTCTGAAAGTGGCAGTATACATTTGTTAAGTCATCAAGTAGAAGACTTAACGGCTAAGCATCCGGTAGTATACATTCTTGAACTGCTACTTGTTTAGACGACTTAATAGTAGGTCGTGAGTAGGCAGTTGAAAGAACTTCTATCCACTAGAGAGTGGAAATTTTTCTCATAGATCTAAAATCTATGAGAAGCGTGGTGTTAACCGTAACGGTTGGACAAGGACATCCAAGGACAAACCAACAGACTGAATAGTACGTTGATTGTGATCCGAGGTTAATGATACCGGAGGACCAGACCCATCTGCTGTTAACCACTGGTTTGACAAGATTGGATATTAATTCTCCTTTCGCCTTGCCAACAGTTCATCTCGAATCTACGTACCATAGACTGAGCACTCACGTTTCTGTGAATTACGTCTACGGACTTAAACTGTCTCCACCTGCACATGAACTACTACCACGGTCTACCTGTTATGTGGACGAACACTGATGTGTCTGACCCATTCTTGACTGGATTGTAATTCTGTGCCGGTGGAATATTTGTACACACCGCAAGTAGACTTATGATTTATATTTATTCAACTGTACTTCAGTTATATTACTGTTCTGCGAGTTGTAACACATCACACATTGTTGCTATCATACACTCACGCACTCATACACGCATTGTTATATATTTGTTCATCTATCTCTCTTCTCCCTCTACTATCCTTCTTATTGTTTATAGTTCAATAAATGTGTTAATTTATCTGGTCGTGTACCTTTTGCTTGAAAAGGTGAGGTCTGCTTAGGTGTATGCATTTCTCATTTCTTCCCTAAAATTCCAGCACACACCCAGAAAACGTTACAAACATCATCATCATCATCATCATCATCATCATCATCATCATCATCATCATCAATCATCAATCATCAATCATCAATCATCATCATCAATCATCATCATCAATCATCATCATCATCATCTTAAACTTGTGATTTTCTCCAAATAAACAGACATCCCCACTCATTCTGATAAACCAAACGTAGATCAGAGTAGAAAACAGATTTGTTTAATGAATTCCTTTGAGCTTTGAAGCAAATCCGGGACATCGAAACAGTGATACCCAAACTAGATTCACCAAATAAATTCTAATCTTTAAAATATTTACAGCTGATTACAATCGTTCAGTAGTATCCACCTGCTTCCCTACTTCTCTCATCTATATACATATGCACACGCACGCGCGCACGCACACATTTCCTACATCTCTTCCATATCCACACATCCACGTGCGCTCGTAAGTGCGCGCTCACAGAATTGATACAACTTAAATTTCTCTGGGCAAGCGGCCTGTGTCATGGCACCAAAGATATTAGAGACCAAGACGGGGCAAGAGACACATTTTCATTCATAAAAGCGAGGACAGGACTATCGCAGCGCCTTCATGCGGAATCCTTGTTTTCGCGTTCAAGGGAGATAATTTACAAGCGTTGCAGTGTCTGAAGTTACATGTAATATCACCTTTGGCATAGATTAATAATAATTTCGCCTGAGAGTTGAATATTTCTACACTTGGCTGCATTTTACGTCACGACATGTACCATTTATATAGAACTAATGTCCTCGCTAGCACGTTGACAGGGCAAAAAAAAAAAAAGACTTCGAATCTGCCAAAGTCTGCAGTTTGCTATTGACCCCCCCCCCCACCGACAGGTATAAATCGCGTTTTATGTACGTATATAACATGAAAAGTGAATGAGGCATGTAATCTTGACTTGAAAGCTCAAACTGCACCCTAGTAATTCCTCCATTAGGAATATTAGTAAAATAAACTGTTGAACGCATTTTCAGTAAAACTAAAACCATACTCTCCCGTAATCTTTAAGTTGTAATTTATATTATCTTTCGACGCAGATTCACGGGTCACAAACCGAAGTAAATGATTTATCACTATTTCTAGCAAATTACTGGAGTAAATATGATTCAGAACCTCATCTAGGTTCATTCTTCCATGACAACAACAACAAAATTTGTTGAAATTGCATAATAAATCCTATTGCATTTAATGTCACTGCAATGTCATAGTCTGCTACGGCAGAAACAAAAATTCCGCATAAGGGCGCTCTACCGGAAATCGACCTGTTGACCCATCTTGGTCTCCAAGATTTTTGGTGGCACTAGTGTTTGACGTCACGAAGGCTGAGGTAATCGCGTTTTCGCTATAGCGACCTTGACACGACAGCTGACCTAATTGTTGTAGAATCTTCTGGAAGGTTCAGCCCACGCTATGTTTTTTTGTACAGGGAAAGTTCTAGAATGTTCGAGATTTTTCTAATGCGAAAATGCTCGTGGAGCTTTTGTATATAAAGGTGAGATTGGCGAGAAAGCGTGAGCCAGTGATCAAGTGTAATTTATGACCAGGGGTGCAGTTGTGCAGTGCAGAGTAGAAAAAGTTGAGTGAGTAGTAGCTAGTGATTTGATGTGTAGAGTTTGACTGTTTGGTTTGTAACGAATTTCTGTTCAACACTAAATAACGCTGCGCTGGACATTGCCGGACTGTTGTCGTCACCGAACGATTTAAAAATTCTACTGTTTTAAGGTTGAAAAAACTTAAATCTTTCAACTGAATACAACATTGACTGTCTGTTCGTCCGACTGCGTGTTTCTCAGTCAAACAGATACAAACACAAATAAGAACGTTCATTGTTTTGATGGCTCCAAAGCGAAACTGAGGCTCATTATAAACAGCTGTGATGTTTCGCTCCACATTTGTGGCAGTTTATCGAAGGCCTTTCACCCAGATCAGCTGGGAAGTTGAGCTCGTTAGTCCTCGGAGTCTCTTCAAGCTCGCAGACATTTTCTTTGACTTTTCTGGATTTCCTTCCAAGTAAATTACGATTTTTCTTTTCACGCCGAACGCGTGCTTCCCTTTAGCCACAAGCACTTCATTGTATTGGAATGTCAAACTACTTTGCATAGTTTTGTCTTCCTTCTTAAGTACTTTAATTTTTAATGAACCCTGTTTCTGTAACTCCTTACAAAAGCCAGTCATTTCATCAAACTTACTTTCAAGTATAAGCATCACGTCGTTATAGTGCAGGTGCTCAGAATCACTGGTCTTCATCATAGGACATTCACCTGCAAAAAGAAAAAAGAAACTCAATTGGAAACATGAAACAGCCGTTCATCCATCTATTTATACACGTAACACACGTGCCACATGCATACGTAGATTCAGAATGCTACCTACCCTTCTGCCTACCTACCTATTCATCACATTGCTTAATTTTCGTGAGAAAATCATATCCAGCTGATCTTACTGAGAATTATATTTACAACACTTTGAACTTTTTACCTTTGTTGCAGATACGAAGAGTTCTGAGAAATGCCGCCACTTCCTGTGCACATTTCCCACAATCACGTGGCTGACCTTTAGAATGACCCCGGTCACCATGGTGAACAAATTTCACTGGAGGACCTTCTGTGGGAGCTGTGGTCCTGCTGTCAGGATTGTGGGTCTTGACGTCACACTCGCTCGCGATTTGCATAAGTTCTGGGTTCAGGAGAATTGTTGGCGGACAAGTGAAGATGTTGGTAAAGACTTGCACATCACAACATTCTGGGGCGATGTGATGGAAACAACTTGCAGCCCACAGATGAAGTTCTGGAACCTGCTTTTGTAGTCCTTCAACAAAACCTTTGAACCTTGACTTTTGTGTTCTGTTGAAAAAGGGAAAAGCCTCTTAGCGAAATGTAACTATTGTTCAAAACGACAGAAAATGGGTTGAAAAACATACTTTTACATCCCAAGAAATCACACAGGGGCCTAAATTATTGACAGGAAAAACATGTGACGATTTCCGAGTTGGTTCAGTTTTGGCCTAGAAACGAAAGGTGAACGGTGGTGCAAGCCGGAAGTTCACAATAATCTGTCACAAAAGTTGCTGCGACTGTGCATGTCTTAAAAAATGGTTGACGTCATCTGAAGGCGCTACATATACATGTTTTATTTGTTTGTGTGATGTTTTATAGCTATTCAGTAATTCTGCAACCACTGAAGCTATTATTATCGCAAAGCAAACTCCACTGTAGTCAAGTGTCACGTACAGATGAAATATGTGTGCTGGAGACACTCTGAACTACTATCTTCGATTCTCACTATGCTGGTTACAAGCCTAAGCTTTTAAACTGCCTGTCTCCCACCCCCCACCCCCGCCTTAAAAAGCCTGTGCTCACGCGTTGTACACGACTTAATGAAAGACGTACCAAAACTAAGCAGAAATTTGTTAGTTGTAAAACCTTACGTGCAAGGCCCAGCCTCATCTGCAATAATGTACAATGACCCTCCTACAGCCATCTTTGACATGTCTTTTATCTTTTTTCCCATGCCTTTCTCTTCGAGATCGATGTCTTTCAACATGACACGGCCGCTCGCAGTCGATGCTGCGGTTTCCCTCGAGTCTCTGGACAGCTCAGTGAACATCATGACAGACGCTGCTTGACTCCCTTCCCAGGTGGACACCACGAGGACGTCGTGACCGTCAGCCAGCCACCGTCGACCTGCCAACACCAGTGTCCTGGTCTTGCCACTGGCTGGCGGCCCCGTCAGGAAAACCAGGGGATTGTCTGCGTTCAGCACATCAAGCTGTTCCTGCTGAAGTACGGGACTGTTGAACAGGTCTCCCGTCAGGTTCACTGAGTCTGAGAGAGTCACGGGTGGAAGAAGTGTCTTGTGTCCACCAGGAATGTTAAAACCCCACCTGGTGGCCGGCCCGCAAAACCTAAAACGTTCACAAATAACGATCCTGTTACTATGTTGTTAGAATTATTAAACATATAGTAGAGAAGGTGACGATAACGTAGTTATTTAAAATATGTTACATCTGTTTTGCTTATTGAAATAATTCGTGCTTTCGTCATATAAAAATGTGTTAATCACGATATAATATGCATACAGTAATTTTAAAGAAGTGTTCAAGATAGAACACTTAAACACAAAACACAAAAAAGAGGAAGTCGACGTTTGAGGGCATGTCCCTTCTTAATGACGATACAAACAGATAAACAAATAACAACAACAAACCAAAAACAAATCACTGAGCTTACTGAGACCCTGGTCATGCGCGGTGGACGGACAGGAGGAACGTGTGGGGAAGAGGGGCAGTGCGTGAAAAAAAGAGCGTGAAGGGGCCTACAGTCAACCCCCACACCTCTTTTCCCTAACCTTCTCCCCCTCCCCTTTCACCAACCCCGATAGGACACGCCTTTCTATTGGCAGTAGTCTCCTCCCCACTGATTGGTTGTCTAACACACTTTTTTCCACGCTCTGCCCTTCTTCCTCACACTTTCCACTTGTCCATCGACCGTGCATGACCAGAGTCTCTGTCAGCCAAGAAACTTTTATCTGTTATCTGTTTGTGTCGTCCTGAAGAAGGGGCCATACCCCGAAACGTTGACTTCCTGTCTGTGTCTCGCTTGGCCAAGTTCTCTGTGTGTTACCTTAATTACCCCAAGCAGCAATCACCTGTTTATTTTCTCTTTACTGAAAAAGAACTCAATTTACATTGATCTAGTACGCTTAAATGTAAAATGTGTTCTGGTCTTTGTTCTCGGAAGTGTTCAAATGGCCGGGAAATGTATAAATAGTGTCCTGGTAATGTTCCAGATGTGTTCCAGCAGCACTTGTCAGTCAAGTAAGCGCATGCTATGAACACGTAAAACACATATCGCGCACATCTGACATACTATTTACAGACGCAGCGCATATTTTGCACCCGCTTTAGAGGTTTTTTTTACATGTAATTGGTGTTAAAATATTTAGAGTGTCAGCCATGAAATAAAATTGACGTTCGAATTAAAACTAACAGTAAGAGGACGTAGCTGTTCCACAAAACCTGATGTATTTCACAGCTCACCTCGAGAGAACAGCCACAGTTTGATCGTCTTTCGATGGAGAAGAACGACGGTACAGCCAGTCCTTGAGCCCATCCCTTCCACTGGTGTCCTCCAGGGGCTCAGCACAAAGACATTATTTATGAAGATCGGAAGTTTCCGAAATCCCAAGACACGTGCTTAGAGTCTGGAAATACCAGAAGGGATCAGAATAGCGAACATGCTTCGTAAAAACTAAATGTACAGGGAATTCCATGTCAGATGACAGAAGATATCCGAAAGGCGATAGCTTCTTTTTCGAAATGTAAAAAGTAAAATTAGACGCACAAGTCAGATGTATGAAAGGTATTCTCTACAAATATTCATAAGAAGAAATTTTTCGTTTTTGACGAAGAAAATTGTTTAGAAAACCTCACATTTCACAGTCAAGGTGGTGGGATTGTACGATGTTTTTGTGAGGACTATGAGTGAGAAAACCATGGAAAGCTGAATAAATAAAACAAACTCACAAGAATAGATTTAATCCAGAATTTCTATTTCACCTCACCTCTGCTAGATCTTTGTGTTGATCCAGTATTATTTTGAGATGACCTTGAGAAAGATTTGCTAAGAACAACATCTTGCGCACAGGAATAATGGTCTTCAGGTCAGACATCAGATATTTTAACATGCGCTCTACGCTGTCCAGTTGTCTGCAGGCCTTTTGCAGTTCCTCAACTAGAGTCACGTCATCTGTCTCAGAAGCCCCTTGCGTTGGGTCGTCTCCACAAGTCTTGACCACACCCACCAGCACCCCGAGATGTGGATGAACGATGAGGACGTCAAAGTTTCCGTACTGTCCATCCTGTTCTCTCAAGGCAGCGGGTAGAGGCAGTTTGTGGTCAGCAAACTTTTCTTTAACTGCAGCCAGGTAATTGTCGTAGCTGAACTGAGATATGACAAACATTCCTTTTACGTGATTTGCCACAAGATGAAGACTGGCGAGAACACGATACATCGCCATGTGATATTTCACGATTGTTCCTTGAGGTGGTTGTGTAAAGTAAACGTGTTCTCCTCCAACGTTAACAGTTCTGTACATGTTGGTGTTTAAGTAGAGGGACGGCACAGAATAGGATTTGGTATTACAGTCCGGATACATTTTACTGAACTCGTTCCTAAGGAAGATCAATAGGTCCTCAGTAATCTTGTCTCTCTGTGCAAGCTCCAAAGTCTGAAAAAGAGAATTAACGAAAACTGTGTTTTGAACAATGCACCACAAGCTGTTGGTATTTCAAACAAATCATCACAGACAGAACTAAAAGAATTTGTCACAAGGACACTAATCGATACGCTACAACGTACTGTAGACAGCATCTATGTAGCAATACACAAAAGTAAATGCAATATATATCTGTCCTACAGCTTTACACAGTACATAATATAGACGTTTTTTTCCTGTCATAAATTTTCTCCGGTAGACCGTGTACAAAAAACAAAAACAAAAAACAAAAACAAAACAAAAAAAACAAAAAAACCCTAGTGCTTGTAGTGCAAAGTCCCGTGAAATTCGCTGCCTGGGGTCTACGCTGAACGTGGTTGGTGCCTTTAGACCTGCGGGATGTAAGCACCAGTACACACGTGTGAAAAGGAAATGGCAGACTGGGCTTAAAGTGGACTCAGCAACGAAAGCCGAACTGTGACGGGGTGAGAGGGGGGGGGGGAACATGGCGAAAAGTGTCTGAGAGGAGGGGAGGTAAATGGAAAAGGGACCGGAGCATCTAGAGAGAACTCTCAAAGGCCAGCCTTATAAATAGATATCACGCAGCTCTACAGAGAACGTTATGTTTGGTGGAAACGGGATGTGAGGTCATGACCTGCTAAATCTGTGACACGCTTGCATGAAATCAGTGTAACTGTCCACCCCGACAGGGGCTGAGTTTTCAGAATGCACGAGAGAGAGAGAGAGAGAGAACTTTCAGGTAAACTAAGTCACAATGAATCCTGCACTCTATAATAATAGTCAAACACGTTCCCGATGGGGATACCAGCACAAGTCCTTATCTAACTGCAGTTGAAGATAAAAATACGTTTGGAATACTCCAAAAACATTTATCCACATAAATGTTTTATACACGCAGAGATCAAATGAATATGAAAATCGTAGTAAATGCCGACTGATATGACGTTGTTATAGAAACTGACTATTTCTTACCTTTTGCATCATTGGCTGCTCCTCATCTGGTTTCGGTGTTGTGCTGTGCGGAAAGGTAAACAAAACAAGACAGTCAACAAAAACAGCTCCTTCACACGATCCGACATGACATCTCGTATCCCAGGCGCTTAGGTATGCGCAAATAGGCAAATCACAGCTCCGTACAAAATAAGTTCTCACCTCGCACTGTGTCTACAAACAAAGAAGACGATAATCATTGTAAGAGGGATACACATGACGATGACAGCTGCAGCAGTCACAGCTATAAAACGAACACTGACAGCGGGTGGTGCTGAAACAAAACCACAAATATATCATCAAGGTTATTTTTCCTCTCTCTCTCTCTTATTTCTTTTCTCTCACCTTCTTCTCTCCCAGACTGACACCCCCTTACCCACGCTTCTCTCTCCACCCCGCCCCCTCTGCACCCCAGCCCTTCCCTACCCTTTCCTACCCACCTGGCGATTGGCTGCCCCTCTTTTTAACCATTCTTACGCACTGTCCCTTAGTCATTTTCCTGCTGTCCAGCCTATGCGCCACATCTACTGAAGCTAAGTCTTTTTCTTCTGGTTTCGTTGTCGCTTTTTCGTCGTTTTTGTGTCGTCCTGACGGAGGGGTAGTGCCCCGAAACATGTAGATTGTCTTTGTCTTTGTCATGTCTTAGCTTGGTCCAGTTCCCTTGTTTTAAAGTTAAGAAAAGTTATTTTTCCTGTTTGAGATTTGAGGCGATGTATGAAACTAACAAGGACAAATTTACAAGTTACCGAGGAATGTCTCAGAAAAGATGAAGTGTATTATCTAAATCAGAAGCTGTTTTATTCAGTTGTTTGACATTTGAGTCTGGGGCCATCGGTTTGGATGCGTACCTGTAAACTAGCGAGGAATTTTAGTTTGAGAAAAGATTAAATGATTTTATCAAAAAAGATGTTATTTTAGTTATTTGTTTGACCATTTGTTTGACATGTATAAGTGTAAACCCGTGTTATAGCAAAGCGTGTCTTACATGTAGTGGTCTGCAGGTAGAATTCACACGACTGAGCATTTTCAAACTCAGAACTTTGCAGACGACAAGTGTAAGTTCCATTGTGCTGAGGTGTAGCCCTGGGCACGCTGACGACAAGACGACTTGTGACACTGTTGTTGAACTCGTACCCCGGTGCTGTGGTACACAACAACTGGTTGTCTGCCCATGTGCAGTTCAAGATTCCAGCAGCTAATGAATCAGACGAAGACCAGTTTAATAGGTATTGTCCCTGGTGGGCATGTTTCCAGGGTTTGTAACCGTAGTGGCTGAAAGTTGTGACAATCTATCACTACTTTTCTGCCAATGGTAGAGGTATAAAGCATCCCATCCTTATCTAGCGCTGAGTTTCTCAGTACCTCCCTCTCACACCATTAAGTAAGAAATGGCCAGAGTCTTTGGAGAAAGTCAAATAAGAATCCCCACAGATGACAGTTCTATGAGGTGCAATATTACCTTCTTTGCCCTGACCACTCAGATGCACGACCTTGAAGTCTTTTCTAGTCTCATTGAGGTCAACACTAAAGACGCATGTAAGTGCTGTGGGCTCCACCTCCCTGACACTCGGCATGTCACAAGATGAGGTTTTATCTGCAGCACAGTGACACGGACAGACCGACTATGTTCTTTCAGTATTAGTTACTATGAATCAATACAATGAATTTAAAAACAAACATCTGTCATTGATTATCTGCCCAAGACGACTGCTTTCATCATGGAATATGTTGTATGAAGTTCCCACACTTAACGCTTACCCCTCTCCAGTCTGAAGGAGCAATTCTCAACACGAACTGATGTAGCGTCTTTAACATGACAGCTGTAGTTCCCTTCATGGCCAGCCCAGGCGCTGGGGATTTTGAGAGTGAGATGATTTGTGACCCTGTTGTCGAACTTGTAACCTCGGACCGTGTTACACTCTAGACTGGCTTCATTCCATCGACAATTTAACACTTGATCTGTGAAATCAATAGTTAGGTACGTTTTCTGTATTATGAAAATCATGAAAGCGCCCATACAAATGAAATTACGCATCAAATAACCATTAAAGCAAACGAATAAAAAACCCCGAAAAAATAAATAATCCAAGAAATATAAGTTTGCACAAAACGAAGTAAAAGAGAAATCATATGCTTTATAAAACCAGAAAAATGTATTTTATAGGAGGTTCTTAAAACAATGGTCTTTATATATATATATATCCACAGTATATGCACACACGCACGTACGCGAGCGTGCATGCACACACACACACACAAGCACGCACGAGCACACATTCTCACACGCACGCACGCACGCACGCACGAACACACATAAACACACGCACCCACGCCCGTACGCGGACACACACACACACACACATGTATATGCACACAGTCGTCCCTGGTCAAGCATCAGCCAGGTAAAAAAAATCATATCGCCAAGGTCTGGACAAATACAGTGAGCGGATCACTGAATGTGAAAGAGTAGATTTACGAAAATGTAGTGAGTACACTCGCCTTACGAACATCGGTCGCTCGATAGTTTAGTAACATAAAGAACTGATAGTGTGATAGAAAATCCTCGCACGAAAATCTACAACAATGTATTGTCCACCATACCTGTAACACCACTGCTAGAACAATGATCGACAGCAAAGTCTGCTCTGGTCTTGGTCAGGTCCTCCGGAAAGTAACAGGTCAAAGAAGCTTCTGTCTCTTCCTTAACAGACGGGATTTCACACACAGTCCTCCCCTCTGAAACACAGAGGTTTGTAAGTCTCTTCAGTCGAGGAAATATTTTTGCATCTTGTTTTTCTCCTCTTACGCCTTGCTCAGTAGGCAAGAGAACTGAGAACTGAGAACTTTTATTTTACATTAGAAAACACCTCATGCTCAGAAGTCAAAAAGAAAAATGTTTTGGTAAACAAGGAAACGATACAATTTCATTTATGATCTGACCTAAACAAACTTTCAGGTCCCAGGTGCCAAAAGATTGAGGACCATGACTAGCAACCCGACAATCGTCTGTGTTATTCTGGTTTGTTGAAACTCCGAGGATCACCAGAAAAATTCCCCCAGACACAGTTTTGTGGCACATGTATTCTGACGCGACGGAGCAGTTTAACTTTCCCAACAACCACTACAACTCCAGTATGGCCTCTTGAAGATCACGGGTACCCAAAGGTTTGGCTATAGCCACACTAGTCTACTTAAGCTCTTACCTAGTTGGAGATTTAGATTGCAGGTGGTGATGGTTTCAGGAGCCATGTTCGCAAACTGACAAGCATATGTGCCCAAGAGTTGTGCTGAAACTCGTGGAATTTCCAGGACCAGCTCGTTTGAGATCGTTTTGTTGTAACTGTAATGAGGCTGAATGAGGCAGTGTAGATTTCCTTGCAACCACCAGCAGTCAAGCACTGGATCTTAAAGAACCAGACACACAAATACTTGAAAGCAATAGAATCGTTTGGATCGATCCGCGGCAGATTTAGACCCAGAAAGATCATTATGACACCCAGAGTGTCTATAACACTGTGACGACATGAATGAATGAATGAATGAATGAATGAATGAATGAATGAATGAATGAATGAATGAATGAATGAATGAATGAATGAATGAATGAATGAATGAATGAATGAAATACACATATGCAAACCTGGATTTCCTGCACTATGATAAAGGTTGACAGTGAAGTCTCTTCTTGTGCGACTGACATCTTCAGGAAATTGGCACTTCAGGAAAGCCTTTTCCATTGGTTCCACAATACTAATGAAGCACGCTGTTTTACCATCTGTGTAATCTCAGGACAAAATGCACGAAGTATGGAATTCTGTATGTGGAATTTTAATTACCAGTAATGTCATTATTTTTTTATTGCGACTCTTGCTATGGAAGCGACCGGAGCATAAAACAATAAAAACTTAGTATTTGTTGTCAGCAGAGGTTTGCACAACATGCAGTTAAAAAAGGACACAACTCTTGAGTTTTCTAGTGTTCGACACGCAAATGTCAAACAATGTAATGTCTTTCCCGTTTGTCCACTATCCACTTAACAATTATTAACTAGTTTTTTCTAATCTTTTACTTATCTCAGTCAAGTTAATCATATGTTTAGTGCAGTTAGACAAGCTCGTTGAAAGAAAGTTTAAAATTAGGACTCGAGAATAGGGCAAAAGTCCTTCTGTACAGTTTGTTATATTTTACGACTTTTCTTGAAAATATTCGACAGATGAGGAGTATTAATAAATATGTCAAACATACTGACCTTGTGCCAGTGCTGGTGTAGGTGGGTAAATGTAAGTACTTGTCAGAAACACAATTAAAGTGACACGAAGAAATGGTGCCATACCCCATGAAGTCATTGTACTTGATGCTAACCTGAAATAACAACCAGAGGCCTCATTCAAGTTGACCTTAGCCAGGTCCTTCAATCCATTTACAGCGGGTCAGTTCTCTGCATATAAATTATCTTGACATGACACGTGAACTGGTTGTTTCGAATATAGTATTGAGGCCCCAGACCTAAGGAAGCTTCTAATCGGCTTGGTAGTTACAATAGAGGAGAGACGGCGAGTGAAACAAAACCAAGAGACAGGTGCGAAGTAAATTAGTATCGGTGTACGGGAAGGCCTCCCTGTAAACTGCACTCATGAACTCATTACGTAATTAGTGAGGCTTCGTTATTTGCATAGGTTTGGGTTTTGTTAACGTCCAGTCGCGAACGAGGTGCATAGTAGGAATGTGTTATGTACAGAACGAAACGAAACGAAACGAAACGAAACGGACGGACGGACGGACGGACGGACGAACGAACGAACGAACGAACGAACGAACGAACGAAAAAGTTTGTCTCTGGCCACATTACCTTTATAATGGTAAATGAGTATGACACATGTATTGAGCAATAATTGCATACATGGAGGCACATGATATGATGACTGTAAAAAACATTTACATCCAGGGAAGTTCTAGTGTGGGCGGTGGTCTGGCATTTTGATTGCATTCACTTCATTTCGGTGCTTAAAACTGTGGTAAAGATACCTGGCTAACTTGATGGAGTTACGAGGATCTTAAAATAGACGAGATAAGGTAGAATATGGTGCATGTAAGATATATTTGCACGGAAGATATCTCGATCTCAAGTTGTTTAAGTGATGGCAAGTAAAAAGGAAATGGAATTAATCGTCCACGCCTGTCTTGCATAAAGGGCAGTATAAGTACTGTGTTGGAACTATTTTGTACCTGTTTGTATGGGTTTAAAAGCTGAAATTCCCAATCGAAATCTAGTCAGAATACCTTTTAGCGCCCTATTTTTAATGCACTTTCCTTCTGTCCATCGACTGTGCATGGATAGTTGTCAGCTAAGTGATTTATATATATTTTGTATTATTTGTTATCTATTTGTGTCGTCCTGAAGAAGCGGTCATGAACCGAAACTTCGCCTTTCCCTTTCTTTCTGTGTCTCGCGTGGCCAAGTTCCCTTTGTTGTTAGTTTGCACTTTAGACAGGGTTCCAAAAGTAGCGAGGACTTCAAACTGCATACACAGTAAACCTTGGACTGCTTGAAATGTGCAATAGGCATTCTTGTTTACGGCAATCGATAAGTCGTCGTTTAAATTCACTCAAGAAACCATTCCCATTATCTGCACCTCGACTTTGCCACACAAATCCAGATCCATGTGTATAAAGCGTTCTGTGAACGTCCGAAGCCCAGCACACTTTGCCTCTGTTGTGGAGCTCTAGCAACATGCTGTACAACTTGTGTGGCAGTCTGTGTCAACCCTTGTCAGATGTAACCAGTATCGCACACATGACACAGCGGCATGTCGTTGGGAGTCTTAGGGCTAACGTTCAACAGTTTTTTCAATGTAAACAAATGTTTTTGTTCTATGGGAATGTGTCTCTTTAGGCCCCATATTTCGGAACCATAAAGGAACACTGGTTTAGTGTGACTGTCAAATAGTTTAAACAAAATGTTGGGAGAGCAATCTCCATGCTTTCAGAGAGTTTGAAAGAGTTGCACAACACCTATAGTTTGGCCCTTGTTTCCAAATCCTTATAGGCTTGGGAAAACGACAGATGTGTTGTAAGCCGAGATACTTGTGGGAATGGACAACCTTGATCACCTGACCGTCATATAGCCATTTTTTCATTTTTAGCTAACTGACCATCGTTTCTAAAAATCATGATGTTTGATTTTTGTAGATTACCCACAAGGTCCAGTTCTTTTGCACTTTGGTTAAGCACTTTTAGCTGTTTCTTGAAACCAACCCTGTGTCGGCCAACAGTACAATAATGTTGTCTGCAGAGCGATGCATTAGACGCGTCCTAAAGTAACAACTACTACAACGGCAACCACGTGACCCTCTCTATCTATTATTTATTCAGATTCGTAAGTGTAAGATGAACAAGAGAACCTAATGAAAAAACATTGTAAGACATCATAACTTACCAAGCGATCGCAGAAAATAAATTAGTTGCTCCACAAACTCTGTTAGACAAGAAAACTTTGAACTAAGACAAGTTACGGATAAAACAAACGGTTCTAGATATATTAATACGACTCATGGGAAATACACAACATAACTTTTTAAAACGACCAAGAACAGAAAACGAGTTAGAACTTCATTTCATTGTATAATTAGCAATGACCTAAAGACGGCAGCAATAGTGTATGTCAGTAGGTGTGTTTTATTTTTGACAGAAGAGATAATACTTGGTGCGCGTGTCCCATTCTTGTCTATTTCCCGATGGATTTCATAGGGCCATCTGTTCGTACCGACAATACAGAAGAACAAAAATAAAAACCAATTATTTTATATAGCTAGGTAGGGATCTACAACAAAAACATTTTGTAGTTTCAAGCAGCATAGGAAATATCCTTCAAATCTGAGGACTTTATAACATTTGTGGATAAAGGGAGACAACTATTGATTTTTGTCTTCGTAAGGAAAGTAAGAGACGAATTCTGATAACTTTACGACTTTTATTCCATCTCCATTCTTGATCACAAACGCTGTGGGAGTTGTTACTTCTGGAATATCCTACAACGTTCCTGTAAAATAGTTTGTAAACCTGTCTGAGATGTTGAAGATAAGCTGCACTTCATGCTTGTCAAGAAGCCTCTTGTAAATCACGCGACCCTTCTATGTGCTGAGCGTTTAAAAGAGAACGAGAGATGACGTCTGCTAGCTGACATTATTGAAACTTGAAAAAGTGCGTGGCGTGCCTGCCTGGGCTACGCTGCATGTACTTATATGACAACACGTCCTTTTTTACCCTCACTGTCTTGCAAAGATGAACAAACACATGAAATTATTCCAGAAGTTACTACGAAACAGTAGAAAATCGTGTGTTGAGGGTGAGAGGGAAGACAGGATGAGAGGGAAGACAGGACGAGAGCGAAGGCAGGGTGAGAGGGAAGACAGGGTGAGAGGGAAGACAGGGTAGTACAAGGAGAAAAGTGGACTGGACAGAATAGTGCGATGGGGAGAGTTCATCTAGCCATCGCACTATTCTGTCCAGTCCACTTTCCAAGAAGAAAATTGTTAAAACATTTTTTAAAAAATACCTATCTTCCTTTCATCCATCGTCCTAGTTTGCGGCGGGACGTAAAGCAAAAACCAACCAACCTCCCAACCATTCTAGGACCGGCCTGTCCGGCGTGTTCTCTTGCTGGGGTTAGACAGCCGCGGCAACGCATACACGCACTCTTCTCAGCTTCCAGTCACGCTGGGCAGAAGACATCCTATCTCTTGGGCTGTTCAACGCAGAAGTGGGGTGAAGAATGATCATACGTGGAGCCACACACGGGCGCCTGTCGTGTACCGTAATTTACAAGAGCTCTGATACCCCCTCCCCTGTGATTTACAACGGGTTCGTGGCAACGGTACATCATTTATTACTTAGGTGAGAGGGTTTCCAGGCTCAGTTCGTCAGCACTGCGCGTCACTCGTCGTGAGTAGGGCAGACAGAAACGATCAAGACGACAGCTTTATCTTCTGTACGGGGCTTTCCAGTCTCTCTCTCTCTTTCTGTCCATCCTTTTCTCCTTCTCTCTCGTCTCCTCTCTGTTTCTCTCGCTTCTTCCCTCCGCTGCAAGCAAGATGGCTTGAAGTCTAGAAGAAACTTTCAGTAAATCTACAAGGATGGGAATCGACAGTAGCAGACACCATGAAGCAAAATGGTGGCGTCTTGGCCAAACTGTCTGTGATCTGCTGGAAGCATGACACTGAAATACTCAAACTGTTCACCTTACACAAGTTAGGGAAAAGTCTTTTCGTTCATATGACCAGTGTATTGTGTCTACTGGTTTGTCAGGAACACCTTGTAACCGATACACATTTTTAAAAATTTAGTGAAATGGTGTGTGTGGAGGTGGGGGGGGTGGGGTTAACGGCATGTCAGGCACACCTTCGCCTGTCAAATTTGAAGACTGTTTCGGGTGTTTTTCACTTAGGCAGAGATGGAAGGAATAAAATTTACTGCAGTTTCAAAACTGCTGAATCACTGGAGACAAACTTTCTAGAAGTTTCTCCAAAACTAAAATATTACGGGATTTTTGACATAACGTGATCAGACTGTATATTAAGGCCAGCAGCCCATCGAAATTCGCTTGTTGACTTATTACACCTGGTACTAAACATCTAAAACTGGTTGACATAACTAGCCCGTGGTCAGCTATCAAAAGTGACTGAGCCTTATAGCAATAAACGCGAAGTAGAGTAGCGAAATCGAAGCAGGGATAGGATTCAAGTCCAGGAACTTGACCCAAAGTTAGCAGAATTGGAGTTCTGTTGGATGTACCTCCCGGAGTGGAAAACATTTCAGGTCGATGCTCTGGAAATTTCTCGTCGTATACGGATTCACGCCTCCTCTAGAGAATCTAGTTTCTGTGTACTAAAGTAAAGGGTGGAAATAGAACAGCAGTTGTGTTTGTTTTGGAGTGACTGGGTGTCTAAGAAATTTGCACACGAACACGCACCCACACATACATAACACGTGTTATTAAATTTAAATTAAAGAAAGGGTATTTCTGACATGCATAGACAGATATGTCTGACAGCTCAGTAAATTCAAGAGTGTATCTGAAGTCCCATCTGTATCTCCTCTTTTTTATGTTTTATTAAAATCTTACTTAAAGACGCCTGTGTACATGGATAATTGTATGTTTGTAGCAAGCTCTTGCGAGCCTCTTAAGATATGTTTGTAACGTTTTGTGGGGTGTGCTAGAATTCTAGGGAAGAAAACACGAGAAACAT
>SMGT01004204.1:0-19141 GCA_004794575.1 Lanistes nyassanus | reverse complement strand
AGGCGGGGAGAGCAACACGGAGGTCGGTCGTCTCTTTCAAAACCCCCAGTTCGCAACACTATTTGGTGTTAGATGTAGTCACTGTATGTACTGTACGTATCTACTCGGTTTCTTCCCCCATAACCTCCCCTGTGGCCTCTAGGTATCTTATAAAAAAACTTAGAAAAATCGATTTTCTAATAATAATAAAAAAAAAGCTAAATGGTGCTTGCGATTGCCCGGTTAACTCCTAAACAGTATCCCATTGTCTCGCGAGCACAGTTTAGAAGAAGTGTATTGTGTGGTGTAAGGGAAGGAAGTTGATACCAAAAAAAAAAAAAAAGATTCCGCTATAAGGACACACCAGTTACATCCCTTGCCCACGAACCACTTAGTTTAAAAATTTATAAAATGTCTCCGCAACACGGTTTGCGATACGACGGCCACAGCAGCAAATTTCTACTGCAGTGGCGCGCGCGGTAAGATCGCGTTGTGCTTTATTTAAGGGACAGTGCTTCCACCTCGCGATGATTTCGCACTATGAGGGGATGGGATCCTATTACTAAGCTACGCACTGACGATGGCCAGTGTGGACAGGCAATTTCATGTGTGGGTAGACAATGTGTCACTCCAGGAAATAATTATCTGCTACACCTGGATTCGAACAAGCAACCCTCCATCTGCTAGTCCGCAGCTTTACCAACTGAGCTAACTAGGCCCCTTAATGTGAAGGTATTTCTCCTAACAGTCAGAGTTTTGTAGCATAGAGTATGAAGGAAGCTGTCCATCTTCGTAGCTAGTATATAATCTTTGGTTACACTCGCAGGTTTTTTTTCCCTTGAAGGTGATATTTCTGTTGCTATGACGGACTATTTTCCCTAATGGCTTTTCTTAACAGACAAGATGCTCCCTCATTCGAGAAAACTGGCTGTGTGTACACAGCTGATGGATTATGGGAATTAGTTGAATTAGGAAACACGTGCATTCGTCTGGTTATGGACGGCTGACAACCTCTCTATCTCTTGCACGAGTTTGACGAGTTAACTGCCGTATACCCTGGTGGCTGTTGAA
Organism: Lanistes nyassanus; assembly: GCA_004794575.1. NCBI lineage: Eukaryota > Metazoa > Mollusca > Gastropoda > Architaenioglossa > Ampullariidae > Lanistes > Lanistes nyassanus. The sequence continues at coordinate 18,091 of SMGT01004204.1, read as the reverse complement.
ACATTTTTTTTCTTTTTAGTTTGTTTTTTGGGGGTGGGTGGGGAATGGTATGTCAAAATTCACCAACAACAATAAGAACGTGTCACCTTTGACAAACAACAAAAGTTACATTATATTAAATCATTAAAATTAATAATTACATATGCAGTCACTGCAAACATTTCTGAAATAAGAGTTCTTGTCATTGAAATTATATATATTTCCTTGGAAGTAAGTAAAGTCTATTTCTCGAAATCGGTATGACCCAGGTCATATTTCGGTTTCAAGGAAGATCATGTTTCCAACCATTGGTCACATTTCTATTCGTCGAATAACGTCAAATCCCGTTTAATTATCGCAACTAGCTTTAACCCCAGACCTTACATATATGTGATTTAGCTACGAGCTCACACGCAAAACCGCCCGTGTTCCAACGTGTTCCCGTGTTCCGTGTCTGCTTGGGAGGCGAGAGGACGGTGGTTTGCACCCCGGCCAGTCATACCTAAGACTTGAAAACTCTAGAAGCTGCTATACCAGACCCCTGGCACTATAGGGAACACTACTAGGGCTCGTTGGCCCGGTGTCAGTATAACGTGACTGGGTGGGACTGAAACCCGTGTTGCGACAGCAGTTTCAGTGTGGCAAAACGTAAACTTGTCTAAGCAACACCGTTCTAATATGTACCTTGTTTCTGACGGGACACTAAGGAATAAAACCCAACGAATTACGTGCAAAGCGATCTACCCATCCACACTATTTTCTTCATACTACCTCTTATCTCCTGCATCTACCACTTTAATCTCTCCTCCCATCAGGATAGATAACGCCAGTCTACGGACAAATCTTAGAGATGGCTGAACCCGTTTCTGACAGATTAATGAGCTCTGTTCAGAAACCGATTCGGAGTCTTGGTTGAGGAGACGATAACCGGATTTCTCGAAACAATCTGCGTATTCACAAGAGGAGGGGGCAGGTTTCGGGCAGGTTTCGGACAGGTTTCGGGCAGCCTTGTATGAACAACAATGGTAGAGATTATGGCCCTTTGTGGGAGTCTCGTTTGGGAATGGGACGGAGCTAACTCCCTTTAAAGTGCTCCTTAGATAATAAGAGGGACTTGGAGCACAGCTTTATTTCCAGGTGACACGGCTTGAAGTGTTGCTGCTTGTGAACATTACGGACGCAAGCGCAGTAACCCAGGAGCTATTCTTGCCAACGCTGGCTTTGTAATTATCTTAGGGGAAGCAAGCCATTCAAGGACCTAATTATTCTCACCTGGTTACATGTGCTGCTTTATTACTTGCGATTTACACTGCTCGACAAAGTCGGATGAAAGCAGTCCTTAAGAAATAATAGAACTTCGTGCATTGAAAAACTCGTCTCATTTCGACTTTCTTTCTCTCTCTCTCTAAAAAGCCCGCTCCTCCTCAAGACTTTAATGCACACAAGCGTCTGTAATAAATACTCTTTGCATATAATAAATAAACATGAACTATGTTTTGTCGTACACGGATGGACATGTTTCCTACTACTGCTTTCATTCGATTTAGATGACCCGTGTAAACCCCGCGTTAGCCACAGCTAAAATACTCGGATAGTATGTCACGGAAATGGGAGACCTTGAAAGTTGCATTGAGGTATGGGGGTGGAGGGATCTTCCTCGATCCCCTGCTAACAACTAGGCTTATATTTATTCTCTTCCCTACCTCCGCAAAACAAAACAAATCCAAAAAATGTGATGAAAGTGGACTGGGGTAGCGGGAGAAACGGGGTAGGGGACAAAAATAAAAATAAAAAGAGACCAATCATAAAGTGCATAGTAACTTCTGTCGTAACGTTTCACTTTATAATAAGGTCCAAAAACTCTCGATAAAGCCATACGCTTTCTCCACTGCCCGATCAGGTATAGCGGTGAAAGAGCCCCTTAGAGGAGTGTTGATGGCAATAGCTTTGGGACCAATGATGGTGTGAGACGCCAACTTTCATTCGATTTTCAGACACCACCTCCATGTGCATCGCCTCGTAGTTATATAAACGTCACCGTGCCCATGCCCAGCAAGGGCCATTACTACTTCTATTTTACCATCTCCCTGGTTCCCACCTCTATTCTTTTCGTCGTTCTTTCTTTTGTTATTCTCTTCTTTTTTCCTTTCTCATAAGCTTATTTCCCCTTCAGTCAGTAGAATTGCGAACCACATATACAAGCACACCTAAAACAGAAATAAAGACAAGCGTTCAACCCTATCTCTTTCTTCTCCCCGCTCCCTTAATCTCTCCCTCGATCCTACATTCTCTCCTTCTTTCTCTCTCTCTCTCTCTCAGTACGTTTCGGTAGCTACCAAGTGCAGAAATATCACTCGCTTTGGGACAGTGCCTGCTGACTTACAACCATATTAACAGTACAGAGGAGAGAAAATGAAAACAGGAAAGGCCCATAGCACGGCGAATTTACACAAACGGGGAGGTGCGCGCGCATTGTGTGCAAATACGCACAGCGCCTCTTTACGGCAGCTCTTTTTTAAATCCCAATGTTATGCCTAAAAAAAACTCTACCAGGCCTACAAACGTAATAAAGTACTACCACCGCCAGCAACAATGAAAAATAGGTAAGATAAATTTGGCAGTATTTCTGACTGTCCATTAAAAACCTTTACTTCGGCTGTCTGTTTACCACACCCCCCACCCCCAATCTCTCTCTCTCGCTTACAGGTTGAGGGTGGGGAGGTTTGATGGTAGCGGACGGGAAACTGAAAGCAGCAGGTGCAGTGCAGATGTGACAGGTTTGGCTGTCTTTAATCAGGAGGTCGTTCGTACAAAATCTGGAAAGGAACAGAGAAAATGCGCGGTGGCCTTCGAATAGCGGATTTCAACAAAAAAACATTCCTTGCTAGAAGATTGCTTCCGACATGTAGGCCTACCAATGCACTGAGGAAACGCGGTGAAGACGAGTTATCTCCCCTCTGCACTACTGGGCTAATCTTTGATCCTTGATCCCATTAATATTTGCAGTACAATACCGTTGGCGCCCTGTCAATTAGTTGCTTGACAATGACGCAGCGAGTTTTTTGAGTTCTGTCCTGCAGTTGGGCAAGGTGTTTAGGATTCTCATAACCTGCAGCAACAACGTAATTAGCGCTTAGTGGCACGAATGCTGCACAATTTCGAGGAATGTGAAGAACGCATAGCAACAAAGCTAGAGAAGTGAACTTTGATCTTTGACCCATCCTTCTCCCCCCCCCCCCCGCTGAAATTTAAAAAAAAAACTGGCTTAGATAGAACATTAGGACACCTTCATGCGCGCCGCCAGACCCCGGCCGTGCGCGAGCAGTTCGTCCAGGCGGGACAGCGGTGGGTTGGCGTGTCTGTAGATTCTCACACCGAGACGCAGCGAGAAGGGGAAGGGTCGTGTGAGGTCGGGTGGGGGCTCAGTTCTGCTTGCTACCGCTCGAGACGAGTTGGTCGGACCTCAGACTCCTCCCACCAACCCATCCACCCCGCCACGACATCCCCCCACCCTCTTTTCCTTCACGCCGTTGTTCTTTCTCAGCCGAGGGTTCACACCACTTCCTTCGATGGTCCATTCGCTCCAGACTCGCCGATAGCGGCACACACGTTTTAGGCTTCTGGTAGTCATGGTAACCACTCCTACCTCACCGCTGATGCTGGGTGAAAATATTGGGTCAACTCCAGACTGAAGTTCGAGGTCTCTTACAACAGAAGTCAAACCCTTGTTCTCAATCAGTAGCGGTAGCACGTGCCAGGAGCGGTCGGGATCGCAGGTTAAAAGGATGCGCTAGTTCCCTGGGAGACACACGTGCGGTGACGTAAAGTGCTCCACGTGCGCGTTGTCGTGTTGTGAAGCGCTCGGATTGATGAATGGCTCCTAGCGTCTGCCGACAAGTGCAACACTGTCTTCGAGGATATCCGTCACGTGCCTTCCTGGATTATCGCTTGCAGCTGCGATTGACGTAAGGTCACTACAAGCTGTTACATCCATCTTGAGGAACAAGCGTCAGTAGAGTCTCCTGTGGTCTTGAGAGAATGGACACCACAGTGTGCTACCTCTTCCGTCTTTTTCTGGTAAGGCACAAGGTTGGCTGGTTGGTTGTTTGGTTGGTTGGTTGGCTGGCTGGCTGGCTGGCTGGCTGGCTGGCTGGCTGGTTGGTTGGTTGGTTGGTTGGTTGGTTGGTTGGTTGGAGCACGTGCATCCAGATGTATCGATACATTGCTGTTCAATATGGAGACTCGATCATTCCGACCTTGAAGCTTTGCGCTCTTACACTCATTGCTCGTTCGCTCACTCATGCACACACCCCTCCCCCTACACACACTCACACATTCACGCAACACATGCACGAGGGCTCGCACGTACACATACACACATGTCCTCGCAAATAGAGAAAGAGAGAGAAGCCTTTACTCAATAGACAAATATAGATACACGCACATGACTGGATATACGCCCATGTCCTTGTAATCTTAACGTCATCCACCAGTGATTTAATTTATTCCGTTTTGTTGTTGGTGGTGTTGTTGTTGCTTTGTTGTACTGTTATTGGTAGGACCTTCTTCAGCAAAATTCGCGAGAATTTTTTTTTTGTGTGTGGGTGTCTTGGCTTGAGGCCCGTTTTAATCTGTGGAATATTGCCGCTGTGACACTGCCATGTGGTTGTCACAGAATGCTGTAGCACAGCAACGTAGCGCACATTGGACCCTGTGGTACTGGCCACAACATGCCACACGGCGCCGAGAGGCCGCTCGGAAGCTCAGCGCGGGTTCTAAACTGGCCAAGCTGCTCGCGTGCAGAAGCCAATGAAATTTGAGGACGGATAGAGGAAGGGTCACAGGTCAACAACGGCAACTTTAAGCAAGATGAACATCCATTAACTCAAGCATACTTTTTAAAATTTGTTTGCGGCGGTGTTTTACTATCTCCATAAGAGACTGAATAACTATTTTCCTTCAGTGGATTTTTTTTATTGCTTCGTGTCAGTAAGTACAGGACCGTTTCCATTAAACGAATACGGGGTGTCCTGTCTTAAACCTATACACAAGTTTTGTGGTTTGTATCCCCCGTGTTTGTGGCGAAGGCGGTGCGAGCTGGAGAGAAAACCCCCCGCGGCTGTCGTATACACGTACATGCACCGTGTGACATACGGCACCGAGAGGAGCTTCTGCGTCAGTAGCGACCGCTCATGGCTTTGCTGGCGTGGTTGGTTAGCTATTTAGAGGGACAGCGCTTCAACCTCGCAGTAATTTCGCACTTTTGGGGGGTGGGGTCCTATTACTAAGCTACGCCTTGAAAGAGCCACCAGACCGATGGTTGCAGTAAGATGGCTGTGTGGACAGGCAGTTTAATGTGCGGGGAGATGGCCGAATGGAGTTTGGACAATGTATAACTCTAGGAAATGATCCTTGCCCACAACAGGATTCGAACATGAAACCTTCTACCTGCTAGTCTGCAGCTCTACTAACTGTGCTATCCAGCTCCCCCCCCCCCTCCATACACACTTTGCTTGCCTCGTCTGTTAAGTCCCAGACCGATAAGTCATTGCTTCAATCCGACTGGTTGACCCAGTGTTTTATAAGGGCAGATAGAGTCAAGGTCAGCAACAACAACAACAACAACAACAGACTCTACCATCACCATTTCAGCCTCCGCAACCTGAGCACCCAACCCCCAAACACCACTTTCCCCTCTTCCCCTATAATAGTGCGAAATCGCCGACAGGTGGAGCCACGTTTCCCAAAACGAACTAAACTAATAAAGAACAAATGAGGACCGAGCGCTTTAAATTATGGAATGATCCTCTGGATCTGCCACGTTCCTTTCTATCGACCCTCTCTTTGCTACGTGTTTGGGTACGGTAAGCTCCCTTGGTCACATGCGTCTGCATACGGTTATGCTGAGTGCTGCCAGTACTTCTTGTTGGAGTTATTATTCGAACTAAAGTCAAGGAAAGGGGGTCACATCGCGTGTTGCTGTGAAACAGCCGAAACAGATACACATTGTAAAATATTCCTAATAATATTTATCGGGAAATACTTCAGAGATCGTGAAATAATGCAGCTATCTATTTGGGTTTGCTCGTGTGAAGAGTTTTTCTTTTGATGCCAAACAACTGAAGTTGTAATTAACTTTATTTATAAATGCGATATCTCGCATCGCCCCAGCCCACATTTCATTCCCTCGAATCCGTTTCTGGATCCGTCATGTGGTCTGACAGAATCGTCTGGTCTGCAGCCCAGGGCTTGGGTGTCGTCACCAAAGCCCGAGCACGATTCTCTCCCCTGCCCCTTTCATAGAACATGCACTTACGTCATACTCAGTGCACCTTACGAGGATGAGGGTTCAGCAATGCAAACCGTTCTGTCAGAACGCGTGCCTGGAAGCCCTTTTCCTGTGTTTTTTTTTTCTTAAAAAGAAACTGTGCTTGGTGACAGGCCAGTAGGGTGCTTAAAGATAAAAGAGAAAGGAGCTAATTAAGTATGGGCTAATGAACGAATGTATTTCATTAAAAGATTGGTCAAATCCACACACGGGTCGGTCCTTAAGGGTTTGTGGAGGCTCATATGATACTTAGAGCTTGTCAACAAAGAACTTTCTTCCATCGCACTCACTGAGCATGCACCAGGCTTGTGGTTCTAGCAGGCCGCACGTCCTTTGATGATCACCAAAAATGTAGTCAGGGATTAGCAGTGGCATGACACACAAGATGGCATCTTAACCGCCTCTCGCATTACACGGCTAATGAGGCATGTGAGGCACTCGCTCGGCAAGTTTACTTGTCAGCATTCGTTACCGCAGTCTATCACGCTCGTATTAAATTGGCTTACAGGTCAGTGGGCGTCCCAAGCGCGCAAATATTTGCATGAAATTGTCTTGTCAGTCTTCTCTGTCCCCTCATTAAAATGGAAGCCAGGTTTTTGCCCTCCTTTTTTGCCCGTGCACTTGGCGTCGATCGCTAGCCATCACGATCTGTTGCCCGCGGTTTATCACAACCACGACGACAAGCCTATTAAAATCTTCCTTGTTCTCTCTTTGACTGCGTGCTTTATTTACTATATACTCAGTGCTGTATTGAGACAGAAACGATGTTTTTCTAGTGTAACAGAACGCAGACACCGGTTTTCTACGACGTGCCATCTCTTTCTCTTCACCCCCGCCCTCTTGTTGACCAAAGCGGATTCTGACCCCATAGTGATATAGACTTCTACAGCCGGTCTGCGGCATTTTTCTGGTCTGACCCCCTTTAATTAGTTCTTCTACGTGCAGACCGACCTGGATGAATCCTCTATCTTTCCTGTGATCCTCTCGGAGATCTTTTCACCGTGTGTGTGTGTGTGTGTGTGTGTGTCCGTTCCCTAGTATCTCCTTTATAGGTAGGTAACTTTAAAGGGACAGTGCTACCATCTTTCGTTGAGTTTGTGCTATTTGGGGTGGGGTCCCATTACTAAGCAATGCACTAAAAGAACCACCAGACTGACAGCTGCAGTAAGATGGCCGGTGCGGACATGAATGAGGCCTTGCCGGAGGGAGTCTTGCACAACGTGTAACTCCAAGAAATGATCCTTGACCACTCGTGGATTCGAGCCACCAAGCTTTCACCAACTATTCCGCTAATTTCGCAGTCCTCCCTCTGGATTTCGTAGAGTAGGTGTGTGTCTTAATTTTTTTTACGAGTAATTATTTGTTTTTTTTAATCGAAGTGGTTGTTGTTGTTGTTGATTTGGGAGGGAAAGTGCGTCCACCTCGCGGTGATTTCGCACTGGGGGGGGGGGGGGGTGNNGGGAGGGAAGAGGGCCCTGGCTTGGTGCTCTGGACTGGTGGTGGCTATGTGGTAGCTTTCCTGGCCCGGCTGCCTGTGGCTTGAGTGGTGGAGCGCTTGCTGGTCGACCCTACTGTCGCCCTATTTCTATATTTTGTTTATCTCTACCTTGGTGTTCGCCTTTTACTTTTAGTGCTGTACAGTTTATGCTTGTCCTATAGTTTACTTGGTGTATTTTAATGATTACCCCTTTTTTATTTATTTATTTTATTATTAAATATATCTAACGTCTGGATGGGCGTTTACTACCTGCGCTCTCAGATCCATTATGTATTGTAATCGAAGTGGTTACCTGTCATACTCATAATATTGCTAGATTAACAGGGATAAAAAAAAACCAATTATGAAATGTAGTTGTGAAAGTATAGCCATGAGGGAGAGACATATCTTTGACCTCACGAAATCCACATGACGCAAATGCCATGGCAGTCGTGGGATCTGAGCAATTAAGTGATGCCGGAAAATTGAAATGGCAGTCGTAAGACTAAGCAAGAGTCACACACGTCAGAACCCGACACGGTAGCTGTTAGACTAAACGGCCCACGGCACCGCAGTCACGAAACTGCCATTACGGCTTTGTTTTTGCACGGACTTCGCGACAAAGTAGAGGTGCCTATCTTTATATATGGCTCCCCCAAACGGTTTAGCCATTAGCGTTCTTGTGCTTATAAGGCTAGCCACGGCTTTCTTTTAATTTAGAGGGGGGAGGGAGGTAGGGGGTGGAAAAAAGGCCGAGCCTGTCAAATGAGTATCTGCAATGAATTGTAGAAGATCTAAGGCGGTGACGGGCTGCACTCGCCCTAGGCACGTTTACCAACACGCATGAGCTGCAGGCCTCGCCATTGTTTAAAGAACCAGGCTGACATTCCTGGAGGCATCAAGGGCTATAATCTAAACCATTTACGTTGAGATCGTTTGATAATGGTGAAATGGGGAGATAACGGGGGAGACGGGGAAGAGATGAGAGACAGAGTTGGCAGGAGAGAGGGACGGAAGATGGTGGTGGTGGTTAGGGGGAGAGATATTGAAAATGGTACTTAACCCGGTACGTATTAGTAACGTGTTAGTAACGTCGCACGATCTAAACTTTTTGCCTGCTTCCAGAAACCGCCTGTCTCATATGGCCTGTCCGCATACAGTTTTCCGCTCATAACTGTGACTTTTTTCCTCAAACTAATAAAGATTCGATAAGCTGTAATTTGTCTAAGAGAGAGAGAGGGCTAGGACAATGTAACCAGCGGTACGTCATAATATCAGAAACATGAATGATAGTCACAGCAAAATGTCTTCACAGGTAGCCATGGCAACGCTAGTCTCAGGGTTTGAGATCGAGAGCGCCTGGGGTCAGTGGAGTGCCTGCAGCAGTACATGTGGAACAGGGATCAGTCATCGCGTTCAGATGAGTGGAACGGAACAGAGTCCCAACGACCTTGAAGCTGTTCAGTACAGAGTTTGCAACGAACAGGTAACAAATCCGTTTCTGATAGAAAAGTTTATTTGAAAATTTAAAAGGAGCATTTCGCTGGATTCCAATATCCTGATTGGAGGAAAAGAAAAGGTGACTGACTGACTGACTGACTGACTGACTGACTGACTGACTGACTGACTGACTGACTGACCGGTTGGTTGGTTGGTTGGTTGGTTGGTTGGTTGGTTGGTTGGTTGGTTGGTTGGTTGGTTGGTTGCGTGATGCCATATAAACGTTAAATTTGCCATGCGAGTTTTGCACTTCCCCGTTCGTTCGTTATCAGTGTCATTTGCAACCGTTTCTAGGATCTTAACTCCCTCCTGCATCGAAAGGCATTTTCCCAGAGCCTTTGAAGCTATCACAGTATTACAACCGACGACTTTTTCTCCGTACAGGTCTGCCCGACCCAGAGCTCAGACCTTAAGACAAAACTGTGCCAACAACACGCCAGTGAACAGTTCCCAGAGGCACGCCATCGCTGGAGGGCAGTTTACGAAACTGACAACGGAAGTCCTTGCACGCTGCTATGTAGTTCTGTCTCCGGCGATCAGCGGCAGGTGCTTCAGCTCGCAGACAAGGTCCCGGATGGAACATGGTGCAGGAGTGATGGGCAAGCGATCTGCGTTGGAAATCAGTGTTTGGTGAGTATCCACTAAGTGGAATGGAGCGTTCTCTCTCTCTCTCTCTCTTTAAAGGAGCTCTTTCGCCGCATGACAATTGAGCGCTTGTTGTTGCGACCTCCTCTCTGTCTGTGTGCGGAGGGGTGGGGGTTGGGTGTGTGTGTGTGTGTGTTTACGTATGTCTCAGTCTCTATCTCCCTGCACATTTTAAAAAATTCTACTCGATCATAAAACAATTATATAAGCTTTCTAAAATAAAGAAACTCGGTGTTATGACAGAACAAACTTGATCAAAGGCCTAAAATATACCCAAATGTTTTCCCCACCTTCTTAGACCCCTGGGTGTGACAACATTCTGGGCTCATCTAAAGTGTTCGACCACTGTGGAGTGTGTGGGGGCAACGGCACTTCCTGTTCTGACCCAATTCGGGGTCAGAAGTCAGAGTTCATTTGGCAGCTGGCATGGAGCCCGTGTTCTGTGTCATGTGGTGTAGGTAAACAGTTCTTCTCGTTTTGCCACACGCTTATTACGTTAAACAATTGCGAAATGCTTAATTATCGTACAACAAGCAGTCAATTTCCTTTGGTAAAGAGTGTATATAGTGGAAAGAATAGATATGGTATTATACGTTGATACAACACAGCCTGCATACTTTGCCATGCTTTGCAACATGTGTATCCATAAACACTGATTTTATTGTCAGAAATAACCAAGCTGATTATGTTTTCGTTGAAATACGTGTTTATTGTTCCTACTGCAACCAGTTAACCGTAACTTTTTTGGGAGAGGCGGGCGGAGCCATTTAGAGCGTTGGTTGATTTTCTGATAATGTTTTACCAGTTTGTCTGGTAACTTGAAAGTCACGATGTATAACCTGATATACTGAAAAAGAAGTTTTGTCCAAACTTGGGTAAAACAGCTTATGGAGTGTGGAGTGACGTATTCTGTGTAAAGCGTTTTCATTGATGGTGGGAATTTTGGGGGTTCATTCCAGGACTCAGAATACAGCAGACAAGGTGCGTGAAGGTTGATACCCGCCAAACAGTTAGTGAAGAGCACTGCCAGAGCCTCGACAAACCTGATGTGACTTCCACAAAGTGCTTTCGAGAGCAGTGTATGACAGGTACCATTGTTTTCCCATGCTGGCTAGAGCGGGTAGCGTACAGGTGTCTGTGTATTTTGTTACGTTTTGCGTCCGATAGGACTAATTATTTCAACTGACTTTCAAATAATCTTGTTTTATGCTTGCTGTTAAACCTCTTTAAGCCTGTTTCTGGGAACGTCAAGCTAGGCTGTCCTAGAGGTCTAGTTTTTACTTCCTAGTCCAGCTAAGGTTTGTTTTGGTTGCTAGATTATTAGGTGGACGGTGTTGGTTGAGACAAATAACGTGCTGACACACTTTACTAAGACAGACTTCAGTCTCAACCAGTCACATTATACTGACACCAGCCCAACCAGCCAGGCATCTGGTTTGGGGGTTGGGGGGGGCTACTAGATTGCGAGTTCTTAAGTTTTAATTATGGCTCGCCTGGAATACGAACCAATGACCTAGCGGACAACTTAACCGTTAGACCACTGGCCGAGGCGGTCTAGCGCAGCTAAAGTTTAAGCTATTAAAAAGACGGGTGATTGGAAACTGCAAAGGTGAATGTGGTGTTACGAAAGATGTTGATTTGACTCACCTGCTCTGAGAATAGATTTCATATGAGGGCCAGTGGCTATCGATTTTCCCCGGATGTGACGGTGTATGTTTGTGTCTGTATCGTTTCTGATCGTTAAGTATTGGACGGGTACGTCTGCATGCTCGCAACAGTGGTGGCACTGTCGAAGGCCGGACAGTAGAGATGAGAATGGAGACATGGCCTTTGGATGGCTGAAAGCATCTTTTTAACTCTTATTTATCGTCTGCCTCATGCCCATCTGTGTTTCCATTATCACTTTAATTACTTTTGTCTGCCCCACACTGTATTGCAAATAGGGACTGAATGCTCTCTGTGTATGCGAATTACTGTATACAAAGGGGACGACATTGTGACATTTACATAAGAATCAACTTAATACTTCCACTTTGAGCTAAGTTGGACAGTGAGAGATTTGTTTATGTTGGATCTCCACTGCAGTGTTCTCCCCCTCAACCCCCCCCCCCCGCTCCGTTTTCACTGGATGGTACGTGGCTGTCTATCCTTTATTTCAAAGCCGAATCGGTCCTCTGAGCAAAGGTCACAATTTGGCATCACGTATCACGCATCTCCACTTTAAATGAACATCAGAACAACACCTAACCCTGTCCCCAACCCTAATAAACGATGCTCCTTCCTCGCTAAACAAACACTGACAAACAACGATAATAAAGAACGTATAAAAACTCTCACTATAAATATACTTAAATGGGAGTTTTTAAACGTAGGACGCATGTCCAAAGACTTTTATTTATGTAAGACTAGATCGGTTCTGCCAGACTGTTTCTTTTATGCGGCCGTTTTGCCTGCATATAGAGTTTCTCACTAAGATATACGTGTTTCCAACCTTTCCACTGCTTCCCACCCCCACCCTAATAATCTCGGCAAAATCACTGCCAGGTGGAATCTCTTTCGCTTTACGATAACTAAGTGCGTGACCCCATGTTAGACCCCATGCAGGGAGCATGCAACTCAAGCTGCTAAGCAAGCAAACATACCCTATCACTACAACGCATACTTTCCAGAGCTACCTCCCGCAAAGCGCCCCTTATGCACCTGATCTTAACTGCAGCAATCTCCGTGTCCAGCTTGTCTCCAGTGGCGGATAAACTATACGTCGGTCTAAGTGGTGGTGGTGGGGGTGACGGGGAGGGGGTCGACGGTTATGATATATGTAGTTCCAGCACTTGTAACGGACAATTAGGGTTAGCAACTGACTTTCTTTCGCCAGTATTATTAATAATTAGGAATACTTGGCCAGGTCTCCTAGCTAGGTCCCAGCCTACTGTGCGAAGTAACCAACAAACTACTGACAATGACCTCAACCCTCCCCCCACTGCCCCCCCCAATCAAGGTTGGAGGAGAGGATGCTGAATCCCCCATACCCCCACCCCCAGCAAGCTTTGCATATCTGGTACTGTCTGTAATGTAAGTAGAAATTAACGAAATCTCTATAGGCAAATCACTATAAAATCTCCTGTATTCTTTCATGCGACTGTATGATTGCTGATGTCAGTATGTTATATCTCTTGTTTGTTTGTTTATTTGTTTGTTTGTTTGTTTCAGACGTGCAGTCAGATGGTAAGTATCTGCCAGACCTAAGAAAAGTCAAAAGTCATAACCTTGTGTCTGTATGTATGGTGCGCGTGTGTGTTTGCATGCAGTCATGCCCTGCGTGTGTGCGTGTTCAAATGCGGTAGTGTATAAAGACCGAATGTGAAATATCGACACACACAGAGGATCGGGTTACTGTCATTCTAAAATAGATTTTAACATATACAAACTATTGTTTTACAACCGGTTACTGTAATTCTAAAAATATTTGTTCTCATAATTATCATTCTTTTTCTATCATTTTTAAATAGATTTTGATCTACAAACATTAAATATGGTTACTGTCATTTTAAAAACTATAACTTGTTCTATAAATTTTAATCCATTATTATGTAAGATTACATGCAAATAACAGAAAATGCTTAACCATTATGTACCATAATTATTACCCGCCTTCCTGAAAGATGGTGGACATATAGTTGTGTTGCACATACAGATGATCTGATTCAGAAATGTGACAGAATAAATCAGCGCTAAAGGTTTGTTGAAGATTTACACACGATCTTTTAATTAATTTTTTCCTTAAAAACAGACTTCGTTTTAATTTGCTGTTTTCAGATCCAGTGTCACGATCAGATGTGGCTAGTACAGACATTACTGAAGATATCTTCAGAGGTGTCATGAACGATCAGATACCGGAAAGTCCCAGGTGAGCCGCATTCACTGCACAAAATTGTGAACGAAATGTACGTATAGGGTATATAGGGTATATAGGGGTGTTTCCTTTTAGGGCAGTGATTTGACAAGAAATACTTTAACTTCTAATTGAACAACCTGGCTTATTGTCGTTAGCATGAGATCAGTATTAGAGATTCTGTATTCTGTATTCAGAATCTCGACTAAACTATATGTTGCAATTCGGAGGGTAGGTTTGTGTCCTGCTCAGACTAGTTTACATGACGTGTGACAGCGATGAAGGCTTATATCGTCTTCACCTTGTGCCCATGCGACGATTTTTTTTTCACTCAAGCTGGATTTTAATACGCATATACAACTTTTAACCTGCCTATTCTGCAACAGATGAGAAAATCTCTTTCCTGCTGGATGCACTATCACGAATTGTGGCTTATATCATATTTCACCGCAAACACTGTATGAAAGATAGTTCTGCTTGCATTTAGCCAAAGTTTTTTTTATTATTTTTAGCCTATCGGTCAAATGTTGCAAATGCCTATTTACACCATCATAAATATATTTTTTAACCTAAAACAAAAAAGCTATCCAGGAGCATTTTTTTAATGGATGCGTTCCATCTGAGATCGAGCGAGCTGTTTTTGATTTTAATTTTCTATGCTTACATGACTACGATTTCTTTTACAATATCCTCTTGTAATATTTTGACAGATACCAAGCTGGAGAATGGAGCGCGTGTACTGTGACGTGCGGGGTTGGTGTCCGGACACGTGACGTCACGTGCAAAGTAACTAACTCTTCATCCCACCACTCGCTTCCTGACGGCAAATGCTTCGGTGAGCACACTTTTGATTCCCATTAAAGAGATGTTTCCATGTTCTTAGGAGTCGCGCCACACAGAGCTGCCAAATCAGTCCTTGACTAGACTTTATATTATGACAAGGGGACAAAACCCTCCTTGCTCGTGCAGCCTTTACAGGAACTGTTGGCTTGGTGGGCAGTTCTGCGCGTGCGCAACGTGAACGTGTGCTGTGTGATTCGAACCTAGATTCGTGCCACTTTTGCAAGGGCTGGAGTGGCAAAGCGTAGAAAACGATCTGAATCGCGTGTCCGCCACATAAAAATTTCTTCGCGAGAAGTGCTGCCTTGCGGGTGGTTTAAAAAACTCTGAGATCGCTCGCTATTCACAAAAAAAAAAAGGTATGTGAGAATACAACGTCAGATTTCTTTAAAAAAGTAAATGAGGTTGTTATGTGTATCTTTTGTCTCCTGCCCGACGAAGGAGGGTGTGCAGGGTCAGTTTATTCAGCACCCCGATGGGTACCTGAGCCAATTATATAAGGGTTAGGGAAGGTAATTCAGCGAGGGAGAGATGGACACAGCTCTCATCATGTTGGCACAGACAGAAAAGTAATCGTCTTCTACACCCTCCCCTCTAGTACGACCTAAAAGGTCACGGGTCATCCCTTACATATTGATGTGACATGTGTTGCATTCGTTTCTTCCATTAGTCCCCGTTGCTAAACGTCCTTTCAGGAGATCACCTGAAGTAGGATGCTGGAAAGAGTTATATTCCTTGATTGGTAGGAAACAGTGCGTTCGGGCAAGAGAAAAAATAGCAGACATGAATCAGTTATCTCATTGTGAATATTGGGACACTACTTCGCACAGTAGTTATGAAAATATATGAATGACAACATTCCAATACAAAAAAAACACAAAAACAAACGGCGATTCACGTAAAGTAAGCAACAGAAAAACATCTAGCAGATTGCGTGCTGACATGAAATACCACAAGGTCAGATTTAAAAAAAAAACAAGGCATTGTAAATGACATTTCTTTTGCCGACTGGCCAACGAAAGATTCGTACGAAATGTTTGGGGACAATAGCTCCCTATCGCTATAAGCTGCAAGGGGAGAGCACGGCTGCTTAGATTATATATCTAAGGGAGACAATAATTAAATTTAAATTTTAAACATAGAAAGAAATTTTCTCTATAAACTAGTATTTGTGAAAAAGTTTTATTTATAACTATAAATCAAATTGTACTTGCAATTGTTTTTTAAAGCCATTAGGAATATTTTGCAAATACTTCGTAAGCTTTTAGGAACAAAACTGTTACACTGACCAATAACAGAAAACGTTCTTTCAATTTTTCTTGCACAATGTATTGTTTTTCATTCGTCATCGTTCAAGGGTAATCGAACCCTTCAATTTTTGTCGTCCGTCTTAGGACTTTATTAGAGGTTTTTGAACTGGGGGACTTGAGTGTCCGAACGAACGGAGAACGCTGTTCCCGATTTCGCTAGCATGAGGTTCTAGAATCGGTTACCCATTCCACCTATCAGAGCTCCTAAGTTCTTGCGTTCACAATTTCAAATTAAATGTAAAGCAAGGAACTGTACCAAGCTGAAAAAGGGACAAAGACGAAGACAATCACCCACCTTGCGATTTGCTGCCCCTCTTTTTAACCCTTCTTACTCACTGTCCCTTGGTCATTCTCCTGCTTTGCAGCCAACGCGCCACATCTACTGCAGATAAGTCTTTTTCCTTTTCGTTTTGTCGCGTCGTCCTGATGAAGGGGTAGTGCCCCGAAACATGTAGATTGTCTTCGTCTGTGTCCCTTTTCTAGCTTGGTACAGTTCCCTTGTTTTACATTTAATTTGGGCTTATCCTCCAAGCGGCAATCACTTGTTTTTCTTTCACAATTTCAGTTTATATCGCGCCTTTTTAGTTTAATAACATTTCTTAGTCCACATGTTCTCTGAAGAAAGTTCTTTAAATTTAAAGGCCAATAATTTTTGGAACTGATAAATTGAAAACTGTGACAATTAACAATCTTTCGGACTAATATAAGATAATGTTAGATACTGACCCATTTAAGGACAATTTTAATTTATATTGTTACTGCCCAGTTATTACGCGCATTGCATTATTTACACAAACAACATTGTTTGACTGTACTTCTTAAGATATTGTTACGAAAGTTTCCTGTAACGGGATGTGGATGTCTGAGTGGTTAGAACGATGACCTCCGACCCCAGCTGTACTGTGTGTAGCGCCGGTTTGATACCTATCCGTGCGAAGCAGCGCTCTTCCCCCAATTTATACAGCGGGGTATCTGTTGGCTTGGAATGGCTACTTAAAAAATGTTATTTCGCTAGTTTATTACAGCCGCCTAAAATTTGTTGTTCACTACATTTTTTCTGGTGTTTTTTTTTAAAGTAGCAACATCTCACCACTCTAAAGAAAATACTGCATTACTTTCTTTCGCTACAACCCAAGTGTCCTTATTCGCAATTTGCACAATTTACATTTTGCTATTTTGTATGCTTGTTTAATTTTCCCAGCAAGGATAGACATCTCTCTCTCTCTCTCTCTCTCTCTCTCTCTCTCTCTCTGTCTTTCTCACAATCTTTAGGAAAACAGGTACTTTGCCATTTTCAAAGAAATTTACTTTTTATTTGTAAAGTACAACTTCAACAGTAGTATGACATTTTTCAAAGAGAGTTGTACATTTCAAAGAGGTTTTGACTGTTCTTTACAAAAAAATGGGGAATGAAGCACTCATTCTCGTTGTCAACATGTAGACACCGTTTCACAGAGTAGCTATGAAAATAGGTTTCATGAATGGCAGCAATCCGTTTGTGATCGAATTCTGCTATCCAAACAAAAGGAAAAAAAGCGGAGAGGAGTGCGCATAAAAAGATGAAAAGCAAATTTAGAAAATATAATGTTGCTGCGGGAAAATCACAACGTCAGATTGTTTTTAAAATAAGTTATTGTAGTCGATTTTTGCCCGCTAACACATAACGGATAGTACAGTATTCAAAAACAGTCCATTTTCAAGTTCAGCAAGGGGGGAGCACCGCTGCTCTTCTACAAGAATTTAAGGGAAGCAATATTAATCTTAATGTTTTAATTTTAAATATAAAATGTTGTGTTAGAAACAAAAGTTTTGAATACTTTACTTTAAATTATTTTTTGATTTCTTAAGTGCAATAAAAAAAACCTTAGAGAGATTACGCATACTTTAAAATTCTTTTAAAGATTTTTGGAAAGTAATTAGATACCGGCACATTTAAGAAATTTTTGTTTTGTATTTTGACTTGCCCAAACATTGTTTGCACATGGTGGTGGTTGGTGAACTCGAAAGAGCATTAAAGTCCAAAAAACAAAGCTCAGCTCTAGGCCCTGACATGATTACATAGGAAATGCTCCAAAAAAGCCATTCCAGCACAAAATACCTAATGCTAAAGCTATTTAACG
>SMGT01004203.1:9404-28573 GCA_004794575.1 Lanistes nyassanus | reverse complement strand
AATAACTTTTATACTAATTTAATAATTTTGATTTTTAATGTGCACACACACGCACTCGCGCGCGCGCGCGCGCCGCACACACGCACCCACACAGAGAGAGTCTCCTAAGCCACATATATCGCCTGTCAGTCTACTTAAAAGAAAAAGAAAAAATGTGAAATCGTTGTTATAAGTATTGAAAAACCTTTTTTTTCCTAACAAAAGGTGTGACATCTATTTCACGGTTGAATATTTTTGACTGACGTGCTTTCAAGCATCTGATGCTGATCTGATCACTGCTGCTTTCATCTGATCTGATCACTGCTGCTTTCATCTGATCTGATCACTGCTGCTTTCATCTGATCTGATTACTGCTGCTTTCATCTGATTTGATCACTGCTGCTTTCAAGATTTAAGTTCTATTCAAAAAGAAGTAATCATCAAAGAGTTATTTTGCCTGACATTTACAGAGCAGTTAAAATTCGATATAGCTTGATGAAAATAAATATCACGCGCTTTGAAGACTTGTAAGATGCTCCTACATGCTACTCTGATGACAAACGAAACATTAAGATTCATGACGTCATCAGGGCCCCACGTCAGACGACAGGTGTAGACGACGGAATTATTCTCTCGCTGTACATTTGGAAGGAACAATGTTCGGCTGTTCAGACCATCCCATACAACTGTTGCAGCTGGATTTCCAATTAATGAAGACTGACAGGTGCACGTGATGTCTGATCCCTCAGGAACTATTTCTGTACAGTTATGCTCGGGCTGTCCTGGAACTACTGGATGATACACATAAAAACATTAAAACATGATGATTACCGAAATATCTGTTTCAAATCAAATTTTGTAACATATTAAATATGCTTTGTGTATGAAATGGCTTCTTTAGATCCACATATGAATGCTAATGATGAAAGCTAGAGACATTTCAAATAGTTATTAAAAATATACACATGGACAGTATGCTATTAATTTAATATTGGAGTTTGACTATGCTGGATCATATCAACTTCTACTTTTGCTTCATAAAAATTGAAACTACATCAAAACTTGCTTCAAAAATATTCAGACATCATCTTCTTTAATTCCAAGCATAAATCTGACATATATTGTTTGCAGTTATGTTTAAATGCTAATTAAGTAAAGAAATGGAAATACAAATGTACATGCTCGTGAACAACTTTGTATTAAATATAAAACCACTGCCTCCTAAACATATTCAAAAGTGTAAAACCCACAAATAACATCTTACTTATTCTGATGTTCATTGGAAACACAAACAGTGGACCTGTTGATGTACTGACGCTGTATCTATAATTTCCCGTTTTGATGGGTATTGACTGATTATAATGGCAGCTCCCATTCGCGTACTCTTTCTTGTTTGAGTAGTACTTTTTGAGTCCTTGAATTTCAGTTAAGAACTGTATGACACACAAACGATGAATAAACTATACAGTAAACAGTCAGTGTGTGTGTGTGTGTGTGTGAGGGGAGGAGAGAGGAAGGGTTGTATCAAACGGGATAATTACACGTTTCTCTCGTTGTCGGCCTCTATATCAAACGGGATAATTACACGTTTCTCTCGTTGTGGGCCGCTGTATCAAACTGGATAATTACACGTTTCTCTCGTTGTCGGCGTCTGTATCAAACGGGATAATTACACGTTTCTCTCGTTGTCGGCCGCTGTATCAAACTGGATAATTACACGTTTCTCTAGTTGTCGGCCTCTGTATCCAACGGGATAATTACACGTTTCTCTCGTTGGCCGCTGTATCAAACTGGATAATTACACGTTTCTCTCGTGTCGGACTCTGTATCAAACTTGATAATTACATGTTTCTCTCGTATCCTACTCGGCCCCACAAAAGGTCTAGTGCCTGACTGTGTTACCAGCCCCCCCCCCTCCGCCAAGCTCTGTGTCAGTAGGAAAGTCTTCAAAGATCAAAGAAAGTAACTTCAGGGCTGGGGTGGTAATTTGGAGCTAATCAGCCTTACGTACAAGCCAGGGCGTTGCCCTTGTTGTTCCCTCTTACAGGGTTTGTTACGACAAAAATGTGACCTCCCTCTCCCAGAGGGCTGTTTGTGTCAGGTTAGCACCCTTCCAGCCCAGTAAGAGACTACTGGCCATGACTTCCCTAGGGTCAGCAAATCTCAGCATGTCTTCAGGAGCAGTCAACAATAATGGCGTGTGTGTGCATGGATCCGTGTGAATAACTGCCCTGAGCTTAACATCACGTGCAAACTGGTTGAACTGTCTGTGAGCACGTAGAGAAGTGGGCGAACCAACTAAGCAGGCGGGCGAAACGACCCGTGGGGTGGGCGAAACGACCCGTCGGGTGGGTGAAACGACCCGTGGGGTGGACGAAACGAACCGTCGGGTGGCCGAAACGACCATTGGTGTGGGCGAAACGACCCGTCTGGTGGGTGAAACGACCCGTGGTGTGGGCGAAACGACCCGTGGGGTGGGCGAAACGACCAGTGGGGTGGGCGAAACGACCCGTGGGATGGGCGCAACGACATGTGGAGTGGGCGAAGTGGTTGAAGGGCGACAGTACTCCTGTACATACGTTCGTAGATATATATCCATACATGCATTCTTGAGTCTAATATTTCATCCATTCATTTTCCATCAATGTACTGATACAATCATTTCTTTAAAAATGATTTTCTTCCTGAATATAATACCTTGATAAAATTGTAAGTATCTCCCTTTCTGTACTTATAAACTTCTATTACATCTGGGATATTCATGATAATCACCTTGTCATCATCATTCCGGCTCCACATGCAAGTGTAGTTATTGCCAGAGTCATACATTCCATAAAACTCGCAAATTCCGTGTACATACCAGTGAAACTGTTGTAGGCTGCAGTTTTCAGCCACTGCCCTGGGAGGCACTGCAACAGAAAATTAGGGAAACATGTAGTACACATCTTACTATTTACACATGCGACACATATTTAGCACTTGCATTAACACTTGTTACGTGTAATCAGTGTTTAAAATATTTAGAGTGAGAGTGTACCACTAGAAAAAAATTCAGGGCATACGTTATTAACTGAACAAACTAAGTTGTAAATATTGTTTTTTTATATCTCAAGATAACTTTACGCTTATTAAATTAAATTAAATGTATCATTTACAGGTTGCTTTCCCCTACCCCACTCCCGAAAATGTTTACATTTGTGGATAGCACACTGATGTGCTTTATTACATTTTAACCAACGCAAAGAATCTACCTTTTTAAAAAAGGTTATCTTAACCATCTTTTTTAAATTATCCTGCAATATTTACGGATGTGTGTATGTAACCGAGTCTGCTCCAGAGTGTGAATAGTGTCCAAAGGAAAGAGTGCGAATGTTGGTCGATGAAAGCCAATGACACAGCTTCTAATGACGGAAGATAGAAGAGAAAATATCATGATGAGTGATGATCGGGAAAGACAAAGAGTGATAAATCAGGAATGCATAGGGAAAGCCTCAAATAGGCAAAAATGTACTCAGATACTATGTTCAAAGTACAGGTCAAAATCCTCACCTACGACTTCACTTATTTTGGTAAGAAGTACGCATTGTGACGTTGCGCTAACAGACTAGCCCACGTTGTATTGCAAACCTCAGCCCAGCGCTATCTTTGGTACAATACAATGTTTTTAACTAACTGCTTTGTGTTTTCGGAAACAGCTGGAACATGTTTTGCAATAAATTATAACAACCAAAGGGAGTTACAGAAAGACAAGAAATATATTTACAACCAGTACATTATTTAAATTTATGTTAAACTCGCGTGTAATTCGTAATTTACAGCTGCTGTTTATACCCAGGTATGTGTCGTGGCAAACAAAATCCAACGCCTGATATCTGTTTATGTTCTTAATGTAAATTTCACTGTTGGATTCATTCTCTCCAGTACTCGTTGCTTGTAAAGTGTAGGGGGAACCAGGTGAAGGGTAACACTGGCTGTGTTCGCAGTGGCCGATGGTAGACTCCACGCCATTATTCCAAAAAGACCAACTTGTTCTGATGCTGTATGGACCACAGTGGATGCTGATGTTACTGTCTTCTGTCACGGCCATTTTTCCGGACGAACAGTTGTAGATCACTGGCTCTGTAAGGAAGAAAAATGGAGTCAATGTCCTAATAATGTTGTGATAGCCACTAGTTTCTACATACGTAGAATCTTATCTCTGTAACAGCCATCAAGACTTTAAAAAATCTTTTGCATAGGCATGGAATACATCTGTTTGTAATACTCTTTGACAGCCAAAATCTTCCAAGCAAAGAAAACTACCTTATGGGAAAACACTTCTACCAAGATTGTTATCATCAAAACATTTCCTGTCATTATATTAATTTAGCCTATTTCTTATTGACTAAGCTATGTTATGGCAGTAAAACATCTTTTGTATTTTGAATAATATATTGATTTTGGAAACTATTTTTAAAATAATTGGAAAAATCTCTTCATATCGTGTGGTCGAGGGCTTCCCAAGGATCCGATAGTCTTCATTTGATCTGGAGGAAAAAAGGGATCGAACATTGTGCATAAGATTGTTCTGGTCGTTCTACACGGTGCGTCATTCTGTATATTTTAATCTTTTCGTCTGTCTTGCATGCTACTGAAAAGCAAGAGTTCTTTTGGAGTCTTTCTTACAGGGTTGTCTATATTTCTTGCTTTACTCTTTCTACAAACTTTTCTTTTTGTTTGCTGATAACCATGTTTGCACTCTTCGTCATAGTCTTTGTGTACACAAACATTGAAATTCTTCAATATCCTAATTTTATTTTACATTTTTCAAGCACGTTCGTGTTTTAAAAAATGCTTTAGAATATTTCCATGGCTTATCATACGTCTTCATCTCTGCATTCGAATGTAGTGTAATGACTAGAGATTTTGGGAGAAAAAAAGCAGGGTTCATTTTTGCAATTCTTGAGGTGAAAGAAGGGATCAAAGCCAGAACAACTGGATTTGTAAACCTTTGCATACCGCGAAATCGTTCTCTGTGAAGTGAGTAAATAATATTTCTTTATTGAACAAGCCCGCAATTACTTAAACGCAAACTCAACCAGAAATAGTGATTACTATAAAAGCAAGAGGTGATACCTGATTGTCCCCTTCCGTAAAGAAGAACAACACAGTGTAATATCCACAGCTTCAACCCCATTTCATTCGCCGATAGCCGCTAAATCTAAATAGCTTGAGCAATACGAGACTTGAACTGTTTATAGCATCTGAAGTAAAAACGATCGAACCACACAGTGTGCATACTGTCTGCTTCAAGGTGCAGTGTCGTTCAAATGGAGTTACACAATATATTCACTTCCGTGTTGGAGACAAGGTCCTGTAACGGTATCTTATCACGTGGACATTATTCGGGTCTGGACGGGCGTGCATGAGCGATCGGAGCTGCTCTGCTGGTTACAAGGTTGGTGTTGTGGTCTATGTGGTCCCTGTATTTTAAGTTCCCATACAGATACACCGGTTCCTTTGGTCGTCTCGGAGCGCGAGACTAGCTACATCTGTCGAACTAACGGCCCGTCATGGACACAGTTTGCGAAGCTATCGTATACGACAGTGCACTGTAGACAAGAAGTATTCAAGTTAGAACACTTATTTGTTAGGGAAACAGAAGGCATTTTACATTCTTTTGGAACGCATTAGTGTGCAAAGCGTTCTAGTCTGCTTTCTCGAAAGTCTTATAATGACCGGGAAATGTACGAATGTTGTTCTGTAATGTTCCAAATGTGTACCAACAGAAAATGTTCATTCAAGTAGGGACATGCTAAGAACACTTACAAAACACGTAGCACACATCCTACATGCTATTTACACACGTAGCACACATCCTACATGCTATTTACACACGCAGCATATATCCTGCACCTTTTTGATACGTTTTACATTTAATTAGTGTTAACATATTTAGACTGTGTGATGATATGGGTCGGAGGTCATGAAGGTGTCCACTTTCGAGGAAGGAAGTCGACTCATACCTAAGACCTAAAAACTGACAATTTAGTAGCTGTCCTGCCAGACGTCTGCCATTTTAGGGAACATTACTAGGACTGGTTGGCCCGGTATCAGTATAATGTCACTGGGTGGGACTGAGGCCCGTGTTGTGACAGCAGTCCTACATGTGGCAGCACGTAAACTTTGTCTAATCAACACCGTCCTGATATGCACATAGTTTGGTGCGGGACGATAAGCAACAAATTCTGTCAGATTCCCAGGTTGATCTTTAAAAGGAACAAGTGCCGGACGGTTGGAGATAAGCTTCAGTTAATAAAAACGGAAGTGAGCCACGCCCAAGTTATGAAGCGATAGACGACACACACAGTCGACAGTTTCTGGGCATCGCTCCTTCGTCAGGACAACGACACAAACACAGATAGAGACAAATACAGATAAAGGCAGTAATAGATGAAGGCAAAGACAGAAAACAAGCACTTAGCTGGGTGACGAGAAGTGGAAAGTCAGGGTTGGTGTAGAAACTGTCGATTGTCCCTGTCGCCTAACGTTTCATAAAACTTTGCTCACTTCCATTTTTATCCGTTTTAATTTCCCACATGACGCGAGCCTTCAAGTGCGGACATCCGTGTCAAGATTCGAAGTAGAATCTGAGTGTAATGCACACTTTATTAGGATGTTGTTCTACAACTAGACGAATGCTTGCGAGTATCGTGAAGCGTTTATTGCAAGAAGTGAGGATATTCTCAGCTGTTTTCAATGTGTTTTACTTCTCTTAAGTGATTTCACTCCAAAGGAATTGGGTCACAAGCAGCAAAGTCTTGTTATGAATTTTTTTTAACCAACATTTGTAGTGGAGCAAGATCACTGAAAAAAGCATTTGGAAAAGAAAATAAAACAGTACAGAAATACAACTTTCAAATGATCAAACCTTCCGGCTTCACACACGCCAGATCTCATGTTACTCCAAAATGTTCCACCACTGGGCGGAAAGTGCGAACTCAGAGAAAGAGAAACTGCGCAGTTTTGATACAGCACACTAACCACGTGACACATACAAGGACCGCGCTATTCCAAGGACGCTAGCGACACTACAGTGACTTTAGTGTTTAGTCTTCTCGTTGTTAAAGATGGTCGGTTGGTGTGCACTTCCCACAACGAATAGCGCATCCGAATAACATGGGAAAAAAACTTAATAAGACAAGAACAAGAAATCACAAGCGTGCCACGTGCAAGTTACACATGGGCGAGTCCCGCCATCACCTACAGCTTTTCTACTTTTGAAAAACTTATCTTCCCTTGGTTTTATTGATATGTCATAGTACGGAATGTATATAAAAGCAATGTGATTACGACAATGTTATTACCTCATACACTGCCTATCAGTATAGCGCAGATTAGATGTTATCTTAAAACTTCAAACCAGTAGGTGTTAGACATTGAGAAAACATTGGACTTTATTTAGATAATCTGCATGGCTTTATGATTAGAGATGCAATTGGTTGGCTGATATTTTGGCATTGCGTGCAGGCTCTGTACCTCTGGGGCCCCAAGACTCATGTTCTCATAGCGATCTTCGCTCCCCTTTCTGCCTGGCCTGACCTAAGAGGTTCCACCTGTTGACTGTGCAACGGTACTATATGCACCTGGTTATCCACGAGGGAATTAGTGTTTGAAGATAAATTGACACTTTTTAACCATCGCAGTCATCCACGTTATAAATTTCTAAGCCTAAAAAAAAACTTCACACATGCGCCCGCGCACGCACGCACACACATCATTATACACACACTGTCCTGAGCTATATGTCTTTAGCAACGAGGGAACGATGAAGATATCAGAGCTTACGATGGTGCATGTTGTATTTCTGGTCACTATCAGGAAGGTCAGTCAGATTATTTCAGACTACAAAGGGAGCTCTCCTGGCAGGCTGGCTGATTGGTTGGTGGGCTGCCTGGCTTCCACGTCGCAAGTGGTTGTTTACCGTAAAACCACAGAGGCGGTAGTAAAACGTTACTGTGCCCTCTGTCGTGACCGGCCTGAACAAGGTCAAATAGCCGTTTGTGAATTTACAAGCGCGTTGACAAGGAAGAAATATCCCACGGGCTCGAGTCCTGCGTATTCCAGATCATGCAGATGACCCACGTCGGAAATGTGACCCCGTACATCGAGAAATGTGTTTCCTGGTGGTGCCTAGAGCCAGTGTTAGCGTCTTAGCAGAGCACTGTCTTCTCTTGAGCTACAATTGCAATACCTTCTTGTCACACCCCGACACGGCCACATACTCTCCAGCCACACAGGGGTGCACGTGTTCTTTCTCACCATTCGCACAACACACAGACCAACAAGTAGCTAAAAGGACCCTTCTCCTTTTATTAACTACCTTACTAGTTGAATCCTCACTCTATTTTCTTCGTATCCGGGTTCTCAACACTCTAACTAAAGTTGCCTGCTAAATATACGCCCTAAAAAAAGTTTTTTCTTTCTTTCAGTCTTCAGTATTCCTCGAAGGTCTAATTTCTAGCTCGTTCCATCAACATGTCATTACTTTTCCCTAAGCACAAACACTTTCCTTACAAACACATGATCATCACATAAACAATTCATATAACTAAAGTAGAACGAGTCAAATATTCTTTCAATGCAAACATATCAATTCAAAGACAGCCCGCCTCTTTACCTAACTTCCGTAACTATCGTGGACAAGATTGTTACTTCAAAGTGCAAGCGCTTTCCTTCCAAAAATAAGATCAGCACATAAGGAATTCATACAACGAAAGTAGGAGTCAAATATTCGTTCAAGTCAAACATATCAGTTCAAGGCAGATCACCACTTTACCTAACCTCAATAACTATCGTGGGGAAAATTGTTTCTAAGTTCATTGTTCCAGTCGCTCCAGGCTACATTATGCTGGAAACATCACTACAGGCTCTGTCGTGGACATTTCACACCACTTTGTATTGTCACGTCTTTTCAGGAACCACTTTTCCTCACGGGGATGCTGGTTTTTACCTGTCCCTGTCACCTCGATTCAGTTGACCTCATTGGCCTGTCTCCGCTACCTGGGTACCGTCTAGGCAGTACAGTTCAAGCGATGCCTCACTGGCGTAGGATTTCCATTCCCCCGGTGACACTGTCCTCACAGCACAGGGTGCGGCTCAGTACATCACGCGGGGCCTATACGATACAAAATAATCTCAACATACCAATTAGTTACGTATCATTTCTTCGACTGTCTGTTTGGGGAAAGAAAGGAGTTCAAAAGACTGAGTGACCTTGTCCTACCTTGTGTCCCGGCAAAACGGATACTCTATAAGAAAAAACACACGGCGGACGAGGAGATTCACAGAACGTCCGGCAGCTTCTCTCGCTGGTTCCCGCACGCAGCGTAGAGCCGTCAGTCGCCACCACTCGTCGACACACAGACCAGAACCTGTCCACTGCCCGTTACTAACCAGTACGTCACACAAACTTAGACAAACAGACTTAGACAGACCGACTTAGACAAACATACTTAGACAAACCGACTTAGACAGACAAACCGACTTAGACAGACAAACCGACTTAGACAGACAAACCGACTTCTACAAACAGAACAAAACAAAAACAACTTTCCAGAGGTCCAACCAAAAGTACCATGGCTTCCTCTTTTACACTAGTTTAAATCACTCTTTCTAATTCTCAGGTAATTACAAACTATGAAAACTGCTCAGTATACACGAAAAAGTGAACATTTCCACGAGGCTATCTTGGGTATGTACCAGACGGCATACAGTCTAGAATTTTACCCGGCGCGTGTTAGCTAGCTAGTAGGTTTAATACTTACTTTTTCTTCAAACTCTGCCATGATTATCTTACGTAGACACGAAACATGGCTGTACGAAAATCATTTACAACATTTTATGGAGTTAAAATAAGAAACCTACTTCTGTTACTTGCCCTTTTGTGTCATTTTGTGCCCTTTTGTGGCCAAAAAGAAATAATGAATGCGTGTACTGTTTGTTGAAATGAACAGTCCTGGCGTTCTTTGTTGCAATGTACAGTCCTGGCGTCCTTTTTAAAGTGGATCTTGTTTTTGACAAATTTAAAGTAAAAATTACCACAAGTTTAGCCATTTGTTTATAAAACGAAGCTCCCGCGATAAGAACTATACTACTTAAATCTTAATGCACACATCATTAAAATACAACTCTATTACCGATGTTTACTGATCGAAATCTTTAACACACAACAAAATGATTCCAGTTATTTTTGCACGTATATTTTTGCTATTTACGTATGTGGATATAATATATTGTTATTATATATATATATTGTATGATCATTGTGATGGGCGAGAGTGCTAAGAAAAAATGAGTTTTCGTTTTTTTTTTCACTCTGTCGTCTGTGTGTATTTGTCTCTTCCGTATTGCTGCTTCATGATCTTCGCGTTCTGGGGAGTGCGTGTGTGTGTGCGTGTGTGCGTGCGCGCGTTCGGGCGCCATGTTTGTGAGTACCTGCGTAAATATGTGAGATAAAAAGAACTGCGTGTGCTCGTGCGAGCGTGCCCGTGCACATGTCTTTGTGCAACAAAGGGGAACAAAACTTCCCCCCTGCAACAGCACAACGAATCTATATTACTTCCCTTGACGAAATATAGGGCGATCCGGTTTCGGTCTTAATCCGGATAACGTCTGCATGATACGATACCGCTACAGGTTTAAACCTATTCTCTAACAAGGAAGTGAATATATTGTGTAACTTCAGTTGGGGCCAAGAGTATGCAGACTGTAAGCTTCACGCAATTTCACAAAATCTTTTTGCGGTTCTTGACGAGCGAAATGGGGTTGAAACTGTGGATATTACATTGTGTTGTTTTACTTGTTGGGAGAGGCCAATCAGGTAATACCCACTTCATTGTGTATCACTTGCTTGTTCAGTAATTAATATTTCTGTTAGGCCGCCCCGGTGGTCTAATGTCTAAGACTTCCGAGTCAGGAGGACGGTTGTTCGCGCCCAGGCCGAGTTATACCAAAGTTATTCCTGTCGTAATTAGTATTCATCTGAAATATTCTCACAATATGGACATTGTCCACGACATTTATTTTCTTGTAGAAGTCCAGTTGCTAACCCACTGAGCTGAGCTAATATAAGGAAACTTGTTGCCTACCCTTGCAATCTGTTGTCGCATAATGTAAACTGACCAACTGTGGAAAATTATATATTTTAAAAAATGAAAAATTGGCAGTTTTGGGGCTGTCCTGGCAGACGCCTGGCACTATAGGGATAAGCACTAGGTCCCCTCTTTTTACTCAAAGGGCGGCAAAAATGACCCTCTTCCATTCCCAAAACACTTTACTGTCATGACACTGCACTCGCATTCAGAAATGAAGACGCATGAAAGGTTTTGGAAATATTGAAGAGTTTTACAACAGGAACATGAGCGTGTGCCATAAAAGTAAGATTGAGAAGAATTTCAGTGTTTACATGAACAAGTGTGATGATACAAAATGTAACGATGTTGTTGTTGTTGTACCTGCTTATGTTGATCAGCAGAAAAAAGATGTTTGTAGAAAAATTATCACAAAAAAGTAGATATCAATGAAAGAAAGGTCGCAACTCTACTTTGATATTCCCTAGCATCCAAGACAGACTGATCGAGCAAAATATACAGATATACGTACTGTGGTACTTTTAGTAGACACACTAGCACAGTGTTATGCACAATGATCTAATTCCATTTGTCATTCTAATCTAATGCAAGACCATCTGTGCTCGTTTGTTCGTATGTGTGTGTGTGAGTGCGTGCCTGTGTGTACGCGTGTGCGTCAGAGAGAGAGAGCGAAAGTAAAGATGGATATTATTTTACTTACTTGTCACCTGTAAATTGTTTTTTTAATGCGTTGACAATTTTGGAACACCATACACATATAATAGATTGTTAAGGTAATAACAAAGCCCAGTCAATAAATAAGTTGATGCTAAAATAATTTCACGTAAATGTTTTGATGATAACGATCTAGGTGAAAATGTGTTCCCACAGGGAGGTTCTATTCCGCTGGAAGATTAAATTATTATACAGTAGAATTATCTAGTCCGACCTTTAGCCTTAGCTTTCGACACGCAATGCATCCTGGCAACGACTAAATGTATTTCCGTACAAATGTACTCTACACTTTTGCAATAAAGATCACTGAAAGCTTGATGGCTGTTGCATGATAAGGGTATAAGCGAATAAAACTAACGGCTATCTCGGCATTAGAATGGTTGTTAAGGCATGCAATATATTCGGTTTCTTACAGATGCTGAGATCTACAACTGTCCTTCTGGAAATTTAGCTGTAATGGAAAGCACTAACGTCACCTTTAGCTGCGGTTCATACAGCAACAGAATAGAGTGGTTCAGTCGCCGTATTACCAACCGTATAACGTCTTTCATTGGCCACTGTGAAAACATACGGTGCAACTCTTCAGTTGGTTACCCCTATTCTCTAAGAGCAATGAGTACTGGAGACAATGAATTCAGCAGTGAACTTTACATCGCCAGCGTAGGAAGAAATCACCTTCCTGAGTTTGATTGCCGAGACATATACTTGGGTACAACCAGCACCTGTAAACTAATTGTTAAGGGTGAGTTGTGATCACAAAGAACTATTCCCACTACGTGCAGATGCATTTCTTGTCTTTCTGTAACTGCCTTCTGTTCTTATACTTTATTTGAAAAAGAATGGCCCAGTTGGTCCGAAATTAATATACTGATTTGTAAATGTATTGAAATTATTTGTATACGCTGAACAAAAGTTCGTGTAGGCCCAATTTCAGTGACTGGAATAATCATTTGATGCCATCCCGTTAAATATTCAGCTTTAAATATTCGAAGTGAAGCTATTGGACTTTTTGCCAAAAAGTAATGCATAAACTTTTGCCATTATTAGGCCCGATACGAATTCAAATCGACTAGTCAGTAAAGCTGCAATTTCTGTGAATAACTATGTGATTCAGTTCAACGTGTCATTGAAGATATGACTTCATTTAATTCCGTGTGTGAAAAACGAATTTCTTCCTTTTTACTCTTTTGCAGTGCCTGCAGTTTTAGTCCCTGGAAGCTGCAACTTAAAACTGTTAGACTGGTTTGTAGTCGCAAGCTGCGGGTTTATAAGAATGTATTCCTCCGACGGGAATTACACTTGCGTGTGGAGCAGGAATAGTGATGAGGTGATTAATTTGAATACTCCCAGTATGATGTAATAGAGATGTATACATATATAAAGAGAGATACCTAATACTTTGTTAAAGTATGATGTAATAGATATGTATACATATATAAAGAGAGATACCTAATACTTTGTTAAAGTATGATGTAATAGATATGTATACATATATAAAGAGAGATACCTAATACTTTGTTAAAGTATGATGTAATAAAGATGTTACATATATAAAGAGAGATACCTAATACTTTCTTAAAGTATAGTAGTAATCAGGGAGATAATATTTCTTTCTGAAGTGCTTTTATCAGTACATACAGGGATAATATATGGATAATACATGGATAATATATGCATGAAAAACTGGACACGGGCATGCGTGTATGCATCTTTCATTTGTGCCTGACCCGAGGTATATGAGAAAGACATCTGTGCGGCGTCCCACCACAACTCCAGTCTTACTGAATAAAAGTGTTGTTTAGGATTTAATTTATCTTCGAAAGCTACAGCGTTTCCTGATCATTCTGACACAAGAACTAGTGTCCTAGATTGGGTTGGATGAGTTTGGTTGGTTGTACAGTGTGTGGTTGTGGGATTGTGTGGGTTGTGTGCGAATCTGCAAGGGAGAGTGACTGTTTTGAATTTATATATCGTTTTCTTAGTATTTTCTTTCTTTTCTGTGCAAAGCGCAATGAGATCTCGGGGGAAACTGCGCTATAGAAATAAACTCAAACAAACAAAATAGTAGGAAGGTTATAGCCTGTTGAACATCACTACATGGGTGACAGACATTTGGAGAAGACTGGTAGTAGTGTCCTAATTTCCTTTGCAATAATGTAGAATTCCTTCCAATCTTCGCAAAATTGCCCAAAAAGGTTAGAGAGGTAGCACTCCACAAAACCAACTCAAAAATGGCATCTCGGGGTAACCGATTTTAATAAAATAACCATAGAGATGAGTTACGGCAAGAGGACAAACAATGTCTGAGAAGCAGAACGATTCTCATGAAATATAAACAGAAGAATTCATAAAAGATCCTAGCTATAGATGCAACTGAATGTTCAGCAGTGACTGGCTTCGTGCACCCCGCTTAAGGCGGGTGATTAATTTGCGAACGTCCCAGTATCTCTGTAACCTTCCGACCAGTAACTTAGCCTAAGATTGCTACATTACAAAAAACTTATCATACAAAATGCTGATGCACCGTTCATCCGAATACAATCACAGTATGTCATGCTCCTGTCATATGGCTCAGCTGGGTCATTTCGAACTCAAAGCTTGCATATGAGTGCTGACAAGCGAAAATATAGTTCATCTTGTCTTGAAATATGCTCTTGTTTGATAATATCGTGCAACTCTGTACGAAAGTGTGTATGCCTGACTGAATCCACGGTTTATTAAGTGTATTCGTGCATACATGCATATATAACAGTGAACAATATTTCAAAGTATGAGGTATTATTATATACCCGCACAATTACAGGATAATAATGCTAAATAATATACGGATATTATATTCTACTATACATAGAGAGAGAGAGCGAGAGAGAGAGAGAGAGAGAGAGAAAGTGACAAGTGATACATCTATTGATTTAGTTACTGTCAATAATTCGATCACCGTTAAATCAATGTTTGGGCTGTTTTCACCAGCAGTGTTTTCTGCAAAGCATTTTGCTAACAGCTTACAAACAACCCCACATAGGTAACCAAATAACAAAGTCACTTCAAGTAAATTATTTACTTTTGGAGAAGCACTGAAAAATACCAAATAGGTTGCTTGCTTTCTTGTTAGTGTTAGAAACTTGTATTTTCACACAATGACTTATTTATTGTGTATAATGTAATGATACAGATCTTAACTGAAGTTAAAGGACTCGCAAAATACGACGTAAACTGGAGTTTGTACGTGAAAGGGATCTGCCATTATAATCGGTCAATACCCATCGAAACGGGGACCTATAGGTACAACGTCAGGACATCGACAGGTCCACTGCATGTGTTTCCAACGAGCATCAGTATATGTATGATTTATCTATGTTTAATATTTGTACAAGTTTTACTCTGCAATGTATGAAATTTTAGGTAAGAATGGTTTTATTTATAATAAAAATGATACAAAATCATACATGTATCATCAGTAAATTGGCAACTAAAAGCATCGTTAACATTATATGGACATATTTATGCTTATAAAGAAGATAATGTGTTATTGTTTACAAGGCTACCCATAATATGTTTCGTATTTTGGGGGGCATAATTCGAAACTGATATGACCCAGCAGTAATCGAATTCCAATACTGAATTAAAAGCATTCAGATTTATCCATGGACCCTAGTAATCAGTTCAAGATGTTTTGATTATGTAACTATATTACACAATTGGAGATGCAGCCGGTATTTCTGTTACCATGTTTTAAAATTGATTCTGTCTACAACGTCCAGTGGTCCCAGCACAACCCGAGCATGATTGTACAGAAATAGCTCCTGAGGGATCAGACATCACGTGCACTTGTCGGTCTTCAGTACCTGCAGATCCGCCTGCAACAGTTGCATGGGATGGCCTCAACAGCCAGACATTGTTTCTACAGAACGTACGGCGAGGGAATAACTCCCTCGTCTACACGTGCCGTCTGACATGGGGTCCTGATGAATTCATCAATCGTAGTGTTTCGTATGTCATCAGAGTAGCATGTAGGTATAATTTATAGGAATTGAAGGCGTGTGACATTTATTTTGGTGAACAAGCAGGATAATTTTATGTTGATTACCTCCTTTCCATCAGAACTTAAATCTTGAAAGCAGCAGTTACTCTCTGCAGTAATGAAATAGCTTTCATCTACCTTGTAGGGAAATGTATACGTTTTATTTCTTGTTGAAAGTGTATCCATTTTTTTCTTTGAAGCAAATGGATGAGCAGTGCATAATGTTCCACGTGTGTGTGGGTGGGGTGGGGGCGTGCGTGCGTGTCAAGGTAAGGAATCAAAGTTCTCAACTTAGTCTAACAATTAAACCTACAATCAGATGGGCCATCTGGTGTTCGTGTTGAAAAGACCACTCGGTTTAGAAAAAAAACGGAACAGAGAGAATCTGCCTGACATGCACGGCTACTGATGTTTATCCTTCAGCTGTGTTTCGATGGAACATCACATGTGACCAACAGAACGACAACATAACAGCCAGCACGTGCGCCTTCCTTGAAACTCCTGCAAACCGCGACATCTCAGCTACATGCACAGCGACCAACAACATCTATCCAAAGTTTTATCATTCCTCTAGTGTTTACATCCCTAAAATTCAAAGTAGGCATCTTCAGGCATGCTTTAAAAACGTTCAACCAGTGCACGATATTCTATAATTCTAAGGTTTAAATCAACTTTGACCGACCTTCATACAGCATTTAAACTCTCAAAAGCTAACTTTAAAGAAAGTTTTATCTCACACATTTTCCGTTTCCACATGACGAAGACAGACGCGCTTTTCGCGGATTCTGCTTTCACATCTTGTTTGGACATACAATTAGTCAGGCGAGTGCATTTTTTCTTCTCTTTTCAATGCAAAGTATGTCACTATCAGTTGATGCACAATAATAAAATATTAAAATATTAAAAACTTGAATGGGTGTATAAAATTTATTTATGGAAACATATACATGTTAACCATAAGTCACTTTCAGCTAACAGTATATAAATTCTTCGGGGTTATTATTCAGTCATTTTGCACTTTTGTCCTTTGTGGCAATATTACTGACTTATTTACAAAAACCATCTAATTCGGAACGTCCTTTAACACCTTGTCTTGTCTTTGATTCAGGTAACCACCAGTCCTATGTCAGCTGACACCAACGGCTGTATATCGACTAGGAACAATGTTAACCGCTCTTTTACACAATTGCCGAGAGGGAATTGAATTGGAAAAGAACAATTTAACTTCTTTTTGCTTCTATATTTCCATTTTCCAAAGTAAATAATAACTTGTATGCATTTAAATAAATGGTTGATGACATATTTATGTACACACGTTTCTCTTCAATTCTCAAGTCCACTGTAAGATGCTGCTAGAAAGCTTGCAAACAGCGAACATACCCGAAAGTTACTGGAATAGGATCTTGCCAGACTGTAGGTAACAGTGGGTGAAGGCTTAATTGCGGGAAATTTTCAGGGACAAACGATGTGAGTTCTGAGTTCAACAAGGCGTAC
Source organism: Lanistes nyassanus (assembly GCA_004794575.1). NCBI lineage: Eukaryota > Metazoa > Mollusca > Gastropoda > Architaenioglossa > Ampullariidae > Lanistes > Lanistes nyassanus. The sequence goes on along the minus strand of SMGT01004203.1, from coordinate 11,233 downwards.
ACCTGCTGAAGGACACACCGAAATGGCCCGTTGTTTTACGCATGCGCAATGCATGCTGTTTACCACGGTTGACGAAGTTGATGAGCCCATTTTAAAAATATTCCAGGATCGGCGGTGAGACCATTAGCTTGAGCGATCCTTGCACTGGACTGGCTATAGCAAGTGAGCTATCATGCTTGAAATCAACATTTGAAGTGTAAACACGACAGGATGAGATCGTCTACAATTGTAAGGCCACAAGACGAAGGGTGATTTTGCGTTTGTAACTTAAATTCATCGACCTGCTGACCAATGGCCCAAAGGCAAGGGAGTCGTTACTGGATGCAGTGCGAGGATCGCCCAGGTTTGTCTCTGCAAAACTCGCTGGCTTTCACGTGAAAGATTAACATTCACTTTCAACTAGACAATACAACTTATTTGAACACGCCAACATAGTTCTTTTATCACTTTTTTTTCGATAAATATAAAGATGTGGTCAATACAGATTGTTCGTTGTTTACTGTTTAACATCAATCTAGCAACAAAAGGACATTATCACGAAGAAAGGGAAAGATTGAAAGATAATATGGCGGGAGAGGAACCCTCCCCCTCCCCGCCCGCCAGCACTTGGAAATAGGCATCACATGCAGTGTCAAAAACCACTCTTTAATTTAAAAAAAACGTGTTATGTATGCGTAACTGCGCGTTGGTGTTCAAACTTCTTAGACGCCCAGTCACTATAGGACAAACGCAACTGTGGTTCTATTTCCACCTTTACTTGAGTAAATTCCAATCCAGAAAAACGGGTTGCTATCGACGAAAGACGAGCTGCTATTCCAATACATTTTCGCTCAAAACGTTCAAGTGACACAACTACATAGGAGTTCCGCATAAACGTTTGTGTTCCACGAATATCCGTTCCTACACGAAGAGTTGACGACTGGAGGGTCGGAGACAAAGACGGCGATGTTACAGAAGGCAGGCTATGAAACAGAAGACGGGCGATGAAACAGAAGACGGGCGATGAAACAGAAGACGGGCGATGAAACAGAAGACAGACACTGAAACAGAAGACTGGCGATAAGACAGTAGAAAGGCGATGAGATAGAAGACAGCTGTAACAACATACGTGCCAGGCAGTAGGTAGCAGGTAGGTTAGTGTATTGCTGATATAGTGCTACCTGGTCATTTTCACAGTTTGCATAGGGATCAGATTTGTTGCCTTGGACTGTAACTGCTTCTTTGTTTTGTATCTTACTATTGTTAACATTGTGGCGGGACGTTCCTTGATAGTTTAGACCGTAGAAATTTTGATGAATATTGTTATTGTTTTTCTTCTATGTTAGAAGTCAAAGTGTTGCTCGCTGTGGGCATTCCTTACGGCCTGCCTGTCATGCCTATTTAATTGAATATCTCCCACCCCTTCAGATTTCTTTTGTGGGTTGGGGGAGGGATGTAACAACATGAGTGCCAGGCAGTAGGTAGCAGGTAGGTTAGTGAGGGGCATAGAGTACAGTTTAGAAGAGAACATTCCGTCCAAGACTGATCTGAGCCTGAACTTAACACTTAGCAGACCAGACATACCTGGGAGGTCAGACACACCATTTTAAGTCGCGCATCACTCAATAACCATATACAAAAGGGCCATAACTCCAAATCATGCATCGTCCACTAGGGTCACCAAGCATGCAGTTGCCCACCACAGTCACACGTGCAGATTGGAAAAGGTCAGCAGTAGACATTTAATTCTGTTATATAAACTCCAGTGGTTGGAGAAGGAGGGGAAAAGAGAGAGATAGAAAGGGAGGAGGGATTTTCCTTTTGGTTTTTTCCGCCTGGGAGGTCAGACA
>SMGT01004202.1:0-17099 GCA_004794575.1 Lanistes nyassanus | reverse complement strand
GTTTGCATCTAGTTGTAAAACTGTCACTTTGATGTTAGCTTTGTGTATTGTGGATTTTGCAACCTGAAACTAATGTTCAGGTCGGTCTCTGTTGCAGGCCACGTCTTCGTCTTTTCTTTTCGTCTTTTCTTTTCGTCTTTTCGTCTTTCGTCTTTTCTTTTCGTCTTTTCTTTTCGTCTTTCTTTTGTTTCCTTTTCGTTTTCTTTTCCTTTCTTCTCCGCTATTTTTATCCTTACCCCGGGGGTTTTAGATAGGAGAATAAAGGTTACATATTGTAATTATTGGTTTCTGTATTCTTTTAGTCAGCAAGGACAGAATCTGTGTGTGTGTGTGTGTGAAGCGCTAGCCTCTGCCCGAACCATAAATTCTTTTGTAATTCCAACGGCGCACACTGGTAAATTTGGTCTTTGCCATTTGGGCCACGTGTGTGCCGGTTACATCTGCATGAAGGGAGGTCGGGTCATCATCAAAATAATTGTCAGAGTCAAAAAGCACCTCTGACGTTTTTGTGAGGGTAGCTAGGTGTGGCCAGAAAGGCAGTGTGATCCAGAAGCAGGTGAGCGGGAGCGCTTGCGATGGGTCCCGCTGATGAAAGGAGGAAGACGAAGACATTCGAAGCACAACCACTTGCGAGACAGCGTAACAGGTGCATGGCAGAAAAGTCCAAGTAGGGACAGAAAGTAACACACATCTGTCTCCACCAGAGCTAAGAAGGAAACTGACAGGAATTCTCGGGTGAGTACAGTTCTCAGGAGATGCGCAGTGGTGATGTGCCACGCTGGGATGTGGCGTTATCGCCCTTGTCACCTTGGTGCTGCTGACACTAGGCATGTTAGCTGTGTATGTCTCCATCAGGTAAGATAAAGGCATGTAGTGCACAATTTACAAGGGATAAAACTCCCAGGGGAAAATGAAAAGGAAACTGGATGTGTAACAGAGAAAAATAATCTGATACTTCTTCTCTTCTTTCTCCTTGAGTTCTTTCAGATGATTGTGCATGTCAATCCTACTTTCAGGTGTGTAGGGAACCTTCTCTTGCCAGAAACTGCAACAACGTTCACTTAAATTTAGTTGTTACATTTCCATTACATGACATTTTTTAAAAATCAGTGACTCTAATGACCTGGAACTTAAAAAAGTCCCCAAGTAATCTCAACAGAAACTGTGAACACACCCTTAATTAAAATGACTCCAACAGCGATGTCTCAGCTTCCATTTTGAGTTTTAATTGTCTGTCACACAGCATTGCAGTTCCCATCAAAACTTCCAATAGTTAAGCAAGTACAGACAAAAATGATCACTGATGTACTTATGTACAAACATTCAGGCAATTATCATCATATTTCATTATAAAATAATAAGTTGCCTTTGGATTTAAAAAAAAAATGCTCATCTATGTTGCATACAATATCCGCCTTATGTGTATACACATTTATCTAGTTTAAGGATGTCCAAAAATAAGTGCTGATAAATCATGATTTGCACATTGTACTTACTCATGAACCTTCTCTTCATGCTCTTTGAAAGAATCTTTCTTATCCCTGGATAAAAAAAGGACAATTTTACCTTTGTTTTTGTCTCCATCTCAAACTTGCTTACTTGCTCGCCCACTCACTCACCCAAAGCATAAAAGAGAACATAATTTTAGTTCCACACCTTTCATTGATATCTGTATACCATCGACCATCAAAACCAGGTTTGCCTTTATTTTCTTCTTCCTGTATCGCCTTTTTGCCCTCCTTTTCTTTTCTCTTTTCCTCAGCTTCTTGTTTCTCTTTTGCCTGCATGGTCAGCATTAATAATGAATTAGCACTGAAATTCTCTAACTTATGGTTATCATAGATTATTTTTGCCACAAACGTGCTATCTCTTTTCTCTCTCTCTCAAGAGGCTGCCAGGGTCCAGATAAAAAAAATTCACTGCAAGAAATCTCTATAGTAATACACAAACATTAAAGAGCTTTCTGTCACTTAAGCCCTGGCACCACTGACAAATGAGTCAGGATTGCTTAGAGTGCTGCTGCCTACAGAGAAATCTTAAGTTCAGGCACAATATTTCTTTTATCGGAAAAAACAAACCAAACAAACAACAAAATAACTCTCACCTGAAATAGAAACAGAGTTACAGAAATAGAAATATAGGGGGAAAAAAATACAAACTCTTCTTTTTTTATACTCTTCCTGCTGCTGGATGATTCTTGCTCTCACCAGTCCAAAATTCTACAGAAATGCAGAGTAAGCATGATTATTCCATGTAAATCAGTCTAAAAAATATTTTGTGCTGTGTAAAGACTGCAATTGATTCCATGTGATTGTTACAGTAAATCAGTCTGAAAACTGCCATGTAAAACAAACCCCCAAAATACATGCATATACAGTACGTATGCATGTACACAAGCAAATGCCAGTGTATCTGCAGAGATGTTTTTGGGTGGCTGCTAAAACTTTAAAGTTAAAGTGCCTGTTCAGTTGTTCAGTGTTCAGCAACACATACATAAACAAAACTATAGAAATAGTTGCTGGAGACTTTAAAAAGAATGGAATCTTACCTGAACTGCTTTGATTCTTTCTGATTTTTCAATGTCTCTTCCATCTAAAACCTGAAGCAAGTGTAGACTATGTATGAATGTTAATATAGTGTTCATGCAACTTATATTTACAATTATTTTATAGAAAAAAGATAAAAATTAATTTTATAAAATTACAGGCACAGAAAAAGAGGACGGAATAGCAAGAACAAGGAAGAATAATGAAGGACAGACAAAGAGAATAAGCTTAGTTTTTAAAATATATGTTTACAGTGTTTTAATTACATACTCTGAGCTGTGGCAAAGCAGCAATCACATATTCTCTGTAACCTTCATAGTCTGTGCAAGGATTTCCAGTAAGGTAACTAGAAGGGACAGATAATTAATAATTTACTTTTCCCATGAAAAAATACTACAACATTTTAAGCATAAAGTCAACATATGAAACATCAGCAGTACCGAGAATAAGATGCCGGGGATTTCAGTTTATTTCTAATTGAGAGTTTTTCCCCTATATTTCAATAGGTGGTCTCAATCCCACAGTTATCTGACAAATGCATTTCTTGAACTCCTTAAGTGAGAAAAAGTATACAAGAGTATTTTCAGACAAGAACATTAATAGCTTAATTACGCAAAAAAAAATATCAAAAACTAAATCCCAACTTAGCAGCAAAAACATACAGTTCTTCCAAATGATAGTTTCCTTTTAAGCTCTCAAGTGATGTCAGCTCACCAACAAAGTTGACCGTCAAATCTAGCTTCTTCAGTGACTCACACCCTGATTGATAAAAAACCATTGGTGTCTATTTAACATTTGTTCTTAGGAACTGTTTTCTGCCTTTAACACCATTAATAAGCGTTATAATAATGCTGTAAATCTTGTGTTCATACATTTATGAATTTCAAGTTCTAACTATAAAAGCAAAAATAAGATCCATCTGTTAGTAAATAAGCAGGATATACCTTCAAAATTTCATGATTCTCACAGTTAAACATATATGCATACATAATATGTATAGTTGGTATTTTATTTGACCAGCAGCATAAGCATAATGAGCTACCTGAAACAGTTTGGAGTGTGCATCAGATTCCACCCTTTTCTGCATAAATTGGTACCGCAAAGCTTTTTTATGGGTAAGCAGACTTGAGGGTGAGAGGAGGAGGTACCTGGTCAGTGCACTATATTTGTATGCAAATGCATGTGTATATGTGCACCAACCCCAATGCATGTGAGCTCCTTTTCTGTCCTGCATATTTTAGTAAATGCTACCATGCTGGTTCAGTTACATATCTAACGAACATCACCCCCCTCTCCCCACACAAACACACACGTACTCACTCTCATTCTCTTTCTCTCATGCACGCACAAACACATAAAGAAAGTATACCTTCCAGATTTTCTACTCTCTCCACATTGTTTAAAGCAAGGTTGAGGTATTCCAGCTTTTTCAAACGACTCACGTTTTCTGGCAGAGGTTAAAAAAATCCATAATTAACCAATTTATTTTTTATTCAGAAAATCAAGAAATGAATAGAATTAGATGATTTCCAAATGACCATTCCCTTTTAACTTTTCTGAATTAATTAAATTGGATCAGTGACTTCGATGGTTGAAACAAGTGGTTCCTTCCTACTGTTATAGCAAAAACATTTTGACACAAAACAATACATGGTTACAACATCAGAATGGACAACTGTGTTCAAAACAAAACATCCATGTTCACAGAAGGGTATACAACTGTTTTTGTTCTACTACTTCAAAATATTTGGATTCCTGTAAGCAGCCCTCTTAACCTAGATAAAAAAAATCCTCACTCAAATCTCCACATGCTCTTAGAGTAAGACCTATGTACACAAATGAGCCATACGGACGCATACATCTTAACATACCAATCTTGGGTATAAGGTTGCTTTGAAGGTACAAGATTTTTAACTCCCTACACCATTTGTCAAGATGCTCAAGTCTGAAAAAAAAAACTGACATCAAAACCCATCCAAAAGTCCCTTTAAATTTGTTAAAAATTTGTACAAGGCTTTCTGTTATCATACAATTATCGTAAAATTTTCTGTAGCTTTGAGTCTGTCTTCTGAAAATATATATTGAGCAGAAAAGGAAATACATGTACTAATTTAGTTTTACCTCTCAATGTCCTGCTGATGCAGTGAAACTTCTTCCAGTGTAGATATTTCACATTCATTGTGTTCAGCTCGCTTTCGTACTAGTTCTTCTGTAACTGTATCAAAACTGTTCATTTAAGTCAGTTCAAATCTTTCTTTTCCTCAGGAATTCTACCAAATCCAAATGCAAATAAACACAACACAAATTACAAGAATACGTGAAAAGTGCAGCATGTAAAATCTAGAAGTCTAAGTAACACAAAGGCACATTACCAGCGTTTGAAAAACAAAATGATAGCGTTTATATTATTATCAATCACATTTTTCCATTAAGTAATTTTTGACTGTTCCATTAATAATTGTTGTCATTTTGTTTTTGTTCATATTCAGTGTTGTTGAAATGAAAACAAGGTAAGCATATTCAAACCAAGCAGAATCATGCATTAACTTTATTCTGACCATTTTAACATTTCTGTGAAAAGAATTCTCAGATGAGATATCATTCATATGCAGAAAGAGTGAACTCAGCTTTTATGGGTCTACACCTGCAGATGCAATAGAAAAAATGCATCCATTGGGGAGTTTTTGCAATATGATAAATATGAAAGTGAATATCTACATGAGTCGCAGAGTTGTTCACTGATGATATGCTCATTCTTTTATCCACATGACTCGCATGTGTCATGCGCTAGCGGTGCATATTATCTTACTGGTACAATTTTCTTCACTGTTATTGACGCAAAGATTATACTTACTGTTTGTCAATTTTGTTTCAAATTTGGCACTGACCTGTGAAGCGAGTTCCTATAGAAACTTAGTTAAGACAAAATTGCTTGGATCCTTCTTATGGTCAGAATGAACAACATTTACCAATGTAGGCCGTATAGCCTGCTGGTAAAAGCGTCGTCAAACATCGTAGGTATAGGTAGTTGGAAACCCATAGTTGGCTTTTTCTTTTTGTAAAAGCAGCCATTGCACTCAAAATTTTAATTTGTAAAAATAATGTTCATCCATTGAAATTTTATCTCGAATGAAGCATGCACACGTCATATATCTTCGTAGTCATCGATTGCACTTTCAGCTACACGAGTCGTGCGGATAGAAGAATACAGCTCTACACCAAAAGCGCACGACAAGTGCGGATATAAGGACGGCCGATATCCATATCGTCTGCTTCATTCGGACCTCTTACCGAGAACTGTGTGTTGGAAACTTTACCCGAAAAAAGTCCGCGAATTTACATCGTAAAATAATCAGCAGCCGTTCGGTTCAAATTCTGGATGTCGCAGCCACACTTTATTTAAGATACTGGTAATATACTATACTATATTATATAGCATATCTTGACGACTGGCGTACAACGGTGAGAGTCAGAGTGATTGACCTATGACTAGTTTACATTAGCAACCACCTGCTATAGTAGCTTATTATTGTTCTTTTGGTTGGAGAAATGGGAAACAAGATGAAAAGATTCTATACACTTACTTCTGACCATTTTTAAGACACTGCACTGTGAAATTATGCCTTTTTCAAACAAAGAAATAGTCAAATATGTCACCACCGCTCTGCATAAACGAACATGTAATGTATAACTACTACGATTTCTTTTTCAAAAGAGCTCTAAGCAGTTCTTACAGTCTCAGCAGGTTATTTTTGGATATTTATAGCAAGTATTAAATGAAAAAATTAGAACTAATCAATTTTGTATAGTCATATGAATAAAATGTCAACTATGTCATTAAAAATTTTTGTGTTGATTCTCAATTTTTCTTGATATTAAAGAAAAATAATAATTCCTCCACATTCTGAAGCTAGCTAATTATTTTTAAGAATTTAGTGATTTTGAGGTAATCTTCAGTAACTAACCTCAAGTTTTTCCACATTTCTCTCGAATCAAAGCGGATAAATATGTTTTAAAATAATTTTAGACTTATTTAATCGAACACAGCGTTTGAACATTATCGTTAATTGGGCATGTTTTGAGTAGAAGATTAAAGGGCTAACTTGCGGTCTGATGAAGATCTAACCGATACATGTGGCAAACTGCCGTTCGCCGAGGTTATGGGGTCTTGAAAGTTTTCAGCCGGTAAACTAATGGATGCATTTGGCCTCTTATTTTGATTTAAACAAAATCAGAACTACTTGATGCCACTCATTTCCGGAATTTTTTTTTCTTGGCTGAGAGCTGTGTAATTAAGCCTTCACAACATACTAGTATGTTGAATCACGCATTGACTGAATCATTCTCCATTGCCTGTTGCCGTGCTGGTGTAAGATCGTGTGGTGTTTGCCGTTTCTCGCCATACTTTAATGTGTGGTTGGGCATCTTGAATCTACTTACAGACAGTGACGTTGCCAACAAAGCGGAACTTGTTTCTTAATTCTGCTGTCTCAACTGTCCCCATCCTGTTCCAGTTGCCAGTATTTGAACGATGTTACTTAACGCCGCAAACTAGGTGCATATCTCAGATATTATCTGATATCAGGACAGTGTTGGTTATATAAGGGAGCCTTCACCCCTACCCAAGAACATACTGCCCAACACATACTGACACCAGGCCAATCAATCCTAGTATTATTCCCTATAGTGTCAGGTGTCTGGCAGTGCAGCTACTAGATTGGCAGTTTTTATGGTATAACTCGGCGAACCACCGACCTGTCGCGTCGGAAGAGAACGCCTTAACCACTAGACCACTGAGGCGGTCGTCTCTACAAGAGTCAGTAATAGAGACTGTATATAGTGTAATTCTTGTGTCTTGCCTATGTTAAAAGACCGCACGATGGACTGTTTCGAGTCTCTACTTCCTTGCCTTCCCAAGTCACTCTTTTAGTGGTTGTTGTGTGCATGTGATTCAGTGAAATTCAGATCGTGTAAATTCTGATATATCTTAAATATCAAAAAACCAATAGTTTATTTTTGGTTCTTGTTTATTGAAGATCACTGCAAGAAACCCCGCCTAGACAAAGGCACAGGGGCAGCAAAAAAATGAGTCACATTTTCAAGTCAGAGCTCGACAGGAAGCAGTACAGGTATCAACAACTGCAGTAGAACCTCCCAAGTAAGACCTGTCCATATTTGACTTCTTTCACTATACGACCCAACACATTTTGATGGAGATTGTTTACTATATAAGCAACATCCAATTTACAACTTCTAACACAACTTCTCACAAAGGGGACCGGTTTTGTGTAGTATATGATTTTTTTCTTTTTTTAATCTATAGAACAGATGCAGCTGATAAAGAGCAGAGATTCACCAAAGATGGGGGAGTGAAGAAAGTGCAGTTCCAAAGATGTCTAAACAAAGAAGAGCAATGTACTCAGCTGTTGACAGTGTACACAAGGTGACAAATACCTGATCCAGTCATCCACTGATACCTGATCATGTCACCTCTTTCGCCACTCAAAACAGTGGATGTTCTTCTGCTGGGCCATTTCTCCGGCCACCCAATTGAAGCACTAAACTGGTATCCAAAACCAACAGCCAAACTCAGCACCTTTTGTTGGATTAGTAAATTGTTGCCTCTGCTCCGACCACAAAGCAGTTCTGAACACCTTTGTCAACCCTGTTGGTGTTTTCCAACACCCAGTGACTTTTTTGCAATATTTATTGCTGCCTCACGTTTGTTGGTTGTCTGGACCACTTTCAGTCTCTGTTCTGGATTTAAAACAGTGTGTATGTGCTTCCGAAGTGAATTTTGAGTCGACATTATGGATTTCTTAGTGAAAATCTTTGTAGAACAGAAGTCTCCTGATGTGTTTCTGCTTAACTAGGGAAAGTCGTATACTTTGCAAGACCAGGTACAATCAAGTCGTAAATCAACTGTCGTTTATATTGTAAACAAGCTCCTGCAAAACATTTTGAGTCATATGCTGGAGGAAGTCATAAAAGGAAAGGTTTAATTTGCGAGGTTTTAGGGTACCAATACATTGCTATATTTTTGCAGTTTCAACCAAAGGGACTGCTGCTCTTACAAAAAGGTTATAAATTAGAGTTTTGAAGGGATGTTACGTTGTGTATAAAGTAGTACTACCTGTTGCCACATGTGCCAACATTTGTCAGGATGCTACACTCTAGCTGTATGGGGCAAATACTGAAATGGGGAAAATTCCTTACTTTGATTCAGTCAGAAAAGACTGCAAAGCTATATTAACAAAATCTGCAGCCTATCGAAGTTCGAGCTCATTGTCATATCTTCCCTTTCAAACATTATGTTGTAAATTTGTTAGTAAAGTTAAATTATTTGATCAAATTTTTCATGAGAACATGTAGTTGGGAAATGATTAGGAGATGTGCAAATTAATTGAATTCCAGATTATTTAGCAGAACTCTATTACATGCAGAGTCCCCAAAAACCAAAAATGGAGTTTTCAGTACACAGTGCTGAGATTCATCTGAGTAATAAATGCTTGTTTCTTTCATCCTTTTTTGTTGGTTATTGTATCTACCAGAGAGATTACCCTGAAGAATGGGTTACAAGCCCTCCTAATCTCAGACCTGGAGTTATCGAATCACCTGCTCAAAACACACGGTGGTCAAGAGCATGATGGACACAATAGCTCATCAACAGACCACAGCAGCATGAGTGTGGACCAGGAAGAGTCCACGTCAGGAGGTGAGACTGACAGCATGGCTAGCTCAGATGAAGATGCCAGTTTCTCTGACAGGAAGAGGAGGAAGAAAAAGAAAAAGAAGGTACAGTAGGTCTTTGAGTTGCTGTTCTCCAAATCAACAGCTTAGCAGGAAGTCTTCAGGGTGCCTGAAGATGAAACTGTCATTACATTTACACACATGACTGATGTCCATTCATCTGTGCGCTTTTATTCCCACACACGTTATATAATTTGCAGAAAAGTATTTTATTAAGAAGTTAGCACTGTAATATTGATTGTCCAGGTCAGCCGTGCAGATTTACATTGGAAAAGTATGTGTATTGATGGTCAGTAACCAAAAGAAGATGCATATTTGATCTAGTCGAGTCAGTTTACTGGGCCTCAGAAAAGGCACCAAGTGAGGGCCAGACGAGATCTGTGTGTGAGCACCCTAACCGTTATTTGTTTCTGCAGGTGAGCAAGCTGAAATACTGATACCAGTTGAGTTGTCTAAAGGTCCCATGTTTTTTCATGAGAGGTCAAGATTTCAGTAGGGGTTGAAAACTCTAAAATCCAGGTTATGTACATATTTTCAACTGTCCATTAAAAAAGAAAAAGAAAAAAAAATAAAGCACTTTATTTTTGCAATATAGAATTTTACAGCATCATTGACAGCTTAATTGTCAATGTATAGTCCAACCCACGAAACAAGAAGAGTTACAAGGTAACAAAATTCACTGCTGAGAAACTTAAAAACTAAAGTTCCAGCATTGTAAAACCATCCCTCTTAACACAATATGCTTGATAATCCGACACCTGAAACAGTATTAATATTCCTAAATAATAATAATAAATGTGGATTTTTAACGTGCGAGAACACATTTCATGCACATGAGGCACACAGACACTCTAGTGAAAACAACGAAACACACACACACACACAGAGGGAGAGATGAACCCAACACTGACCAACAGGTTGGGATACAGATCGTCCTTCAGTCACAGATGGGTGGAAAAGTATCATAAGAGAGGATGGACAGAGGAAGTTGTAGGTTAATGCAGACGGGCAGTCGCGACGTCAGTCAAGGTACTTGCGGAAAAGAAAAGTTTTTAAGTTTCGTTTGAAAGTCTGTAGTGATGGGGAGTGGCGAATGTTGTGGGGAAGTGAGTTCCATTGGGTGAATGCCGAGAAGGTGAACATGCGCTGTCCATATGTTTTTGTCCTGATGTGGGGTACTGCGAGAATGCGATCGTCTGAAGAGGAGCGGAGCTGTCTCAGTGGAGTGTAGATTGTGAGAAGTTCTGAAAAGTAGCTGGGGCATGCACCGGTGAAGAAATTGAAACAGAGAGTAGACAACTTGTACTCGATGCGAGCCTGAATGGGGAGCCAGTGTGGAGGAGAGGTGTGGCATGAAAGTTAACAAAAGTGTTTTTGGTGCAGTCTGTTTTATATGTTTCTCTAGCTTAAACTAGAGGACAGAATAAACAGTCCATTTTATAGAACCTGAAAAAAAACTGTTTATATTTGTTTTGCCACCAGATATGAACATTATGTCATTAGATAAACTAGAAGAAGGTCTTAGATTTATAGAAACTGCAAGAACACACGGAAGGACTGGCAAGTGGCAGCAGTTCTCTCCACTGCATGACCAGAGAAGTTGCTGGCTGCAATGGCAGCAGGTAGCATCTTAGCAGCAACTGATGCAGAATCCCAGACGAAAGCAACAGAAGTATCAAGGTCCAGGACCTCATCCAGTCTTTCGAATAAAAATTGTTGGGGTAAAGGCTTAGGCAAACAGCCTGTCCCATAGAATAGACAAGGCATCAGCCACCCAGGCCTTGGGTTCAGGTACAGGGGACACAAAGACAGGGACCTGGTAGTTCCACCTGGAGTCAAATAGATCAAGTCTGAAGAACACCGTTGTCACTTGTTGCTAAACTGTTGGTTGTAGAGACCATTTAGTCTCAGAGAGAGTCTGCAATCATGTTTAGATGCTTTGGGAAGTGGCGGACTTCCAAGGTGATATTGCTCGATTGATGCGATACATCAATGAAGAAGCTCCCACACCTTCACACAGTGCAGGGGACAGTGTGTAGTACCCTTTTGTCTGAGGCATTCAACTGTTAGGGTCATGGAGTTTTTGGAAAGGACTGCTTCTTTGTGCTTCATCAGCTCGAGCTCTCAGTGCTGTAGAGGTTTTATCGCTGCCGTCAATTCCTGCACAATTTATGCACAGACTTTCTTTCTCTTTAGTCCATAAGCCAATGCACTCTTGAGCTGGCCAAGGGAGCACAAGCACACCAAGCACACCAAGCTCTTGCTGCACCAGCCCTACAAGTGGGTGACCAAGGTGTGGTCTGACAGTGAGGGGCTTTTCTGCCGGGACCACATGCTACACTAAGGCTAGATTAGCCGTAGCAGCCAGTGACACACAGCTCAGAACCACAGACAGAGATGCAGTGTCCTGTAACAACACTTATGATTCCATGTCAGGAGAAGTTGCTGCCAAGATATGAACTGCCTGAATCTTCCTAAAGTCCAAGAAAGAAATCACTGATAGCCCATGAGGAAACAAATTGGTCAGGTCAAAAAAAAATGCTGTAGCGTGTCTGTGAAAATTAAGTGTGCCATGCACAAAAGAATAGCATTTCCTGATCCAACTCGTGCATGGCAGACAAATTAGGGTTTGTCCGGGGAGGAGGATGCAGACTTGTCATAACAACATCAAGAGATAGTTCAAGTAAAAAATCCAAACAGGAAGCAGAAGTAAATGTAGAAGGAGCACAATAAGGCAAAATAAAAGATTGAGACAGCAAAGAGCGATCACTCTTCCGTACAGCCACACACACACACACACATCCCTCAAATGCAACAGTCTTCATGCAAATGGCTATTGACACAACTGCACACTACAGCTGACACACCCACACGCCTGCTCTTCCCTTGACTAACTGGGCTCACTTCAGCAGAGAAGCACTGTAGCTGCAGGAAGTAGCAAGACCCAGCTCTGGTTTGACTGTTTAGGTCTCATCAGTTCATGCTTGGCAGATCTGAAAGAGATGACGCCTAGTGCGTGTATGATATTATCATGGGTACTTGCACCCCAGAAAGCAGGACATAACGTTACTCTTGAAGGGGTACAGCACCAAAGAGCATGTAACAAGATGGGCTAGCAGCACCAAAGAGCAGTATGTGACATTACTGCGTCAAGAAAGGTGTGTTACATCTTACAGTGTGAGAGATCTGGTGATGACTATTGTGGGTTCAGTAATGTTCACTCGTCATTTCTTAGCTGTGCTAGTCACTGGCCATGCATTCGTCTTGACATTAGGTGCATGTTTGGCTGTCACAATAGTTCATTAACTGATCTCCAAATGGTGGCATGACAGTGACGGTCAAATAGGGCTCTGTGGTAGTCTAATGATTTCTTTTATTAGGCCACTAATTTTCCATATCTGCCTCTCCCTTATGAAATGAAAAAGCGTCCCTCCTCCTACCTCTTGTCCGGCAAAGAGACTGTTATGCTAGATTTCTGGGCCATGAAGTCCTACTCTCTCCCCAAAAGGTCCTGAATCAGAATTAGAATTCGCTCCCCCATTAGCCTCACTGGCTGTACCACTACCAGGGTTTATATTGCTAGCCTCCACCATTTCAGCATCCCCCTTTTAGTTCTGTGTCATAGGGTCAAAGATTTAATTCCTTTGGGCTGCTGTGATTGGCAGTTCCACCCTCCCAGACTCCTGTGGTCAGTGAATGCTTTGAGTTTCCATTGTACCGGCTTCTTTTGATCCCCATTTAACAAAAGTGCCATTAACCCCCGGCTGACATAGCGAGTATTTGCTGCCATACCACTTACGGCATGTTGAGAATGTGTTAACTCCTCCATCCTTGGGTGGTGAAGGGGAGTTGGATATAAATCCCTTTCAAGTGCTGGAAAGGTGGATCAGAATCCAGAATTTTCATTTGCATGAGACAATAGAGTTTTTCATCATTGGCTATTTGTCATGCTTTCTGGAAAATTCTGTCATGTTCTGGGAATTTCCAGCCTATTCCAGAATGTTTATTACTCATTGCAACATTGTAATGCTTAACCAGAGTGTTGGCGAACTACCCTCACATGAAGTCATCTTTAGAACTAGAAGTCTCCTGTCTTCAACAATGTTCTCGCAGGTTTTGTAGCTGGGCTATTGCTTAGAATGGAACAAAAGTGAAAGGTTGGTAAAGACATGAAAGCTGATGAAGAGAAATTTATTTGTGACAGTACAGCACTGGCCATGTGCAGCATGGGATATGACACCACCTGGGTTACGTAGAGCTATATACTGTTTTTGTCTGTGGCCTCCCGTACATAGAATGAATAATAGAAGACAAAGACAGCTTAAACTTGATTGCAAATGTGACTCAAAGTTAAATTATACAGACTGTTAAGGTTACTGTTGGTTTAATTCAACTGCAGCCTGTGTACAAAAGGAAACACAAGCGTTTTAAACATGGACCTTCCACCTCAGCTCAGAATGGCACAAGTGATGCACCGGAAGTTGTCATGGTTTGTTGGTACAGTTCATCTTTGTGGACTGGGTTTTATTTTTGTGTCGGTTTTAGTGTTAGCATGGGCATTTCAACCTTCGTGATTATTTGTTATATTTTGTCATGGTTTTTAGGTATGCATGGATTGTTAAGTTTTTGATCATAAGTTTGTACCTACTTAATGCTAATTATCTGAAAGGCAGGTATCAGAAATATTAGCAGTCACTGCTTTCACTGACCTTTGTATCCCAAATGAAGAGGAATAGGGTATCCATAACACTGATGATATCAGGTTATGGGCGAGAATACAGGTTTTCCCTGTTGCATACTATTTTATTTAAAACATTATGGGAAAGAAGATCTGTTATTATTGTTGATTTTTCTTAACAAGAGTTTTTTGTGATTACAATGCATTTTACACTGTGGTTGATTTCACTGTAGTCTATTCAACAGATTTTCTGTGGTTTATTTAGGGTACTTTGCTGTATTGTGTGACTTCTCTTTGTGCAAGGCGTTCAAAGGAATTCACTTATTCTCTTGGTTACTCACACATATGCACACATGCATCCATGCATGCACACATTTGCTCCCACATATGTACCCATGCATGCATGTGTTCGCGCACTTAATTGCATGTGAGTAGCCAAGGAACATTTAATATAAATGTAAGTCCACCATTGGTGATTTATATTAAACTGTGTAAAGAGGCTACGGAACTGAGAGCTACCAAAAAAGCCTTAAGATGTTGAAGTGTTTCTGTTATTTGCACTTGTTTTGGCAAGTAAAATGGGCATGGTTCATTATATATTATTAACATATGCAAGATCTGCAAAGTTTTTATTTTCTGAAAAAAATCTGATAATACTGAAGTAATGCTGGAAAACATCCGGTCTTTATATTTATGTTAAGGCTTTGTGTGTGTGTGCTCGTGCTGTCCGTTAAAATTAGAGTGACCTAATGTGTACTGTAATACTAGGAGTATTGCTAGTTATATTATTAGTTATTAGAGTGTGCACGAAAGTCATTTTGGATTCTGTAATGTTAAGTTCAACATCTCTGACCATAAATGTGTGTGTGAGCATGTGTGTGTGTGTGTGCACATGCATACATGTGATGTGTTTGCCTGTATATGTTCATATATTCATATGCGCTTGTGTGTTATGGATTTTGCTTGTACAAAAGTCATGGGGTAAGTCCAGGAACTCTCCCCAGAATGTTTGCTTGAATCCTCAGTGCTCTGCTGTGCACTTTGTTCACAGACCCACTATTGCTAAGATTCTTTATTATTCAAGTCACTTCCAGTCATTAATCGCAAGCATCAACAAATATTCCACGTAAAGGAAAACAGTGTGTGATTCCTAGCAAGTAGGACATGGTGCATTCACATGAATACATAATACAAGACAGTGTTATAACATGAGTGCAGAGGATTCAAAACAAGAGCTAACTAAATATAATGAACCAAAGAAAGGAGAGCGTGATATATTAGGGACGATATGATGAGACAAAATGAAAACATGTCTACTGTTTAGTCATTCTTTAAATCATGTTCATGTTCTTTTCTCCATACATACATCCTGAAGTAGCGTGGCTGGAAGCGTGTGATTCTTAGCTGTCCTGCATGCAGGCTTCCCATCAGACTGACAGACGCGCATGCACACACACAAACCCATGCTTATGCACACAACATACATCCAACCATCTCTTTCCGTGCATTTGCTCAGACTGAATTTGCTGTTCAGTTGGCCACACTATACCAACCGGTTAAGTGGTTTTAAGGTCCTGTTCCCTGCTTTGTAATATTAAATCGCTTAAACCATGGAGTTCGATAGTGTGGCTGCATGTTTACGTAACATACATTGTGATGAAAACTTAACAACCGTTGTCAATGTTCTGTCACAGTCAGCTGCTGCCCTCTGTGTTGGCATTGGTAGTTTTGCTGACCCACCAGACATACCTGGTTTGGCTCACTTTTTGGAGCACAGTAAGTAGAGTTCACTGTTGTGGCAACATGGAATAATCTGTTTATTGCAAAATGTTTAGTTGTCACAGAAATGGGTTTGGAAAAGAGGGAGCATTAATTAAGCATGAAACTACATGTAAACTGAAACCCATGCTGCCAGACAGAATTTCAAAGGTGGAAGAGCATTGTTTTAGAAATGTATAAACTTGGGAAAGCTTTCTTTACAGTAAAGAGTGGCCTTAAAGACACTTGGTAGTAAAGTGGAGATATGTCCATGGCAGTGGTCTTCATGGGCAGCAAGAAGTACAGAAAGGAAAATGCTTTTGATGAATTCATCAGCAAACATGGTGGGGAGACCAATGCCTGTACGGACACTGAGAGGGTGAGTGCCTGGCCCTGTTTATGATAACCACTATATCGAAGAACTAAATAGAGGTCTAATGCCAGAAGAATGTGAGGCAGGTCTAATTCAGGGCACATGTGTGCATACTAAACAAGCCAAACCAGGGACCCAAAAAAAGGACTGCTGATGATGGTGATGGGTCAGCAGGCATTTCAGAGATCTGCGTGTCATGTGAGTTTATGTATTGTGCTTTTTGACTTAGACATAACCCCATTTGGAACTTGCTTAGAAGTGGAATGAGGAAATTCAGAAGCAGTAAGAGCTGTTGGTGCCCTCAGAATCATTCCTTGCACCATTGGCTGCCCTGTATTTGTCAGCATTGCTTAGTTGTACATGTAGTGGCATGTAGTCATTTTAGATGGTATTTAAGAGATTTTCTGGTTTTTGTTGTCTTACAGACAGTCTTTTTCTTTGACATCCCTAAGCAGTACTTTCACAAGGCCCTGGACATATTTGCCCACTTCTTTATCTCGCCTTTATTTCACAAGTCGAGCGTTGACCGTGAGATCATGGCTATTGACAATGGTGAGTCATCTTCAGGTCTGTTTCACGAGAGTCAGAATGAGAAGTTTGGACAAATTTTGTAACCCCTTTGTTGTACAGGTTTTTGACGATTTCATTTCATTTGGCAATTTTGAACCAGTGTGAATGTCAAGAGATTATTATCTTTGGATTTTTGAGCAGATGAAAGAAAGTGAATGACTGGAATATTTTTACTATTTATATGTAAAACAAGGGAACTGTACCAAGCTAGAAAGGGACAAAGACGAAGACAATCTACATGTTTCGGGGCACTACCCCTTCATCAGGACGACACACAAACGACGAAAAAAACGACGAAAAAACGAAAAGGAAAAAGACTTATCTGCAGTAGAAGTGGCGCGTAGGCTGCATGGCAGGAGAAAGACTAGGGAACAGTGAGTAAGAAAGGTTAAAAAGAGGGGCAGCCAATCGCAAAGGGGGGTAG